>JARJLG010000097.1:0-351016 GCA_029448575.1 Mycena maculata | reverse complement strand
TGAAAATCCGAGCACCGATCTCGGCGTCGTCCGGAGTCCGAGGCCGACGCCGAGGGACAGGCCCACCAGGGCCATCATCATCCCCATCGTCACCCCCATCGGGGGCACCTCCCACAGGTTCCTCGGGTTCGGTGTTCCGAGTCGGAGGGCACTCGGGGTTCTCTGCCTCGGGCTCCGGGGCTGGAGCCTCCTCGGTATCTACCTCCTGAATAGAGGCCACGGAGGGCACTCGCATCTGAGCCGGAGGGATTCCGATCGGGGATGGAGTCACCGGAGTTGCACCCCGACGGAGAAGCGGAACTGGCGCGGTATTTGGAACTGATGCCGAACGAAGACGAGGTATGGGATGAAAGACAATAGGAGATGGAGGTTGTTCTGAAGGTTGGCCAAAAGTAGGTGGTTGAACCGGAGTTTGACCAAGTGTAGGAATGTTAGAAAAAGTCGGGATTCTCGACGTTCTCGGTGTTGGTGTGTCGGAATTAAAGGGTTAGGGGCGGTATTGCCTGGTGTGAAGAGATTGGGATTGAAGTATGATCCAGACATGGCGAACCGAATAGGTGAGTTTGATTATACTGTTATATGTCGAGTCAGGCCAAGGTCGATGAAGTCCGACCTCGGAGTTCGTGGTTTCTCGCAACACTACAAAGAATAGAGTGAGCGACTATTCGGGTCCGCAGTTCCGCACAAGACTTGAGTCCGGAGTCACGGAGTTCGGAGTTCGGAGTTGAAGTCCGAATAGAGGATGAGGGCAGAGGCTCGACCAACGCCGAGATAGCGAAGAAACAATCAATAATCAAAGTGAAGTACAAAACATAACTAACTAGCTTTTAAACTAAGTACGCTATTGTCTCTGGAATACAATAGAGTGCGAGATATTGGTAAGTAAGAAATGTATAACAATAAGATGCTAAGGTGACTTAGTAAGGCTAAACAATAACGGACCTCGGGCTTGGTAAAGAAGCCCGAAGAAGAAGACGGACCAGACAATAAAACCTCGGTGTAATATAAGTCCGTCGGCCCGAGGAGTCAACCGTGCTTAGAAGGGAAACGCTCAGTAGACCTTCATAGCGTGAAAACCCTTCTCGGGAATTGCCGGACCGGGCTGGCCGGTCCGATAATGCACGGATATAACAACAGTAATGTAGAGCTTTGAATCAATTTTCATTTTCCAACACTTTCTCCTTGAGCTCTCATGGCCCCTCAGGTTGTCAGACCCGCTTTGCCTGTCGGCATTCTGCAAGAGCTCAACACAAAAGTTAATTATCTCGCAAACCTTCTAAAACACCTCCCCGAGTCTCTTCCACTCTAGCTGACAAGATTGGACAGGTCCTTGAAATCGACGAGGAACCCGTGAAGGCAGCCGAAGAAATTGAAGTAGAGGCTGCACCTCAAATTATTGATCCCAACGACGATCTCTATGTTGGGCCGTCAGACGATACCGCCGTCCCCTTACAGCACATTATCTGAGAATCACTCAGTCTCGATATTCCCGTTGCTTCCCTGTCTGGAAACGAAGCCTTTTGTGTCGCGGCAGATAAAGTGGTGGTGGGTGATGTGGGAGATTTCGAAGCAGGTGATGATACCGAGAATATTTGGGCTTACAGTGACAACGGCACCCCGTTTTGCGATGGCTTCAAGATGGCTTGCTTCTGTCGGACAAGTAGATAACCCTCCGAAATTTTGCCAAATTTTTTACCTATTTTAATGCCCAGAAAAATGATTATTTTATTCCTCTTAAAAGTTAGCAACGGGACCCTCGTTACGCGTTACACCCCGGAAATTAGGCAACATTTTTGGGCCGCGTTACACGTTACCGTTGCTACCATACACGCCGGTACAGTAGCTTTCGACTGCTGCTTTCAGCCTTGTATAAAAATGCCGACTTAGCACTAGGCCCTTATGAAATCTGTTGAGAGTACGAATTTACATCGAAAATTGATCTCATAGGCAGGCCATAATAGGCCTGCGATCAATACAATAAATGTGGTATCAAATAGGTATCGCGTGGTCAAGATCAAGATAACAGGTGGGATTAGATTACATCTAATCCCGCTTCTTCAGGTTCCTTACAGACCGTTTCATGACGGAGCTTGGAAGACGGGGCAATGAGCATCTATCCTAAGCAGGAAATCTCCTAAAAACAGCAGGGAAATACCTGGGAATCTCATTGAAGAGATTGAGGACATCGAAGATATGCTTTGCAAACAGCTGAACTGCTTTCCTTGATGAGACCAATTTGAAATCGTAATTCGATGTCACCGAATGTGTGGCCCCAATGATGGGAACATGGTCGGCAAGGGCATCAAGGAAATGAGTTCTGAGCTCAACGAGGCGCACCTGCGCAGTACAGTCGAATAGTGCATGCACTTCATCCTCCACAGCTCCCAGACATAATCTGCATAGCCGGTGTTGGCGTGGAACAGCATCCCTGTAGCGTGCAGGGTAGCGGAGGCGCTCAACACTCAGGTTATGATCCCCGAGTAGTAGGCCAGTCATACCTTGCAATGCACGGGTACAGCAACCATCACAATGAAACGGTGACTATGGGTGCACTGATGTTTGCGAAGATAATCAGAAAGCTGCTAGACAGCAACTAACCAACTAAAAACACTACAACCAACACACACAATTGAGTTCGGGTCATCCTGCAGTTTACAGGTAAGATTGAACTTCTCAGGTTTATGTCTCGAAAATGCCAACTCGATAGAAGTCTTATTAGGGCTAATATGAGCACAAAGTATGATAGCGGACCAAACTTCGTGACAAGTTTGTGTCTGGATTTGGAAATTGTTACTACTGCCTGAGTTTTCGCCGGATCATGATGAAAATGCATGAATAGTACCACAAGAAGGTGCTCTAAAGATCCCCCGGACCAAAAGTTTGAAAACTCAAAAAATAAATTTTCTCACTTGGATTTCGCGCTTTTGATCTCGGGCCAGTGGTAGCCGGTGGCTATGTACGTCAATCAATTTCCTTTTTTGATGCCTTACCATACCACCAAGTCAAAAATTGTCCACCTTTGGGCTCTAGGAGCAGAAATATCTCATTCAATCATTTCTTTAGTGCAAGAAGTATCGCCAGAGTCACCCTCACGGCCACAAAGGTATACAGAGTTTTTGATCTCTGGGCTAAATTTCGCGCTTTTTTTTCCCACGGTATAACACCCCTCAAAATGAAAATTTTGTCTATAAAACAGCTTTCTGGGGCTCTAAATCTTCAATCCTGGATTAAAACACCCAAAATTAGAGGTTGTCATGAAGTTTGGTCTGCTATCATAGTCGAAGATTGACCAGGGATTATCTACTTCGACTGAAGCGATATGGGTTTATATGTTTTATACTTCTAGACACTTCAAAAAAGATATCTCAAAGACCTATAAGTCTCTCTAGACTTAGATAGGATTTCCTGCCGTACTCTGACGGAGACTGCACTGGATCTAGACTTTGGATCACAACCGAACTCACTGGAACGGATGCCAACAGCAGACCTGAGATAACAATCAACAGGTGCCTTTTACACAAGTGTCACGACTCTCCACGAACACGGCTTAAGTCCTTTAAGGCGTTTTTAATGCCAACGAGACCACTTTATATTTGAACGAAAACAACAAAGATAGTTATATAAACGTATCTCCGCGCTAGGCTCAGACCAGCACCAACGCCGTTACCTTGGTGGGAGATGCAGTACTGAATCGTGGGATCTGCTATGCTTTATATACGATACAGGAATTGTAGATAGTAATGAGAAATGAGTCAAGATATAAGAGAGATTTGATGTACACAGAGCTGCGGAGGTATGCCGCTGGTATTCGTAGTTCTAGGCCGAGACTAGTCATCTAGATTTGACCAGCTCGAACCCATACTAGGTATATTGGTTTGTTTCCGAGGCCTGCCGGTCCTAGCACGTATGCTAGCCAGACACGCGTCCCAACTGCTTGCTGCGCGACCACGTAGGTCGCGGCATATTTCTATTGGTCGACGTGATACTGCCGTCCGGCCATATCAATGCGTCTCGCTCATTCCTTGGGTCCAAGTACCTGTCATTGATTCTGATGACTATCTCGTTATGTGTGATTGCCGTCGCGACACGTCTTTCCATGATCGACACTTGTCGCGATCATTTCCCGACGATCTCCAATGTCTCGGCTTTCTTGGTTTCATGATTCTCGCTCGAACTACTGTTCACGAACCAAGTTATCGTCATTGCAACTAGACCCCATCCAGAGTCTAGTGTATATATATGACTTTCCATGCCCAATCTGTGGACTTCATGCATGTTTCTCAAGTTTAGGTGTTTTTACCTCCTCGATACAGTGTCTAGCTTTTAGTACAACTGACCCTTTGCGAAGTCAATTCAGTACTATGAAGCCCACTGAGTCCCAGACACCACATGCTAACCCCCAATGGTATAAGGATCAAACCATATTGTATCTAGAAGACAATAGTCCTCTCGCATCATGAACACCTAGCCAGCAGCTCGGAGCTCACTCTGACTCTACTTTTATATCACCAGATAGAGACTCTAGTTGGCGACTAGAAGTGCAAAAATTCACGATTACACCGGTACACAGTTACGAGCGGTGGTAGTGGCGCAAGCGGCATGTAGTCAATTGAAGCACCTTGTATTCCCCAGACAGTTCAAGACTTCAAGTCGGTTACGAAGCATGTGGGTCTTGACCAGAGTATCAATGTCGTGTTGTAAGTCAGTGTCAACAATGCTGATCCGAGACAACTGTGACGCAAGGCATGAGCGGCTCGAGGTTGTCAGAGGATAAGCTCAAGCAAGGGAGAGAGGAGGGATAGTTGTGATGCAGGGTGACTTTTGTCATATCTCTTCTTCGTCCGCGTCCACGACATTCCTGATGTTCCCTCCTGTTGTGATTCGGACTATGGTGCTACTGCTGGCAAGTCGGTTTGTTGCTTGGCAGACTCAGCAGTTCGTCCTCTAGGGGGAAATTTGTGTGTCTGAAGTCTCTCGATGACTGCGGAATTTGTGTTTTATAAATGTGGTGGTGTACAAACTACTCCGTTTCGCAATGGAGGAATCCTAAGGTCGCTGATTCCTTCCCTGTGGGAGAGAAAAGCCTTCCGGTTATCGCTGCTTTTCTGTTCTACACTCAAGAACAAGAGAGGTCGGCCCCGATGCAATGCGGAGGGAAGTGCTGGCGCTAGTCTGGGGTATGTTGGTCCTGTTTTTAAGTCTCCGCCGTCGTAATTCCCGACTTCAGAGTGTTACCAAACACAAATGTAGGGCAGGTCCATTGCAATTGTCGCTATTCCGCACAATCCCTCTTTGCTTCGTTCCTTTCTTCTGCCTCTACGGAGAATTCCCTTTTTCCATCAAAGAGTCTGCTCCTTTAAAAGCTCTTGAATGGTGTGCCATCCTTCTCCTGCTCTACTGTAGGACCAGGTGTCCCGACGGGGTTTTAATGGCTACACACAAATACGACGGAGTCGTCTGCAGCGTTGAAAACGCTAACTCTCAGGAATGTGTGAATGCGAAATGCGAAATGCTAATGCAGCAGAGCTATGAACTCTAAACCACACACAACACACAACACTATCAACAACTAACCCCTCAATAGAGAGAGTCAGAGTGCAAGTTCGGGGGTGTAAGTCAAGTATTAGACTTGATAGCAGCTGGTTTCTCGGTCGATCACTTAGTTAACTAAGGGTCGCTCGCGCTTTTGCAAGGTTTGACTGGTCAAGTCAAGTTGTATTGGACAAGTAACGTCTAGGACGTCAAGGAGACAGTATAGGGTAGGTTTTAAGACCGTTAAGTCTGCGCTTTTTGTGTCTTTCGACGGTTTCAGTGTTCTGTTCAATGTTCTGGGTCTGTTTGCCGTGTTCTAACTATTGCCGTGTTCTGATTCTGAGTCTGGTATACGATTCGTTCAAAGCAATCTAACCTCCACGGCTATCAGAGCGACGGTTCCAGTGGCTGACACAACGTGTACAGCGCCCCTAGATGTGCTAGCTTTCCCTCTCCTTCTGCTGCCCTTTTATACTACTGCCCTATGGTTTACATCACGATGATTACTGTACAATGTCCGTGTTCCTGCGGCCCAAATCCCCATCCCTGGATCCTGATTGGCTAGTGGCCAAAGAGACATGTGAAGATTGACACAACCCATGTGATTGCTGATTAAGTGGATAGAAAGTGTCTTCTTCGTCTGTAGCCTCTTGTCCCGGGCCTGAATAGTCTTGAAGCTCATCCACGTCTCTTCTACCTTCCAAATGATACCCCATAGTCCCCAGTTTGGTTCAGTGGTTCAACCACAATTGCCTAAAAGGTCTGTCTGAGGTGTCTTTCTCTCATTGTCATATCTTCTACTCATCCGGATAAAGCGGATAGGAGTGTCATGTCATTCAGGTAAGTCTTGTCAGACCTAGGCCTCTGGTCTGGACTCAATGCGTGATCAGACACGTCCCCAGTTTCAGGTAAACAGGTCACAATAAGTCTAGTCTTTGAGATCTTTGGTTCTTTCCACTGTTGCCTGCCAGCAATCGGTATCTCGCCTTCGTAACCTCTTTGGTATGCTGTTTGTGTCCTAGCAAGCAGCCTTAGGCCTTGTATGTCCTAGTTTCCCTGCCACCATCGTCAAGTTTCCTTAGTTAACTAAGATATCTGGTGGCCCCATTTGTGAAGGTACCACTAGAAGTCCTCGTTAACCTCGTAGCTTGTGCTAATAGACTGGACCACTCAGTCAGAGTGCTCTGATGGTCCCTCAGTGCGTGTTGACACGCTGAATCATGCAAAATCGCAAAATTCATGTGTACTTGATTTCACGGCTTATCAGCGTCGTTCGTAGTGGGAGTTCTGCTCTGCTTGGGCCTATGTGGCGACAGAGGAGGCAAATATTGAATATGGGTGGGGTATAAGTGTCTCCGCTGCGAGGAAACAGCGGCGGAGCGAGGCAGAAGGGAAGGAAAGGTGTTCTCCTCAGTCTCGGTGACCTTAGGTTCTTTGTGTTGACTGTTCCCTTCCGTTCTAGAGCAGTTTTAAATGCCTAGATTGCAAGGGGAGAACTAGATGTCCTTACTGAAGTGTCTACCTATTTATACCCTGGCGGAGCCCATACACAGCCCGCCCAGAGTATTGTTAGCTCTCCGCCATCATTCCTCTCCATGTGGTGGGTCTCCGCCCACCTTGCGGACTCCGCTTTCCCAATTTCTACAGGGCCTCGAGGCACACGTTCTCGTACGCCTGTCATAGCCCTTCACTCACGGGCGGTGATAAGCCGCAAAATTTGTGAAACCTCAAATTTTACGAATGCATGCCATTCTGCGCTCATCCAGTGGTTGGTGTGAGCTCCAAACATGCAACCAAGAGCCATATTGCATTATCATCCTAAACACTGGCGCCTATGGCTTATTCCAGGAGACGGCACCCTTGGATCACTAGGGGTCAGATCCAGATTAAGGCTTGAAGCCCAAATATCAAAGTCCTGAAACACCCTCTATACGTGGGAAGGCAACCGCAATGCTCACTACCAAAGGGAGAATCATAATATCCACCTCTGACATCTATTGGGACACTGGGAAACTTATTCGGGAGGAAATACTGAGTTGATTACACAACTTTGGCTTATCCAACGCGATGCGACAAGTCACAGGATCAAGGCCTAGACTCAATATTGCTATTTTAAACACCAGGTCCGTGAGGACGCGATCACCCGATAAGCCGCAGACTGGGACTAAGCACGTACTATGTGTTCCTGGATGTTGATTAAGGACATCTGGGGTATCGTTGGAAAGGGAATAACCTATACTATCCAACTAGCGATACTAGAAGTCTGGGCACACACAACAGAGGAAGATATGGGCCAGTTACCCTGTTTAGGGGAATAGTGGAACATATAATCCCCTGATTGACAAAGGGTTGTCAATCACCGGACAAACTGCCAACCAGGATTAGGCATGTACTGTGTATTCCTGGATGTCGATTAAGGATATCTGGGGTATCGTTGGAAAGGGAACAACCTATATTATCCAACTAGCGATACCAGAAGTTGGGGGACAGACCATAGAAGAAGATATGGGCCAATTACCCTATTCAGGGGATATTTGAACATATAAACCCCTAATCCATGAGGGGTTGAAGGAGTCATTATACAAACATCTAGGAGGCTAGGAACGCCAGGGCGCGCACAGCTGATACCGATCACAGGCTAGTTAATTAAGTAGAATACCCAAAGCCTAGTAATCACGCATATGTAACAGTTTCTGTACAGTATATAAGGAGGGCAGAACCAGGGAGGACGGCACTGAACTAGACCCGGAGAGTGAGGAGCAATAAAGCCCTTGCGCACAAAGTCGACGTTTGGGCTTGACTCTTTGGCTGTCAACAGGCCTCAGAATTCAAGTTTGGTTTTGGAATAACAAAAGGACCGAACTAGACCTGGAGAGTGAGGAGCAATAAAGCCCTTGCGCACAAAGTCGACGTTTGGGCTTGAATCTTTGGCTGTCAAATAGCCTTGGAATTTAAGTGCGGTTTCGGAATAAGACTTTGTTTGAGGCGCGAGCCATAGTTACGGGGCGTGAGCCATAGTCTGGGGCGCGAGCCATTGTTACGGGGCGTGAGCCATAGTCTGAGGTGCGAGCCATTGTTACGGGGCGTGAGCCATAGTCTGAGGTGCGAGCCATTGTTACGGGGCGTGAGCCATAGTCTGAGGCGCGAGCCATTGTTACGGGGCGCGAGCCAGCAAGTTTGAGGCACGAGCCAATCATTGTCGGAATAAGGCGCGAGCCAACAAAACCGGTGAAACGCTGACTATCTGAACAAGCGTGAAATGTAGTAAAATGTAAATCAGCGCTTTAGAGCACTAATAACACAAAACTAACACTGAACACAAATCCAAACAATAAACGGTGCGAGTACGGGGATCAGACCAAGTATTAGGTCTCTGGTTGTGCTAGATATAAGTAATAGCTATTTACGCGTAAATACTGATTTGATTCAATTAGCCGATCTAGTGACTCAGATGAGGTCTAGAAGGTGCCAAGAGGTGTTTTATCTCGTGGGGTGGGTGGATTAGTCCTTAGACGTTGTTATCCTTTCAGTGTTCTCGGTCCCTTATGATTCTGTTCCTTGTTCTATCAAGTCCGTTTGCCTAAATCCTTATGAAACCCTTGCGAAACCCTTATGAAACCCTTATGAGTCTGTTCCGTGTTCTGTTTCCTTAAGATCCTAGCGCGAGATGTGATCCAACAACCAACAATATATTGACCGAAATAACTAAAAGAACTTTACAAGTTCCAAGAGGTACTCCGAATGAATACAAGGCTTCCCAAGCGACAATACCAGCAGAGCTGAATACGTCTAGCAAGAAGGGGTGAATTCACTGCCTTCCCTCTCTGAACCTGTCTGTATTTATACAAACGAGTGACACAACATGCAGGACTAATAAAATATAAATAGTACATGAATAATTAGCAATGAGCACGCAATGAATACAAATGGATAAATAAACGGTTAAATAGATACTTTGTTCCGAGACCTATGTTCTGATTTGATTCTAATCCCAGAGATGGCATCATATTATGATGTGGATTTTACCCGTGTCTAGCCCTCTCTGCAGAATCACGGTTAAATGGTCATATAGTATGACTTGTGGTGCGGGAAAACGGATAAACTACTCCAGCACATGAATGATGGAGCTAGTGGATCAATCTTCCCTAGGCAACAACTGCGCTACCCAATCCAGACCTCGGTCTAAGCGTTGAATATCAAACATGCCGTGGATTGATCCGTCGGCTTCTGCCGGACTGTTCGGGCCGTGTTCCACTTCAGCAAAGGTTCCTTTGTTCGTTGATGCCCAACTCCAGTAGTGTACTTTCTCAGGTGTAATTTGTAGTCAGAATGGATGGTGTGTGTATGTCCTTGGTATAACACTTTATCTCTGTCCCAATTCGATCGAATGGTTGGACTTTGAATTACGCGTAAATACACAGCAGCTCCCCAGGCCGTTGACCCTCGTGGTATCGGTGACCTGACAAGTCTTTACTATGTAACTAGAGGCGTAGTGCCTTTAGCCAACAGATCGGACCTCTCTATGGCTCTTTATGGGCAAGATATAGATAAGTTCTGGTTCCACTTTAGTAAGTGGAACAAGGACGCAGAAATTGGTAAATTTCAGGCTTGGCTATTTTGCATGCTTATCACCGGGTCTAAACAGCCCACAAAACCAAGCCGGTTCACAGCCGTTATCTTTGCATAGTTGGGACGCTTAAATCCACGTTGGGAACCAACCGATAAATTCAGGTTGTGTCTTGAACACCACTTCGAGAAAGCTAGTTGAGACTTAGCCATCCTTGGGGGAACGGGAATTGAATACTTTCGTGACAAATACGTTTACTTGTGGTTTCCTTGGACCTACACTTGTGTCCAAAAAGACCCGAATCTCGTCAGTGTATCTTGGTCGTCAAAAGAGTGTGTGGTGTTGGAGTCTGTCTACCGTCGATTTAGTCGTGCTTAATCTCACTTTGTGAGTTAGGTGTAACTCAGTCGTTCGATAGGGGGGATTTTGGCAGTTGCATTATTCTGACCATTGAACCTGAGCAACTGTTTCAGCGGAGGGATGAAAATCCACAGCAGAGTGCATTTTTCCCACTCCACCTCTCCTGATTTGTCCTGTTTTGGATATTGTTGTTGACCATCATGTATCGCATCCGGTTTGGGAAGTTTGTGGTTTCAAAAATGACCGTGGTTCGGTGTTTCTTCCTTGAAGCAAGGGCTCCGCCGTACTAGGTCATATGGATGACGAGGCGGAATCCCGAAGTAACGGTACTTGTGTGCCTGATCACATTGTTTCTATTCAACGGGGAGGGAGCTCTTATCCAACGAGAGCTGCAGAGCAGTGATAAGCCGTGAAATCAAGTACACATGAATTTTGCGATTTTGCACGATTCAGCATGTCAACACGCACTGAGGGACCATCAGAGCACTCTGACTGAGTGGTCCAGTCTATTAGCACAAGCTACGAGGTTAACGAGGACTTCTAGTGGTACCTTCACAAATGGGGCCACCAGATATCTTAGTTAACTAAGGAAACTTGACGATGGTGGCAGAGAAACTAGGACATACAAGGCCTAGGACACAAACAGCATACCAAAGAGGTTGTGAGGTCGATATACCAATTGCTGGCAAGCAAACAGTGGGAAGAACCCAATTATTCACGACAAGACTATTTAGACCTGTTTTATCCAAAACTGAGGACATGTTTGATCATGCATTGGGTCCAGACCGAGTCTGGGGATGACTTGAACAGTAGGACATGATCCAGCCGTTTAGCCGTGAGGATAGACCAGAGAGAGACAGACAGATTGTGATATTGTGGATGAACCACCAAACCAAACCAGGGACTATGGGGTATCATTGGGAAGGTAGAAGAGAGGTGCATGAGCTTCAAGACTATTCAGGTCCGGGACAAGAGGCTACAGACGAAGAAGACACTTTCTATCCACTTAATCAGCAATCACATGTGTCGTGTCAAACACCACATGTCTACCATATGTCTCAACCAGACACGACCAATCAGGAGCCAGGGATTAGGATTTGGGTGCCGCAAACCAACGGACATTGTACAGTAATCATCATGATGTAAACCATAGGGCAGTAGTATAAAAAGGGCAGCAGAAGAAGAGGGCAAGCTAGCACATCTAGGGGCGCTGTACACGTTGTGTCAGCCACTGGAACCGTTGCTCTGATAGCCATGGAGGTTAGACTGTGTACAAACGATAGATTGCTTTGAACAAATTGGATCAGAATCAGAACACGGCAATTGATAGAACACGGCAATAGTCAGAACACGGCAAACAGACCCAGAACATTGAACAGAACACTGAAACCGTCGAAAGACACAAAAAGGGCAGACTTAACGGTCTTAAAACCTACCCTATACTGTCCCATTGACGTCCTAGACGTTATTTGCCCAATACAACTTGACTTGACTAGTCAAACCTTGCAAAAGCACGAGCGACCCTTAGTTAACTAAGTGATCAACTGAGAAACCAGCTGCTATCAAGTCTAATACTTGACTTACACCCCCGAACTTGCACTCTGACTCTCTCTATTGAGGGGTTAGTCGTTGATAGTGTTGTGTGTTGTGTGTAGTTTTGAGTTCATAGCTCTGCTGCATTAGCATTTCACATTTCGCATTCACACATACCTGAGAGTTAGCGTTTTCAGTAGTGTCCATGGTGATGAGTTCCGGTTCAGGTGGAAGCCCTTCTCAGTGGAATTGGACGACAGACCCACGCTAATCTTGACGTGAGCGCGTTTTCCAGGTGGAGGAGCAATTCTGCTGGCGGAGCGTGTGTATTCATTCCTTTACAGCTTTTCCATGCTTTTCATTGTTGGTAGAGTAGGTTATTCGAAGGCGGATATCAATCTAACAGCATTTCCACGCTTTTCATCATCGGTGGAGTGGGTTTTTCGAAGGCGGATATCGATCAACAGTGTTTCCATGCTTTTCATTGTCGGCAGAGTAGGTTATTCGAAGGCGGATATCGATCTAACAGTGTTTCCATGCTTTTCATCGTCGGCAGAGTGGGTTATTCGAAGGCAGATATTGATCTAACGGTGTTTCCATGCTTTTCATCGTTGGCGGAGTAGGTTATTCGAAGGCAGATATCAATCTAACAGTGTTTCCATGCTTTTCATCGTCAGCGGAGCTTTAGAATGATGCTCATGCCCATCAGTATATCGGCACCGTAGCATAGGGTAATACACCACGAACTTCTGCGCCCATCGCCGTAGCACATGGTGTTGCACCGCAGTTTACTTGTGGGACAACATATTGTTGTCGCGGGTCTCCCAGGTTCAACTCCCGGCGGTGCCATTTCTTTTTAATGCTTTGGTTGTAAAGAATTATGTCACTGCTGCTTCTCCACCAGTCGTTCTGCCATGAGGGATATTACAAGTTTCCGGAGTCGGCGCGTGGAGCCGGCTCACACCGTTTTTCCTCGTCTTTCTCATACCTTCTTCATGTACATACCATACAATATGACCAACACCAGCAACCCCACTCCTCCTGCTGGCCCTGGAGGTCCCGTCATCAACCAACCACCGCCTCAGCATGTCTGGAGAACCCACATGTCAGTGGGTGTCTCCAACACGCTAAAAGCTCTTCCCAAGAGTCTGAAGAAGAAGAAGAAGAAACTGATCGTAGAGAGGAACGGGGAGTGCGGTCTCCTTTGCACTCAGCACGCCGCCGACACGACAGCTTTTTCTGATGACGCGTCTGATGACAAGTCTACTATCACCGTCTCAGATGACGAGGACCTCCTTTCTCCGGCCTCTAATCTTCACAAGGCTATCATGGCATCCTCCCCCAAGACTGGGAAGATACTTCTATGTGCACTCCAGTCTCACAAGCGCAGTCATGAGGGCGACAATTCTGCTACGTCACAGCCCAAGGCCCCAAGCAAAAAACCTCACGTCAAGGTCATGATACTGCCCAGCCAGAGTCTGTGTTCCACCATTGCCTTCACGAGCTCTATAACAACAACATCTACATGCCGTTGTCCATGTTCACCATGCCAAGTCTGGCCCACATCAATGCCAACGCAGTCACCATGGACACCCGGAAGGTGAACGGAGAGTCGGGGGAGAAGCCCTTTCATGTCCTCAACACCGTCATCTTTGAGAAGGACGTGCTGAAGGAGACGGAGATGGATTGTGTGCAGTGGACGGAGGCAGCGCTAAACTTCGTCGCTGTAGCAGAAGGTGTAGTCGAAGGTGCAGAGTCTGACATCGTGAAACGGTGGCAGGCGCACTTTGGGCACTTCTCAAACGCCTCCAACAAACAGCGCAACTACCCCGCGCTCCTTACTGCCGACATCACTCTCCACCAACACTACATTTCCCTCCCTTTTGTTTACAACTGCACCCTCTACAACGACGAGACCTGGAATGGCATGACGGTGATAGAGGTCGACAAACACGTAAAAGAGCTTATGACATCTAGCGTGGCTGCCCCCGCTCCTGTCTACGCTGGCGGCAGCAGCGGGGGTGGGGGGGCACGTGGAGGTGCTCCTCCCTTTCAGGGCAGCAACGATGGCGTGTCCCCAGCCATCGTATGCCTCGTCTGCACTAGAAGGGGCCACCTATTCAAAGAATGTACAGCAACCACTTTTTCTGACAGCACTGCACTCCGTAGCACCATCACCGGCGGGAACATTCTCGCGTTGGGATCCGGGGAGACATTATGTCGGATGTGGAACACCTGTGGCGCTGCAGCAGCTTGCAATCACACCCCCCTTCGCACTCACGTGTGCACCTTTTGTAACAGCAAGAACCATCATGTGTTCTCCTGGACCTGCCGCCAGAACCCTCTGGCTTGACATTGATGTGGCGACCTCCTTCTTGGAATCATCTTTTCCCTTCTCTGTGCACAACGAAATCTTAGAACATATAAGCACCCCCTACGACACAGACACATTTGAATCCCTTCTTGCAAAGCACAATCTCTCAGCTCGCTACCCTTATCTTGTGCAGAACCTCCACACCGGTTTTCCTATGGGTGAGTTCCCACTTCTCGACAAGACCGTGATTTTTCCCAGTCACAAATCCCTCGCCGAACACGCTGTTTTCATTGCTGAATCCATAGATGAGAAGGTCGCAGCCGGCCGCATGAGCGGACCTTTCTCCTGAGCTGAGACGGAGATCATCTTGAAGGGGCCTTTCCAGTGTTCTCCACTTATCATATCGGTGCAGCCACAGGCTCAGGGCAAGCCTGACAAGCTCTGCCTTTGGCGCCATCTCTCCAAGGGCAACAACACGTCCCCGTCCACCAATTCTTTTGTTGACAAGGGCAAGTTCCCTACCAAATTTGACTCCACTTTGCGGCTCGCCGAAATTGTGAGTTTCCATTCTCTTACCTTCTTCGTTCAGCCTGCGTACCCCTCCACCCTGTGTTCACATGCTCCCGCACCCGTTCGTACCCTGTGTTCACCTGTCCACGTCCGTTCCCCCACGTTCCACCTCCTCACACCCTTACCCCTTGCCGTTCCCCTCATTCACCTGCACATCGTATCCTACTCATACTCATACTCCCTACCAGATCGCCGCTGCTTCGCCGGGCACACAGGCCATGGTAATAGATGTAGCCAAATTTCACTGTACCTGCCCAATCCGCCCAGACCACAAACATTGGTTTGTGGTACAGGGAGCGGACGGGTTCTTCGTAGATCATATGGCACCTTTCAGCTGCTCGTCGTCCAGCAGCAATGCTGGCATGATCGGGAGTGCCACCATCGATATTTGGAAGGGAGAAGGCGTGAAGCCTGTCACCAGGTACGAGGACAACTTCACGGTGTTCTGCTCCCCCTCCTCCTCCGCCATCCACACTGTGGGCCGCATCACATACACCTACCCTTATGACTACAACGAAGCGTTGCACCATACCAAGCCTACCAACACACCTTGGCATCCGTTGACGAAAAAAGGTCAAGACTTCGACCATATCTTCGACTGCATCAGCTTTGTCTGGGACATCCATGGGAAGAAGGTCTCACTTACGGAGAAGAAGCACAATAAATTCCTAGGCTGCGTACGCGCCTTCATCACAGATTTCTCGTCCAACAGATGCAAGAAGATCGAGGTCAAGAAACTCCATGGATCGCTTTGCCATATGACCTTTGTCCACCGCCTCGGCCGCTCTTTCCTCCCCTCCCTTTCCTCCTTCATCGCCTCCTTTGATGGTTGTAACTTCACCAGCCGCTACCCCACAAGACCTCCTCTCACTGACCTCGGTTGGTGGATCGACGCCCTCTCCAACCCCCATGCCTACAGTAGCATCGTCGCGCGGGGCCCACTGATCGATCATCACCTTTTTGTCAACGCCTCCACCAATTGGGGCATTGGTATCACGGTGGACAGACGCTGGGATGCGTGGAACGCTGGAGCTCGTCACATTAGCTGGCTCGAGAGCATAGCTCTCGAACTCCTGATCTACGCTATCGAGGAGAAAGGACTCCAAGATACATACCTGCTGGTTCATTCCGACAACCAAGGAGTTATTGGCGCTTTCGACAAGGGCCACAGTCGCAACCACGAGATGAATTTGTGTGTACGCCGCTTGCACTTCGTCCTTGCGGCCCATAACATCTTGCTGGATCTCACCTACGTACCCTTCGCGGACAATCCAGCAGATCTCATCTCACGTGGCACACTTGGCGACCCTCGTTCCCACCTCATGTCTTCATTCGTACTTCCAGAAGAACTCTGTTGCTTCTTTGTGCACGTCTGTTATAATCTGTTAACAACCAGAGGTTGTGTTGGCCATAAGCCAGTGGATAGTGGTAGTGAGAGCACAAGACACAGCAACTAATTTGATTTGTCGATGCTACATGACCCATCGGCATCTCGGCTAGCTCGGAGTTGACCTGGTCATTCCTCGAATTCTAACACCCCCCCTTGACCGGCGTCAAGTACGAGTAGATGATGGAGAAAAAAGGTGTAGGAAATAGGAAGCAGAATGTGCCAAGCTCCTCGACAGGATGAGGAAAGACATCAGGGAAAACTCAAGTTCCCTTTCCAGGTGTAACCACACTGTGGCCTTTAGGCTCTTACAAAACTTGGGAGGCAAAACAAGTACTCCTCAGTACCCGCAGTACCGTAAACCCACACTACTGAGTGCGACCTCAGCGCACCAATGTCCTGGAGCCATTACATTCGCTGGTTGGAATTGTGGTTTGAAATTTTGTTAGCAGTGAGTTTGGTGAGGATGAAGTGGTTTGTCTGACTTCAAGGATTAGTAGTTATCCTGACTGGAGAGCAGGTTGAATGAGGAAGATATGCTCATCGTCAATGGGGTGCCCTGTGGCAGAATTATGCTTGAAGACAGATGGGTACACTCGAAGGCAGATTATGATCATATTGCACTGTTCCACTTGCGCGGCGGCCAGTGAGAGGTTAAAGCCGAGAGGAAGGCTATAGCGAACGCAGAAGAGCACATCAAACTAGTGAACGAACCTGTTGAGTTTTGAATTAGTTGTAATCATTCTGAAATAAGATTTGAACGTAGCTGATAGGTGAAGATTTGAGAGCACGTATCGAGAACTCAACGTGAATACCATATGTGTCAAACCAGATTAGTGAACAGGTTAGAATGAAGGTATGTTCAAAGACAATGAGTCGGTTAGCACAAATATATGCTCGAAAACAAATGCTCAGTAGGTGGGCAGAGGTACGCTTGATGACAGGGTTATGCTCGGTGGCAAAGTTACGCTTGATGGCGGGGTGTTACGCTTGATGGCGGGGTGTTACGCTCGATGGCAGAGTTATGCTCGGTGGCAAAGTTACGCTCAATGGTGGGGTGTTACACTCAATGGCAGAGTCACACTCAGTGGCAAAGTTACGCTTGATGGTGGGGTGTTACACTTGATTGCAGGCACCTCAGAGGGCAGAATGATGCTCGATGGCGGGGTTCTCATTGGGATTCGCTGAAATTTTTGCCTGATGGTCAAATGAGTAGACCCGATGGCAGAACAAGCCATGTTCTCGGTGGGTAGTAAATCGGACTCTGTCGGGGTTCAGCCAGTTTCAGTTTTTCCTGATGGTCAAATGAGTAGACCCAACGGTGGAACAAGCCATGTTCTCGGTGGGTAGTAAATCGGACTCTGTCGGGGTTCAGCCGGTTCTGAGTGAACAGCGTGGAAATTGAGTAACGGGATTTCACTAGTAGGTTGCAATGAATACTTAGCTCTGTGTGAGCCAGGAGACTGGAGATGTCGAAACCACTCTGGGAACATAGGATGACAGTTTGGTTCGTATTCACCCCCCTCATCCAAGGTCCCAGAGAGCGCCATGAAATCTGGACAGCGTGATTGCAGATTATTGATGTCGAGAAAAGTTGACCACATAGCTTTGGTTTGTGTGGTCTGAGGAGCGGTCGGAATCATCATGCTGAAGAGCGGATTTGTAGTCAGTAAGGTCCAAAAAATAGTGCAGTCTAAGTCCAAAATTGACGACACGGAAACATGTGCATCAAGGCTCGAAGGTGTTACCGAATGCTAAGGCTGGTGTTTGAAGCGATGCCTAGCTGTGCCTCTCAACCGTGAAACAAATTTATGTATGTAGCTGTTGAGCAGAAACTCAGCTTTTGGGGTCGTAGTCGAACTTTGGTTGGACTTCTGGATTCTAGATTGGGTTGCCCCCCCGTGAGGGATTGGATTCATCTCCCTGGCTTTCCTTATCAAACAATCCTAGGTTAAGATTTGCGGGGGAAACAGATTTTAAGTGTTCATGCTAGAATAATTGAATAGAAACTCAGCTTTGTGGTCAGGATAATCATGAACGCTGCAATGCTTGGCTGTTCTAGTCGTCGGGATCGTCGTCAAGGGCAAGATGAGAATATCTCTCTTCCTTCATCTACAATTTATGATGAAGAAGATGGTCCACAGATCAGGAGTCACTGGGGGCATGATACAATCTGCCGGCCCGGCAGATGTGCGGCAGATAGCAGGCAGATAGGAAAACCGCCCGATAAATGCCCGTTATCTGCCGGGTCCGCAGATGTTGGGCAGATATCAAATCTGCCTGCCATTTGCTCATGATCTGCGGGCCGGAAAGATATCGGGCAGATTTTATATCTCCCGCATATCTGCACGTTATCTGCCAGGTCTGCAGATTTAAAATCTGCCCACCGGGCAGATTTTGAGAAGATGTCAAGGTGCCTCGAGGCAACACTTGCTAAAACAGGTTATAATGGAAAACAGCTGACCTTCGGGACCCCCCTTGTCCCAAAGCAGCATCGCAGGGAACTGACATCGAAATTCTAAGGGCAAGCAAGGGCTGGTTCCACGCACACGCAGGCTCTTGTGCACAGCAACTACGCATCCTTGCGATTTAAAAAGGAAGATATCCCAAACAATTCACTGCAAACTTCACAGCCGTCAAGGACCCAAAGCATTCATGGCCTCAGCCGATGAATTTGCACCAAATACATTTTTTGTGCGTACCGTAGAATAAAATTATACAATGCATATATACCAGTGCAAGTGTTTCGGTGCAGACGGAGCAACCTAGGTCTATGGGCACGGACGTTCGAGCAGATGGCTTGGAATACACCGGCCGCACGGTGTTCGAGTCTGCAGGTTCGGGCACAGCTGTTCGCGCACCCAATGCCGAGCGGGTGTGGTGTGCAGCGTAGGCACCCGGGTGATGGGCACCAGTCAAATCAAGCCACGGTCTCTGCGAAACAGCGCAGCCATGCAACGGGGGTTTCAATGGGCCTGAAATTTTGTCAATGTTCCGTCGTTGCACGAAAAAAAGAACAGACCTAATTAACAGGCGGCGGTGCTGGCACCGGCGTCCCCATGTAGACTTAGCGGCGAACAGGACATCCACGCAAGGGAATGACCGCAGGTCTGCGCACGTGGGAGTTCCAAGTTGGAGCGCGGCGGTTCATACACGAGAGTTTGGGTGCAAAGACCTCGAAGGCGGCGGCCTGCACGCAGGCGGTCTGGGAGGGTGCGGCGAAGCTGGCACAACGAGATTGAGATTGGCACCCAGAATCATTTACATAGATCCAATGTACGAGCAGTAGGTGGCAGGCATTATGGGGGCGAGGGTGTCGGTGCGGCGATCACAGCGCGAGCGGGCGGGATGGGAGTGAGTCATTGGCGCCGATATCTTGCACGCTGTGCCAAAGAATAGATAAAATGAGAAAAAGGGAAACAGAAGCAAAACAGAATGCACCTCCGGGCACTGTGTTATTGGTGTTGGGAAGAGACGACCAGAGATCTTGCATGTGCAAGATCTCCGCGGGATGTGGTTATGTTTCGGACATATGACTTGGACGTGAACGACCAAAGAATTGATAGACATATACGGTGGGGATTCCTTCACGCGGACGCAGCCACGCGAAGTGCAGCGGATCGGGCACTTGCGGGAACAGCACATGAGGGCAAGGGTGGGCATCAAGCATCTTCCTCAGGTGGAGCCGGTCAGTCTTGACGCAGAACCAGGTAAGTGAGGGGTGAAACTGAGAAAAGCAAGGACACGAACCACATCGTGAGCTGCGGGGCATCGGCGGGCACATCCTAGTTGCTCTGTTCTCGCACACAAGTTCCCCACGCCACCGCTCGCAGTCGTGCAGGCTCGCCATACACACCCGCTACCTTCCTGCTCGAGCTCGCTCCACTCACCATGCCCAAGTCCACGATGCGGCACACACCTGCCTCGTCAATGAGCACAGTCTTGAGCTCCGGGCGGCACTGCGCTCATGCTGCTGCGGGACGATCTTGATGGTGACGATGGCGCCACACATCACGCACATCAGCGTTGTCGCACGTATAGTGGCAGCGATCAGTCTGGGCTAGGGTGAAAGAGGCGTGACCGTACGAAGAAGACCCAGTCAAAACAAGAAGAAAAAAGGTGAAAAAAACACGCACCGGCGTGGGCCTCTCGGCGACATGTGCCAAGATGGAACTCCACATGCTCGGCTTCATGGCGTAATGGAGACCTGGCACGGCTACGGTGTGCTCGTGCGGTACGACTCGGAGACAAGGGGAGGATCTTGGAAGATCTTGCACATGCAAAATCTCTGGGCTCTCGGTGACGAGCTCCTGCTGTGGAGAAGTCGGCGAGGACTCAGGAGGCATGAAGAAAGAGTGACCGGCGAGAGGACAGATGTAATGGTACTGCAGTAATTGAACGCCTGGCGCGCTGCTCAGGGTCACATTTTTCACCGAGTTGCTCGGAATTGTCTTGGTGAGTCCAGCTTGAGTGTCGAGTGCTTGAAAGCCTTGACCGCGGGCAGCACAAGTGCAAGGATCCCGCCATTCATTCGATATTGGGTACAAGTCTGGTTGAGGGAACCAAGTGATCGAACCATTTGACAGAAAATGGTTGGTTGGCCTCTGGGTGATACGCGTTGAACGCTGATCCGGAGAAATATTGGGACACATACTTTTATTGTGTAGACCCGTGCGTCGAGTTGGGGGTAATGGAGGTGCCTTGAGACAGCTTATGAGGATTCTAGGGTGAATGCAAAGACGAATGAGCATACCACAGTCGGCACAGAGAATTTGGTGTACGAGCGGGAGGTACGGGTTCATGGTATTATCGATGACCACAATTGCGTCCGCTGCCCGTTTCTTGACGCCTTTGCTAATCGCCGCGATATCCGCAATCTTGAGCAGGGGATTCGTCGGAGACTCGAGCAGGAATAACCACGCCAGAAAATTGACCGACCACACACCTTGTTTTCCCGAAAGCCACTGCCAAATCCGCGTCCAAAGTCAGATCTAATAATATCTATGAAAGTGGTGCATCAGAAAAGTACACATGGCACTTGATTGCATTCACCCACGTTGTGTTCATGTGCCGTGACGAATAGTCTGAGTACGAAATCAGAAAAGAATTATGGGTCAATTCACATAAGGACTCACCGCGCGCCCTTCCTCTCATTGATTCCCCAGGTAGTTCAGAGTTGGTTCAGGGTACTGAGACGTCGAAAACAAGAAGGAAATAGGCGCCCAGCACAACAGAGCCACATTTGATGGAGTAGAAACCGGTCCGACTTCCGAGCCCTGCTTCTAGTACTTTCCCGAACGCTGGCCGTACACACTTCATCTGATATTTCAAACAAAATTCAGTGTGGCTTTTGCTTTCTGGGCTTCAAAGTTTCTTTCTTGATTGAAAAGGTGTTTGTTTTCGTATATCGCGCCTCGAAGATGACAAGGGAAACTGAGCGAGCTCATCCACAATTCGGCCCGGTATCCACCTCTGGATGAATGCAGTGTTGAAGGTCATTTTCGCAAAATAATGGATCTGGTACATTCCACTCCTTCGCCCCCACCGAGATACTCGATTCTCAACTCGTTGTTACATGATCGGCTTTGAAGAATAATTCTGGTCGATATACAATCAATAAGCGAACCAGCACATTCACCAAGGTTCAGACTTTGCTCAAGGGTTGGGGCATCTCATAAGCGATTTTTTGAGATTTTTGATCCTCCAGGTTCGCATTTACACACTTATTACTTCACTATTGCCCTCTGAACCCATAAACCAGGGCAAGGTAGAGTCCTTCGCCCAGATGAAGCCAAAGGGCACCACGGAACACGAAGATGGGCTTCTCGAATACTTTGAAGATATTATCAGGACCTCTTCCTACGTTGAAGCCATCACGGTGTTTTGGTGCAAATCAAGGTTCTCCAAGGATTTTGAACTGACCACAAAGCAACGGGATGCCGAGAAGCAGAAATATGACTCGCTCGGAAACGTCGACTGGACGAGTTCACTCCGATTTCTTTGAAATTGAAGGAAATGTATTAGGTAATATTCTTCTATATTCATGCGAACCGCAGTTGACCGTTATGCAGATGATTACTCTGGGCGGAAACGCGGAACTCGAGCTGGTTGATAGCATGGACCCCTTTTCGGAAGGTATCATCTTTAGCGTTATGCCGCCCAAGAAAAGCTGGAGGGATATCTCTAACTTATCTGGCGGAGAGAAAGTGTGTCTTCGTTTTCACAATCTGGTCTTTCAATTACAAGGTCCGTTAGACTCTGAGCCTGGTGTTTGCCCTGTATGTCTTCAAAGTGAATATCCATGCATCTCTTTGTATGGTGTAGCTCAATTTCCTCATTCAGCCGATGCCATCATATTTTATGGACGAATTTCACGCGCATTGGACTTCAGGAACGTCTCCATCGGGGCAAACTATATCAAGGACCGGACCAAGAACGCACAATTCATCATTTCCCTGCGGTAAGAAATCATCCATTTTCCGAGGACTCCAGTCACTCAGTATTGTTCAGGAACGACATGTTCGAACTCAGCCACCATATATATAAGATGGTTAATGCCACCCGGAGTGCGTAAACCAGACCTCGGAGACCACATACTAAAATATTACGTGAGGTATTTCCATTGACAATCACTCTCCGCATTCCAGTGATTCAGCCGAATTCATGCTGGGGATAGCACAAAGTCCGCGAACTCGTGCGATGCTGCGTCCCCAGGTTTCCCGTTAGACTTGTCGTGCAATTCAAGGTGAGTCCTTTTCTGCTTATTTTGAATTGGTGCCGACGTTCTGATTTGAGCAGTCGTGCGGCAGCGGGCGTCGAGAGGAGCAGAATGCCGATTTTTTGACAGGCCCAGATTCGTGTGCACGGGGGGCCGGGACGCTGCGGGACTGAGAAGAGCAGAGGAGGTAAGATTAACTGGTAAGATATCGTTTCCTCTGAATGATTTTCTCACAGTGCCAATGTGCCGATTTTTTTTTTGACAGGCTCGCTCGAACTCGTGCACGCGGAGGCGGAGGCCCGGGACCCATTCATTTATCCCCAATGCGGCTGTGCTGCGCGTGAGTCGGGTGAGTCTCATCTTATTCCGACTTTGTGTGTTGACTTGCTGATTTTGCAGCAGTCGCGATGGGAGCGGACTCGGAGGGGAGGTGGGCGTGGAGCGGCGGCGGGCGGGCCGGGGAAAGGACAGGGAGGGCATTGTATTATTATAACATCTCCGTACTTACTGCATGCGCACTTGGATTACAAGGGGTGTCCCTTTTTTTCTTCCCTCGTTGCCATAAAGCTTGTCGCTGAGGATTGAATTGGCTGAGTGACGTGAATTATGAGAGACGTACAAATCGAGACTCCGCATCTCCGGCTTGAAGTTGTCGGGGGGACTTGGGCAATGGCGTGCAAGGGCGAGATTGGGTTAAAAATGTTGATATTTTGTCATGGCCTTCAATGTGAACTTGGTTTTTGCTTGGTTTACTTTTGTCCGAGACTGTACGGGTACGACATCGCCACAGGTGCACACTTTGGGAAGTCACGACGGTCCGGACCTCCGCACGCCGTCTTACCTCAACCCTCCTCAACCTCACCTCTATCACTGGATCATTCTGCCACCGTGCGGTCGGATGCATGTTGGCTAGTCCAGTCATTCTTGTTGTATTTGCAACCTCTTTTTTCACCAAGATTTCTTTCTTCTGTTGGAATCCGTTCTGTTACCCAAAATGTTTATGTGACTACTCGGGCTTCGATTTAGTACACGGTGCGTTTTTGTGGGCATTCACTTTGAAGCCGTACCTACTTGATTCATTAGATCCACTCTCAATTTCGAAAAATTGCCCCAAGCGGATTTGGTGGAATCTTTTGGCGCACGGTGTCTTGTTCTGACCCATCCCAGCTGACTTGATTAGTGGATCCATTGGCAACTTCGCAAGTCAACAACTCCCGGGGACTTGTTGAAAATTTCTGGCGCACGGTGCGTTGTACATGTACCGGCCCTTCATTTTGAAACCCTTCTTACCCAATTAGTTAGGTACACCACATCAGGAAATTTGCAGAAGCGGCATTTGACCCGATGGTGCTCGTGATTTGATGGCAACTGATATGGATTCGACCAGATCATATCTGTCCTGGTCAGTGCTCACCAGCGTTGACCAGCTTGCTGCCGGACTGTACCACCCTCACCGCCAATGTGCCTGCCTAGTGCAAGTCTGGCAATACATTATAGGCCCTGGTTTGTACATATCAGCATAGAGCCAGTAGTGTAGTCCCCTGCCAAGTGACGATGAGGACCTGGGCCACAAAAATAAACTCCAGTTGTCGAGCCTGCCCTCCTTTCACTCCCTCTTCTGTCCCAAGTAGTCTGCATGTCGTGTTGAGGATGCAGTGCAGAAAACCGGATCCCGTCGCGATAGCCGAAGCTTGGCCGAAGCCGATGATGTTACACGTGGTGGCTCCATATCATTGTTGATTGTTTGATGGTTGTTGATGCCACATCTCTTCCTCTTACCACCACGTCCCCGTCGTTTCCTCCCCTCCTCTCGTTCCATCCTGGCTGCCTCGCCGCTCGCCATTTCTGCCACGAGCGCTTGCAACATGTCCTTCAAGCTTCAAGGCTTGAAGCGGCCGTCAAGAACCACGCCTGCTTCCGTATCTCGGCCACCATCATCAACGATTCAATGCCCTCAACGCCCTCAAGTTCCCTTGTGCTCTGAGATCCAGGCAGACCTGACCAAAAGCATACATGTCCCCTGGTCCGGCCCTCCCATGCTGCCTACGTCCTGGATCCAGACCGAAATCTTCAAGCTCTTCAAGATTCTTCGTTCTACCAATCTTCAATCCTCAAGCGGCTTCTTCCAAATACCCTCAAGTGTCTCAAGTATCATCAAGGTTGTGTCTTTCAAGATCTGGGTTGCTGATGTCCACACCGGTGCGGCCAATATTCGCGTCCAAGTTCACCCTCCCCGACATCGACTACCACTGATCTTCTTCACCTCCATCCTTCCCCTGCAAGACCTCAACTTTCAAGTCCATCCATGTATCTTGCGCATTATCTGTTCGTTCATTATCATCCTATCTTTACATCCTTTGTATGTATGAGTAACCCTTGAATCCATTACTTTCTACCGCTTTTTTTCGCTTGATGGCTTCAGAATGAGTCGGGAGTGGAAGGGAAGGGGAGGTACATTGAACTGGGTCCGGCCGTGTATAGAGGTATGAGCCCTTGCCCGCAGTACGAGACTGGCGGGATATCGCCGCCTGATAACAAGCTGGTGAGCGCCGGCGGATGTGCCAAGCTCCGATCTGCGCGTTATCTGGCCTGGCCAGCCGACTCATCGGATTATGACAGGTGATGAGTCTGATGGAGATCATCCGGCCTCATCAGTCCAGATCTTGGAAGCGCAAATTTCCTGATGCACTTGTACCCGGTGCGTCAGCTTGACTCTTCGGTTTGAACCCGTACTGACCTGGTTCTCCATTAGAACACGACTTGTTGAGCCTTCAAACACCCACATTATCCTTCACGCCGAGAGTATTGTCAAGTTTCGTGCCATGGACCTATGTGACCGCATTATCGTTACATTAACTGTAAACCTTCAACGTTCATTGCCTTGTACTCATTCATTTCAAGGTAAACTATATTGAGTCGTTGCTTTGACTCTGCAACTCATAATTCTGTCTAGTTTGACCGGCAACTCTCACTAGCCACCAGCGGCCCTCTTTTCTTGTATCCTCCCTCGACCATTCATTCATTGAACCTGTACAACCTCCCTTCTAATTCAACATGGATCCAGAAGTTTTCTTCGGCTTTTCACTTGGCTCACTGACGGATGACTCTCAGAGCCCATTCAGTGTTGACCAAGTTCAACAGTGCTACCTGGGGAACAAAGAGATTATTGAGATAACAGCGGGGGCCAATCATAATGTTCGGAGTGAGTCATTCACTTCTATCGCATTGTTAATTCTGATTATTTTCTCCTTCTAGAACTCGTAAATCATCTCCGGGTCACTTCTGATGCTCACTTTCGACTTTATGATGTCCTTAAGCAACGTGAAAACCCACCCACCGATCGCGAGCGCTCCTTAGCTTGCGGCTCCATCCCCATGACTGCTGAAATCACAGCAGAGTATGCGCAGGAGGCCAGAAAAATGACCCAGACTGTAAAGAGCATGTTCGAGAAGCAGGTGGAGGCAGCCGGAGTAAGTGGATCGATTCATAAGCGTGCATGGAATTCATCTTCTTCAGGTGCCGTGGAACCAGGAACATTTTGAACGGCTGGTCGCCAAGTGGCTTGCGGCTTGCGGCCAACCCTTCACCGCTGTCATTACAGACGAGTTCTGTGAAATGCTTCAATACGCTCATCACCATGCTGGGAAACCGCTCAAAATTCCCAGCGCTGGCTCGGTCAAGAGCATGATCACGGAGATGAGTACGGAAATGGTCAACGGGTTAAAGAAGATTTTTGCGGTGCGTTTTCGTGAGACATCATTCATTGCCTTTAATTAATCATCCTGGACAGGAAAATACCTCCGACTTCGTCCTGTCTCTGGACGCATGGACATCCAGCAACGGTTACGCATTCCTCGCGATTATTGTCCATTATATTGGGAACAATGGGAAATTAGGTGTGTCAGTTTCTTTTTGCCATCGCTCATGCTGATTTGCCAATAGAGGAGTCGCTCATCGACTTCCGTGAGCTGATCGGCCAACATTCGGCGGAGAACATGGCTGCTGCCGTTTGGGAGACCGTTGAGAAATTCGGGTTAGAAGGCAGAGTGAGTTCTCAACTGTTCTGAATGAATCGGTTTGAAAACCGAATAGATCATCGCCTTCGTTATGTACAATGCAACCAACAACGATACTTTGGTCCAGGGATTTGAGCACGCGTGGTATTGTCCTCTGCGCTGTCTACGACGCGTCCAGTGATAATACACGTGACTTCCCAATCCGGTGATTATGTAACAAAGTGGACCGCCTACCATGATGAACCACAAGACTAGTGATTCCAGGCCTATTTGTGAATACTCCTCAAAGAGTAGAATAGGCTTGTATGCTCGTTCATCCTGATCTTTGCTGCTCCAATCCCTTTTTTCGCCACACTTCCAAAACAGAAAGTCTTGGAGACAATTATTTGACACTCTTGTGATGCTTAAGGAGGTCTCCCAATATTTCCAGATTTTTTTTTTTTGAAGGGTAACAATCAGTGCAGTATTGGAGTTGCTCTTGTTTGTGATCTTCGCTGCTCCGATCCCTCTTTGCGCCACACTCCCGAAACAGAAACAGAAAGTCTTGGGAACAATTATTTAACACTCTTGAAATGCTTAGGGAGGTCTCCCAATATTTCCAGATTTCCCAGATTTTTTTTTGAAAGGGTAACAATCTGTGCAGTATTGGAGTTGCTCTTGTTTGCCCGTTCTAATCTTCACTGCTCCGATCCCTCTTTGCGCCACACTTCCAGGACAGAAAGTCTTGGGAACAATTATTTAACACTCTTGCGATGCTTAGGGAGGTCTCTCAATATTTCCAGATTTTCCAGATTTTTTTTTTGAAGGGTAACAATCCGTGCAGTATTGGAGTTGCTCTTATTTGCCCATTCTGATCTTCATTGCTTTGAGGCCTCTTTCACCACACTCCCGGAACAGAGAGTTTTGAGAACAATTATTTAACACTCTCGTAATGCCTAGGGAGGTCTCCCGATATTTCCAGATTTTCCAGATTTTTTTTTGAAGGGTAACAATCCATGCAGTATTGGAGTTGCTCTTGTTTGCCCGTTCTGATCTTCATTGCTCTGATCCCTCTTTGCGCCACACTCCCGAAACAGAAAGTCTTGGGAACAATCATTTAACACTCTTGTACTATCACCGACTGGGATACCGGCCAAACTAGGATACCAGCCACTTGGCCTCTATCGAGTCAGGACCTTCGGAAATGTGTGAGGCTGTGGTTTGGGGAAGAAATAGGACCTCTAACGATGGTCCATATCGTTTCTCGACCGAAAGTGGGGTTCAGATCAAAAGTTATGGCACGTGCAGTATCGGCTGAGACGCTCCGAACGCCGGATTCTTACCCCGCACATGATTGTCTTCGCTCTTTCTCTACCAGTTCACCATCTTTCGACGACTTCCTGGGCTCAGTGTACTCCCACGACTCACGGCATTTATCTCTGAGAGCATTCAGCATGTGCTCCCCCCACCAACTCTTGCTATGGCCCGGATACACCTCGACTTCAGTCTTGAGTGGCTCAGGCCGGCCACGTACACACCGGGCGACCCGTCGATGCTATGGGTCTGGAATTGGGCAAGGGTTATTTGCGTTGGGCATCCTACGGTATGGTGTGTTATCATACTTTTCCCTCCCTTAATTCCCTTCTCACTGCTGTCCTCTACCCCAAACCACCAAAATTCGGTACCCGAGACATTTGGATTTTTTTGGGGAGTTATTGGCATCTTAGTATACGGGTAGGTACCCCAGTATGTTTGAATACTTCGTATTGAATGATATGTACCTCATTTTTGGCCGCCACCGCTGTTGGGCCCGATGCAGCGCCTGGGTAGTCGATTGTCTGCGATTCCGGAGGTCCTGCATCCATCACAAGCACATATTTTCCCCCACTCCATTGCATGTATCTAAACCCCAACCATACAGAATAGTCCCTAGACTGTCCCTGTATCATTCCTGAACCAAATTGCCATAAGTTTGCGCCTGTGGAACTTAAATAGCGGGGTGGCCGGTTTCCCAGTATTTGGTCTTGTTGGGGATGCCGGCGGAAATAAATTCGCCGCTTCATCGGCACTTCGTGTAAAATCGAGAAAATGGTGTTCAACTACTCGTAGGATACCAGCCTTCATTATAGCCTATGGTGGATTGCATAGGCAGGGTATGGCTCTCGAGAACCGGGCATAAATGCTCAGGTGGCTGGTATCCCGGTTGTTGATAGTAATGCTTAGGGAGGTCTCCTAATATTTTCCAGTTTTTTATTTTATTTTTGAAGGGTAACAATCCGTGCAGTATTGGAGTTGCTCTTGTTTGCCCATTCTGATCTTCTTTGCTTTGAGGCCTCTTTCGCCACACTCCCGAAACAGAAAGTCCTGGGAACAATTATTTAACACTCTTTTATGAGGGTCAAAGTGCACTTTTAATATTCCGCTACACTTTTTTGAGATTTTCATTTTTCCGCTCCTTTTTTCATGAAAATGTCAACTTCCCGCTCCTTTTTTGAGCCAAGATCCGTGAAACAGTGGAGCGGGAAAAATCAGATTTTCCACTCTCTCTTTTTCGGTGACTTCAACTTCCGCTACATTTTTTGACAGGTTTGTGATTCCCCGCTCCTTTTTTGGAATGAGTGAATACCGCTCCTTTTTTGAGTTGAAAAAAAAAATTCCGCTACATTTATAATTGAATTTTAGGCTTTCTGATGTGTAGCTGGAAGGCCCCGAGAATAGTCCTTTGAATTACACTGCTGGCACCGGGCCCGTTTCAGGTACCGTTGAATCGGTGATACGGGTATGACGGCGAGTCAGCATCTTGTCGATTGGGTCTCCCACCGATTGCCATCCCAGTCAAACAGTTTGCATTGTAAAGCAACAGATACTTGCCTAGACTCGAGGCAGTCGCTTTGTAGAAATTGATGACAGTCGATCAATAGGCCGGGCGAAAAGCGATACAAAAACTTTGAATTTTCGATGAAGTGAAAATTTTCCAAGTCAAAAGAACCTACCATCGGCTAGCATCGGCTAAGCGCAGCAACTCCCGACCGTACTAGCGGCTGGTTAGATTCCTCCAGCCGCTTCGCCCGCACCCTTTGATTGACTGTCATCAAACGGTTTGCTGGCGGTGACTCTGGCTGGTTCGAGCCTAAAAGGCTCCATTCGGTTGCCGTTACTTAGCGGCACTTAGCGGCACTTCTCAGATGATCGTTACTTTGCTTTCGGAGGCTCTCGTGCCGGCAGTCCGAGAGGACCTCCACAGTCGGCATGTGATGCTTCCAGAGCAGTCCAGACCGCCGGACGACCAATGGGATGCCCGTCTCCATGGTATTTTGGAGGTCTGATGGGCGGGAAAATCCTTTGATTTCCTGTGATATGCAAATGTTACGGCAAAGTAACGATCCTTGTGAAGTACCGCTAAATGCCGCTGAAGTAACGCTTGCCGAATGGAGCCTAAATACTTGCCATACTACCATGATTGGGCAAAAGGGTCCGCGATGACAATAACAGCTCGAAGATGTATGTGGCTCATCCTCTGAGTGTCCGAATGTAAATATCCAGGCCAGAGGATAATAAGACTAGCTCAGGCAATGGCTCCAGACGCACCCGGATCCCATGTCGTACATTGATCACGCCAGCTCCCAGTGTCCTAGCCTGTTAGATCCGATCTATCTCTTGACAAAGGGGCCGCAGAACCAATGGAGCCCATATCGTATTGATATGGGGAGAGTTAGAAGAGTCAGAAGAAAGGGTAACAATTCGCGACGGAACGCGCAGTCACTCCTACTGTACACTCGTGTATTTATTGCAACAGGGACCAGGCAGCTTCCATTTCGGGAAGGTAGCCGCTGTTGCCATCAAACCTATGCTCGACGGCCATCTGGGGACCCCTGGGACGCCTTCTACCATCAGCAAACCCACGTAGTAGCCATTATCGCCCCGGATTGAGACAGTTAGGACTTGAAACTTTGTTCTCATTTGTTCACTGTGGTTAAACTGTACAATTTTTTTGTATCATAGGGCAAACTTTGAATCAAGTTTATAAGTCTTATGAGTCGAGCGCTACGCCCTGAGAACCTGCTTCTATGTGGGTGGTCAACGCAGTGGGACTTGTGGGTGGTACACTGAGCAGCCCCTCCTCATCATGCCCACACCCCGCTGACCGCATACCATGCCCTGCTGCCACGCCTCACACGCCTGTTATGGGAGCCACACATATTTGACCTGAATATCAATTAGATAGACGTGTACAAAATTTAAAGGATAAATGTCAATTAAGTGTAAATAACTATTAAGTATTGGATGTGATGGCAGACGCGGTCGATCCTGCCAGCAAACACAGGGTCAGGGAGTCGAGGGGGGTCCCAACGATGCTGGGCATCATTTAGTTTGAGTGAATGGGCCAAGATTTGAAGGAGATACATACCTTTTTTCAAGACAAATAATCACATCTTCCCATCACTGGACATGATGGCAGCGGCCGGTGAACACAAGGTAGGGGGAGCCGAGGAAGGTCCCAACGATGCTGGACATCGTTTAGTTTGAGGAAATGGGCCAAGATTTGAAGGAGATGCATACCTTTCTTTTCGCGGCACATATCCACATATTATCGTCATCGGACGCGATGGGGCGGCCACGGGGTCGATCCGGTGGGCAAACACAAGGTCAGGGGAGTTGAGGAGGGTCCAAACGATGCTGGGGGTCGTTTATTTTGAGGAAATGGCCGCATTTCTGAAGGAGATCTATGCCTTTCTTTTCAAGGTACATACCCACATATTATCGACATTGAATGTGATAGGGTGGCTGCAGGGTCGATTCGGCCGGCGAACACAAGGTCGGGGGAGTCGAGGAGGGTTCAAACAATGCTGGGGGTTGTTTAGTTTGAGGAAATAGACACATTTTTGAAGGAGATCCATACCTTTCTTTCCAAGGCACATATCATGTCATTGAATGCGGTGGGGTGGCCTCGGGGTTGATCCGGCCGGCAAACACAGTGCAGGGAGAGTTGAGGAAGGTCCCAACAATGCTGGCCGTCATTTAGTTTGAGTGAATGGACCGAGATTTGATTTAGTTCAAGGTTGTCGAGAAGAGAGTGTCACGATCATGTGATGCTGACATTGACTCATTATGCCAAATATGTCGATGAAGACTTGATTGTCCTGGGGTAAGTCTGCTAAACAAACAGTTGCAGAGACACCATCAGCAAATCGGGAAATATCTGGTATGACCTGATTTAGAAAATCGTGCCGGGTCGGCCTTGGATGCGATCATCCGGCCTGTTATTCCCTTGTATAGGTCCCATCTGGCCAGATATGCTCCATACAAGGGCCGGTCAAGGCTGATGTATCAATACAAGGCATACTGGGACTTCCGAGCCGTATATTCCCTGTCCCTCCACTTACGCCGCTCCAAGACTCCCGATTCACGAATGTGTTAACCACTATTAATTTGAGTTCTTTCAATGCACCTGCACCCCCGAACCGTTGATTCACTGGCTTCCCAATATCTTCATTCAAGAATGCATGCAAGTGTACTGACACTGGGATAAAAAAATATAACAGTCCGAGATGTTGTATGCCCGAGATCTGGACCTGGTGCGGTGTCGACGGCGCCGGGAACAACGGCAATTGATTGATTTTAAGATTCAAGGTTCCATTCAATAGAGAAATTTTTGCACGAAGTCAAACAAACCGCCTACTACATATAGGGAGATTCTGAGACTCGTTGGGCGTTGAGGGAGGTCGACGCGAGGGTCGGATGATCGTGTGGGTGATGGTTGGTGATGGTAACTGATGGTCTGTGCGCCCAACAATTGCGTGATGATGGACTGATCCAAAACTGATCCCATCTTTTGGTTCGTCGTCCTCTCTCTCCTTCTCCCCTCATCTTCCCCCTCAACGCCCTCCTTCCCCCAACACCATTCTCGGTCCATATCTAACAGCTGCCGCTCAATCCTATGCCAGGATCAAATTCCGCCCTTTTCGTTATTTTGAGAGCCAAATCGCCCTCGTCATCGCAAGCCTGATCTGGGCGACAATTCCGCAAGTAACGCCCCAAGCCACAAGCCATCTTCTCGGGCCTTTCAAGCATAGCCTCAATTAATTCATGTACAAGATATTCCTTTCAAAACCTCAAGTTTCTGTTGCCGCTATTCCCTTCAAGACCGCTACACTGTTTGTCATGTCGTGCTCAAGCTACGAAGACCTCAAGATATCAAATCCTTTTAAAGTTCTTGCCACTCCTTCTGGTTTGCCCTGTGTGCCTGTTCCTCTCCACTTATTGGTCTCTGCCGTTCGTCCTGTTGAGGCCCGAGTTGGATGATTGGGGACGGTTTCATTATATGTATGCTATGTTCACTGCAATATTATCATTTTCCCTTGGTATTCTTGTGTGTCGTTTAGTGCATTCAGAAGCAGCACGATCCCCCGATAGCTACGCCCTCCCGGGTCTGTGAGGTATTGCAAGGCCTTACATATGATATAATTCAATATAAGGGCCGCCAGCCTTGTGTAGTTCATCTGGCCGGGCGACCCTTCCAAACAGATGTGGCTGTTGTCCAAGGCCCGGTGACGCCTGCCAGCCCTTCCGGCCCGGACGTCCCTTATATGGCCTTGCGTGGCCTTACATGATTTTTCCGCTTTTGGTGATGACAGAAAGTATGAAAGGTGCCCAATTATTCAAGCATTTATTGGGATTTTTCTTGAAGTCTCCCCCAAAAATGTCAAGCCGAACAAATTCAGGGATCCAGGCTTGGACTGACTCGGCATGCCTGTCACGCAGTGGCTGTGGAACACACGCACAACTCCCTCCCTGCCTCATTACCTCTATATGCCTGAAGCTATTGAGAAATGAGTGCTGGCTGCCTTTCTAGCTCTATTCATTTGTTGGGCAAGAACACATTTTCCTGCTGGGTCATCAAGGGTAATAGGAATCTGGACGGACATCTGTAAACAAGTAAAAGCAGGTATGGGAGAATGTACCCTTCTTGCATATTCCAAAACCCTGGATGAATCAATGATCAGAAAACATCAAGACTGGACCATAGGATTGCATTGATTGTGTTCCCGATCCACATGGGGGTTGATGATAGAACAGGTATGTCCATACAACAATGCACAGTTTAGGAGACTGCTGAGGATATAGGTCTGGAAACTGCTTCCAAATGTGGTGCAGAAACAGGTGTCTAAAAAATATACAAACTAGTCCGATTTTATAGACATAATCTATCATCTGGATGGTCAATGCTTGGTTTCCCCTGTGAAGTGAGTCATTAGTATTATAGTTGCTTCCCCACATCTAATATAATCCAGTACCCACTCAAATGGCAGAAGAAAAACATTCTGGGGACGAATCCAGAAGAATCCAGTCATTTTGGTGGCTTTATACACGTGCTTTTGCTTCCAGCTAATGTGCCAAATTTTTATAATAGAGTGAGGCGACAGACTAATTGTCAATGTCAACATACTGATCATTAAATAGCAAAATTTTGGCCAGAAGCATAAAATGGAATGAAATGCACAGTTTCTTGCTGGTAACAATAACATCTGACACAGTCAGGTAAAGTTGTCACTACTATTGTCAAATATATCAAATTGGGCTCAATGTAGATATTCCCGTGAACTGAGTGTTCATGGAAAACTTGAAAGTGTAACAAGTTCAAGACGTGCAAATCTGATACGTGGTTTCAATGTAAGCATAAATAATAGGGAATTGTTGAGATGAGAGTTTGATGTATAGTCAGAAAATGAGTGATTCATCACTTAAAGACAGCTAGCAAAACCAATATGGTGGATGCACCTTCATTCTTTGATTCGGGAGAGGTAGCTCAAGCTATTTTGCTCTTCGATGGACTAGGACCTGTGATTTTTGGGGAGCACTGGGAAGATATTTTAGACAAAGAGGGAGAAGAAGCAACAACCGAAGATATGATGGATTCTTACAGGAGGTTACCACAAACACTAATGCATGTGCAAAACCTAAGTCTCAAGCCCTTGACAAAACTGATATCAGAAGAGAAAGATTACCTGGCTTCTCAGGGAGAGGACACTGTCAATTCTCTGGTTAGATATCTGACTGAGGAATTAGACGCCCAGATTCCAGTTGAAGAATCAGTTGGAGGCTGTTTCGACACCACAGACTTATATGTACCCCAATCGGGATTTCACAAGTATTGATATACTGTGACACCCGCGTTCGATACCCTTACTCACAGTGCTGGCCCCTCAATTAAGTAGGCATTTTAGTTAGCTCCGCTTCTTTAAGTATGGTAAAACAAATAATTCGGCCCAAAACTTAATTGATTGCATCTGATTTAGCGGACATAGAAATTGTGCCGAGGTTTCTCCTTCAGTTAAATTTGATATGATCAATAAAGTATCGGGCTGACTTATTTGTTTTACCGTACTTAAAGAAGTGGAGCTACCTAAAATGCCTACTTAATTGAGGGGCCAGCGCTGTGACTCGCTACAACATCAGTTGCAGTAAGGGTAAGCTCGCTCGTACTACATACAATACAACCTACTCACACACTTGTACCGATGTGCTTACAGTAGTTCAGGTTGCAACTGAATCAGAATCCCCAAAGAAGAGGAAGAGGTGGTACAGGAGGAATAAGATGTGGATCAAGATGAGAGCGAAAAAGCTGTACTTGCAGATGACACAAGGTCAGAGATATCAGACTCAGATCTCCCAGAACTCACAGTAATTCTTTTTTTCTAACTGGGTAATTCAAGCTGAATTTCTTTAGGACAGCGAGGGTGATGATGATGATGCCACAGTTGAACAACTATCCTTGATAAGGGACCCAAAGAGGGCTCGACTGCCCACCTACTTATATAGAGACCATGAAGAAAAGGCTATTTGGACCTTAACTTGTGCATCTGTCAAAACAACAGGAAGAAATCCCTCAAACTCTCCTCCAGAAGCTATCTACCGTGTCTGTGGCATCCAGATCTGACAGAGGAGCAACAACAATTAGCCATTAGAGCGAAAAATCCTCATTGAAATCCTCACATTGGCATACGAAAGGGGACTCAAACCCAGATCAAAAAAGAAATGGATTTGCGCTCCGAAGCAACGGAAGAGTTGAGAGGATCACTGGGATGGGAGCCAACAAATGAGGAGGTGCTTAAAAAGGTGAGGGATGATAGGAAGGCAGAAAGGAGAGAAGAAAGGCAGAAAGAGAAGAGGAAGAAAGTGAGGAGAGACATGAAGGGAAAAGATGAGGCCCATGATACCTCATTCACTATCAAGAGCAAGCGCCTGCAGGCTAAATTCGATGGGCCGGATGCGGCTAGATTGTTGCAAACCCAGGCAACACGGACATTGGGTATAGGATTCACCAAAGAAGAAGAAGGCCACTGACTTGGAGGAACTGATTGCATTTGATTCAGATTAGCTAAGTACATAGTTATAGTTCACATACAGCACTAGATATATATCATATCAGAAGATATTAGCATATTAGCAAGAGTTGATCAGCCAGTTACTGATGCTGTGGGCAGTATTGCAGCTGAATTTGATCGAAGCTGTGCACGTCTGCCAATCCATTGCTCGTCCTCCCTCCTTGCTCAATACTATGGTGCTCAAATATATTGCATATGTCCCCCGCCCCCTGGAGCCTCAGAAATGTTTGAATCTGCGCCAGCGGTGGTACTTAGATATTTAATATGGTGCATACATATGTTGGCAGTACTAGGTAGGTAGTTATGAGAGACGTACCTATTTTTTGACTCTTTGGATGGGCCAGGCCAAAGGCATGAGGGGAAGTAGCGAGTAAGTACCTTATGACTCAGAGAGTCAGGAGAGTCTGAGTTGAATATGTGCCTGGATAATTTGGGGAGCATCAGACCGCAAAATAAAAGGCTCAGGTTCTTGAATGCAGCACCCAGCCTGCAGTAAAGGCTTCATTCTCTGCAGATCAAATTATCAGAGCAGTTTAGTAGTCTCACAGTCAAACAAATGTAGATGTGCACCGCTTGCTGCCAGGCCTTTCATGGTTGGCAGTACTGGTGCAAATGCACCAACCCTTGCTGGGATTGTGAGAAGTGCAGCGTTTAGAAGTGTATGGGTCATTCTTCAACAAAATCACAGGTCCGAAGTCGTGTTTCAGCACAAGATGATATCACCAAGCCCACGTGAACGGCACTGGGATTGGGGTCAACAAGTTTCAAATCAGCCAAATTTTTTTCCAACCACAAGACCCAGTCTATAGATTCTAGATATATATGTGATCATTTACCTTCTACTCAAAATGAACCAGCTACCAAATTGAATGCCTGCATCTGTGTGACATCATTACAATTTTCGCGGCCCCAACTGAGCCTTGAGGTCAGTTGAAATATAATCAAGTTCAAATCAGACACAATTGGGCAAACTTTGGAAGGTCTGGAAGGCGGTGAATGGTTATAGGTCGTAGGCACTGAGTGGACGACTTTACGACGTGTCGGCACATTGAAAGTTGACGTGTTATTTACACAGGTTGTACATCGGCTTTGGTTGGCCCGCGATATTTACCCAATCACAGGACCGGTGTCGGCAACACACAAGTACCTGGTCCATTTAAGCCAAAATGGCAATTGCCCGCGATTTTCTTGACAGGGGCACGGCTAAAGCTGCTCTGTTCAAATTTGCACCGCAGGCCGAAAAAAATATGTGAGGAAGCAATTATGTAGATATGAATGCATCCTAACCCCCATCCAATATTTGGAATAGCTGGTGTGAATCTTCCCTCTCTCTTCTTTCTTCTCCCTTCTCTTTCCTTTTTGGGATTTTATTATTCTGCTGACGAATTTACCCACAACACCAGTAACTAGCCATTTGATCTGTATACTGGGTTGTAGGTCATATGATGAGAGAGGTGTGCCAGGGGTCCTATCTACAATGCCGAACATGCGGTGCACTGATGAGAGTGATCTACATCAATTTGAGGCGAAATGTGAAGCTGCCTGGTCCCTGTTGCCATATGTATTATGCATATGTGTTTATTCTTAGTAAAATCGGAGAAAAAGTTCTCACGTGGTGACGGCGACGACCTTGCCGCTCTTGAGTCTTGATGTAGTATGCGATGAACTGGGATCCATGTCATTTTCCAAATCTGATGGAGACGCGGCGAAAACGTACCTTGAGCTCGTCAGGGTTACCCTTGATGATATCGTTGTAACCCGAGCCGATTCCGCAGTAGCGGATGTTCTGGCCCTCTGCTGCCTGTGAGCGATGGAGAGAAATCAGAGAAAAAGAAGGGATGTGCAGGCACTCCAGAAAATGGGAGCCTTGAGGAAGGGTTGCGGGCTTTCAGCGATCGTTTTACCGACAGCGCGTCCTTGGTTCCCCGCGACCTGATGAGAGAATGAGCCCAGCACTCCAGGTTGATGGTGTTACATACATTCCAGTGCTCGATTCTCCTAAACTCACGGTATGGTGGTCATCTGCACTGCATCCTGGCCGTTGAAATGGTCCTCAACTGAATGTTGGCAATGTAAATATTATGCATTGGTTCCATTTGCTTGTGATCATATGGCTTACCCGTTTCGACTTGCGGGCAATGTGCGATATCACCTACGGGGAATGTCAATTGGGATGGGACGTTGAATTCAGCGAGAACGTACCGACGGCGTAGACATCAAAGTGGCCTGGAACGGTTTCGGCCCTCGTGCAGTAAAACACCACTCATCTGGTGGTGGATTGATGCGCGAAGATGGACCTAAATGCGGTCGTTCGATACAAGAAGGTAAACAAATATGATTTGAACATACTGTGAATTTTTATCTGAGCTAGCTGTAAGGACAGCTGGATGTGTGCGGCTTCAACCTCAGATGAATGGGCGGTGCGCAGCTGTGACGGCAGCAGCGTTGAGCTTGACGTGTCCAACTCGCCTAACCTCGGAGGGCGAGCATTTGGATGAGGTGGTGACGAGAAGTCGAAGTCCTGCAATGAAAAAGGAAAGATGTCAGTTTCGAAGAAAAGAGAGAGAAGCAAAAGTATGAACCTGTGATTGTCATGTGTATCAGTGTAGCTCATCCGATGTCTCGCTGAGTGCTGAGCCCTGAGCCCTTGCAAGAACTTGAGCTGGTTGCGAGATGGTTCGGGATCAAGAACAAAATAGGCGTACATCGTAGCCAGTAGCAAAAGTTGATGGGCAAGAAACCGGCAAGCCGGACCGTCACATCCCTTTCTTCCTGCACTGAGCGCTGAGCACTTTTTTACTACGAGAAAAAAATTGAACATGACCAAGGAAATTTGCTCCAGCAAATTCCGACAACGTTCCCCATCCAATGTATGTTACTTCTGCCTATTGAGTTGCGATGGGGAAGTCACTTCTGCCTATTTCGGAGTAGAGACTTCACAATCGCCCAGATTCAACCCAGATTGATTGTATGAAATTATCACATTATTACGAATGACTTGAACATTTAGAGTACATAGTAATGGTTCTCTCATTCCTGGCCCTGGTCAGTCTTTCCTTCCCCTGCCGCTCAGAAATAAGATTGCACTATCTAGCCTGAGGTTAGATTTTGGAAGGATTGGATAGGCTTATAACACACCTTGATTTCACTTGCTGCGAGAGTCCTGGTTTGAAACAAGTAAGATTTTGAAGAGTGAAATCTAACTTCTTGCGCACCTTGAATAACCTGGAGCGGCCGAAACATTTGATAACTCCAGGGTTACGAGTCGGATCCAAAGACGTAAGCACGAGTAGAAAGTTTGGAATTGCGGGCCTTGAGCGCGCTGAACCCCTGTGCAGATCGTACTCCAGTAATGCCACGCAGCGGCGGAGACAAATGGTATAATTTCAAGACATGCAGTATCCATAGCACAGACGGCGACTCGGTGGCTTGGGCCATTTGGGCCTTACGCTTTGGGCCTGATCAGGAAAGTGGCCCAACCATTGTTTGCGCAAGTGAGGCTATGAAAGATGTGGTCCGTAAATTAGATTGAGCCAATTGGTCAATATTCCAGTCAATCGGACTTACATCCTCCAGAAAGTCTCTACGCAAAAACATCTGTATGTGGACTTGGCCATTGCTCGCAGCGCCGGCGCCTTTGATACATGACAAGGGGACGTCCTAATGTTCCAGATGGTGAGTAAGATTGAGCGAATTGGTGGATATTTGAATGGATTAGACTTACATTTGTTTTTGTCCTAATCTGGAATAGCTCCCCGCAAAGACATCGACGTGCGGGCTCGCTTTTTATCGGAGTGCCCGCGCCTTTAATACGCATCAGGATAACATCCTGACAATCCAGATGGTGAGTGAAGTCAAGCAAATCGATGAATATTTGAAAGAACTTGACTTACATTTGTTATCGTCCTAATCTGGAGTAGCTCCCAGTAAAGACATCGGCGTAAGCGCTCGTCTTTGCTCGGAGCGACGGCGCTTTCAATACATATCAGGAGGACGTCCTGATGATCCAGACTGTGAGAAAAATCGGGTCATTCTGCCAAAATCTTGATGAAGTTGACTCACATTTGTATTCGGCTCAATTAGGAAAACCTCGTCGATAAAACATCGGCGTGCGGGCTCGCTTTTGCTCGGAGCGCCCGCGCCTTTAATTCACCGCAGGGTAACATCCTAAAGTTAGAAATGGTGAGTGAGGCTCGGAGAATCGGTTGAGAATTGAATGAATCTGACTCACGTTTGTATTCGGACCAATTAGGAAAACCTCGTCGATAAAACATCGACGTGCAGACTCGTCTTTGCTCGGAGCGCCGAGGCCTTTAATACACATAAGGATAACATCGTAAGGTTTGAGATGACGAGTGAGACTCGGAGAATCGGTTGAGATTTGAATAAATCTGAGTGACATTTGTATTCGGTCCAATCGGGAAGACCTCGAAGATAAAACATGGATGTGTGGGCTCGTCTTTTCTCGGAGCGCCGGGGCCTTTGATACACGATGGGAGGGCATCCTAATGATCCAGATGGTGAGTTGGTACATCCAACTCGGCCAATATTTGAATAAATTTGACTTACTTTTGTCTCGGTCCTAATGTAGAATGCTTCCACCATGAAAACATCAAAGCGTGGCAATATGACGCCCCAAGATGTCCACCTGGCAAGTCTGTTTGTCGAAATCGGCCGCAATTGAACGCAGAAGAACCGTTAGTCTGCGGGAGTACCCTTCCTTCCAAAGCCCAGAATTTCAAGGCAAGTGGCAGAAGCAACGAATGCTGTCGCAAGAGCCACTGGAACGTATTGCAGGGTGTTGACGAGTTGGAGAGTACGGGACAGGCATGCTGTTTAACACAACAATCCCCGTGGTCATAAAAATGCGTATTGCAGTCACGTGTATCAACGAGACGCGACATGTCATTGTCAGGTGTCTAACCCCACCATCTTGTCCTTGCTGGCTCAACGGAACGTTTGCAGTTGTAACCCGCCGTAAGCTTCGGTCAGGCCTTTATGGCTCTGACATTGCGTGGGCCAGCAGAAATTTTCCGGGTCCTTTTTCTGTCCCACATTCTAGCCTCGTGTGCCTAATAGGTCCCTAGGAACGTGTACGCGTGCTCAAGGTATGCGCTCCCAAGGTCATGTCCCTCTTATTTTTCTAATTTTAATTTTTTACAGCTGTCTCCAGGTCCTATTCCCCAGACTCTCCTCACTTCAATGACCGCTACTTTGACCTCGCCCCAGCGCCCGCTGCATCCACGATCCCGCCTTGTGGCCGTCCTCGGAGCCACGGACGGGCGATTTTCGGTGCGCGCAAATCGCCGGGCCATCGGGCCGATCGAGTGCCATCATCTATGCCTCCTCCGCTCATGTCGTCGCCACCGTCGCCACCGTCGCCACCGACGCAGCCCCACCGCTCGCATGCACCTGCGTGCGCCCAGCCTCTCCCCGCCCTCGCCGGGCGCGAGCTGCGCGAGGTCCGCGAAGAACGCCGCGAGCAGCGTCTCGGGTAGGACTACTCCGCGAGGTCCGCAAAATACGCGAGCGCGCCCGCAAAGCCGTCGAGCGGTGCAGTCGTATTCGTAGTTGACGCGCTGGATGTGCACGAGCGCAGTGAGGAGGTAGCGCTCGTAGTTGAGTGCCTCGACAACGAGAAGCGTGCTCCACGTGGCGTAGAGCGCCCCCACGAGCAGGTACGAGCCCGCGGAGCTTGGAGCGTGGCGTTCCGTCTGTCCACAACCATATCCGGGCGCCCCAGGATGTGAATGGGCACAGATTTCGGTGTGTCATGGTTTTTTCGTCCACGATTTTCCTTCAATGTTTTTCAAGGCTTTATATCTGTCCCAGTTGGCGCAGACCCGTGTGTCGGCGCCTGCGCTCGGCCCCATACCCTGGCCCAACGCCGCACGTCCGTGCTTTTCCGCCACCCATACGTTGCTTCCAGCCAGGCAGGTTGCTGTGAATTTTAGTGCAGTTTTTTTTTGGATGTCCTCCGGCCTCAGGCGGCCTCAGTTCGCACCTTCGCAGCATAGCCCCACGGCCGAGACAACATCTTGGTACGGTGTTCGCACCTGCCACCTGACTGCGCTCTACCCGCCCTCACCGCTCCATGGCCGTGTATGCCGGTGAAGACCCGGAGACGCCGAGTGAAGTGGAGCGACTCAGGGTCGAGCGAGGTGCCGACAACGCCAAGTTCCAACGGTTGGACAGGGTGCTGCGTTGAAAAAGGTGCGTCCCTTTTCTTTTGTTTCTATTCTTTTTTTTTTGTTGACTTCTTCTTTCCTCAGTGCACATCCTCGATCTGCACACCCCCACACGCACGCCCTACGCCCGCGTGCCAACGCTTGCGCATCAACGCCTGCATGCCAAACTGCTGCGCAACGTACCCGAACTGCGCGGCGTTTGCCGTGGCGCTTGCAACGCAGAGGTGAGCGCGCGGCGTTTGCAGTGCCCCCCTTCTCCGCCGCTCGCACCCCGTAGGGTTTCGCGTGTCGGAGAGGAGTCCCGGGAGTGGCTTTTCCTCGATACGCCTGCAGGGGCACGCCTCTGCGCCACCTCATCTGCGGCACGGAGTTTGCACCGCAGGGATGGGCACACGGGGATGGGAGCACGGGGAAGTGCGACGTGCGCATGCACCCCCCATGAGCGAGCCAGTCCCTTGCCGCCTCCTCTTCCCTTCTTCCCTGGCGCCGGTGCATGGCCAAGCTCTCGTGGGCGATTCCCTGTGTTCAACTTTCCGCGTCCAAATCTGTGCCGCCAATTTCTCGCGTCCAACTCCACGCGGGTAAACCCCCTGCGTCCAAGTCCCTGGCCCCAAATCCCTGCATCCAAATCAACTCCTTGCGGCCAAATTCTCGCGGGCAGGTCTTTGCGGGCGAATGCCCACGGCCGAGGTGCGTGTTTCCTCTTCTCTGCGCTTTGGCTGCACACCGCGAACGGCACGCTGAGAATTTTATTTCTTGCAGGCAAAGGTGCAGTTGGAGGACGTGCTGCTCGCAGGCAGTCGCGCCCAGGTGATCCTGAAACCATTGTTACTCCGGTGGACGAAAGCCTCAAAGCTCGAGGGGGAAACTGATCCTCACGCTTCCGCCCAAGGACATCGAGATCGTCAAGCTCAGGTTCACAGATGAGGAGCGCGAGGTGAGTCTTCTCCCCTTCGCTCGCGCGGGCATGGGTGCTCACCTTTGGTTCAGTTGTACGAGTCGTTCGAGAAGCGGGCAAAAATCCGGCTGAATCGGTTCATTCGGGACGGGACGCTTGTGAAGAAGTACATCTTATATTCCCAGGTGAAAAATCATACATGGGCGCGAGGGATTTGTGCTGATGTCGCTCCTTAGATTCCTCATCAATAGTAAAACGATGCACGAAATAAATGTATCTCTCTCGGCGGTAGTGGTCCATATCCACTGTGTCGAGAGACGGAGGACCTTGATGGAGGTTGAGGGTAGCGGAGATCTGGTCGCTCCATGTCCATTCAGATTTCATGGTGGAGCGCGCAGAGCGTCCGACTGCTGCGGCCTTTCTGCTGCGCGGCTTTCTGGACTTCGGCCGCTCTGCACACCGCGCGCGAACATTGAAAATCGAGTACACAGTGCATTGTTCTAGCTCTGATGGCATCAAGGAAGAGCTTTGGACAGCGGTGAACCGTAGCGGACATGCAGCCTAGTGGGTAATGCACAAGGTATTCAATACGTAGAGCTGCAAATTGTCGCTTAGACCAGGTGCAAACCATAGGTTATCGACAGGAATTTGGTTTCTCATCAAGCCGTGGGGGGTACGCGCTCCCGGATAAGGGAATAAATCACGTGAAGCCAAACACAACCAAGCTAATAGATCACGTCTCAATATAACAACATTCGGTATATATTTCTTTGAACAATTGATTCCAGATTGGTTGCCGTCATAGATGCAATACTAAAAAGAGCAGTGCCTTTCAGCGCATGCAAGGAGTATGTTCTCTCTCACGTTTCTCACTTATTCACGCGGACTCGCTCCGAGTCTTGCTTCGGACTCGCACTTGGTTCCGTTTCCCTTCCATGCCAAGATTCCAAGTTGTCAGAGTACAAGAAGTAGATAGTGGAGATAAAGAGAAAGCTCCGCAACGCATATGTAAGTAAATAAGAATATGCCGAGCCCACTGAATGTGCTATCAAGTGCTGCCCAGATCATGTTCCTGGCTATAAACTCCGCCTCTTGTGGGGTTTTCTTCAGAGGATTTGAAGTCATATAATTGGTGGACAACTTTGCGAAAGTCAATGTATTTATGAGTGGAAGTGCAGTCCTGTGTGGAGTTTCACCCTTGCGAGCTAGTGTCTGAGTGTTGTCTGGTGTCGGCATGTAAGTAGCTGTGCCAGTGTCTTTGAATGTAACATCTCTGTTGAGTTTTAGCAACTTTCCCTCGGGCTCCTGTTTCCTGCTATTGGAAATCAGGTCCAGTCGAGAACGCAGGCTCGTGTGTGTATGTTGTCAAATATCATTCAAAATGGATCGATGGTGGGATATTGTATCATCGCAACCTTCCCAGATCCTTTCTTCAACAAATCCCTCTCTGCATGTTGACTTTCTGGGCCCGCTCCTCCGTGCGTTGTTTTTTTCTCCAGCTCTCCTTCAAGCTTCTGTCGCTTTTCAGGTCGTACCTACACCAATAGTTCTTCTTTCGCGTTCACCGCTTTTTCAGCCTTGTCAAGGGTGGTAAGGCTTTTGAGAATCTTCTCATTGTACCGTTCAATTTTTTTATCCTCGCCCTAGCAGACCGTGTTGGCTATTTTCTAAAAGAAAACCGATATTGATCAGGGACACATGTCACGGCATGTAGCCGTGCGCGCCGGGGAATATAAACTAAACCACACCTTTACGTTTGAGATTATTGTACATATTCTCGGATATATGTCCGGTCTTGTATGAAGGGGTGATGCCCTGCGTACCGGAGGAAAACGATAGCATGATTTCGGGTTAAGCAGGGTCTCCCCACACGAATTTCATGTTAAAATTCTCCTGCTGCAGAACACCGATCAGATGTTCCTGTTCTTCAACCGTCAGGAACGTGGCCATGGAAGGGTACTGGTATTCGGATCTCATTAATATTAGGTTCCAGATGCTGGGAAGAAAAGTGACCTACATTGTTCATCGCCCAGAAAGCCAAGAAGGCAACACAAATGGTGACTATGCACAAAATCTAACTTGACTTGGGGGTATATAATTTGGCACGCACCCAAGCCCTCGAGTAAAAACTTCACATCGGTCTTAGATGGTCGTTGAGCACTAAATCAATGAAACTCACAATCCAGGACGACCATGCAGACCACCGATTCTGAGCGTTGGACCTTACCTAGCTTTTAAGTTTACGAATACCACTGTGTATATCCAAGTGCATATGCAAATGAGGTCAAGGCTATAGTCCAAGAAGATTAAGTCCTCGTCGACTTTCTTGCCATTCATGCTTTGCTGAGTACCGTCCGGATCGGGTGAATGCGACGAGACTCAGAGGACACCATTTTCTTAACCAGGCCATCAGCCCAGTCGAGAACAAAGGTACGGGGGGCGTGAGTTGTCCTCGACATCTCATAACCGAAGAGTCTGGATATCGGCCCAGAAGCTCGCCCGGAAGTCGGACCGGGTTTTCTCCCATCAACTGCGGGTATTGTTGTGCCGGGCGCCTATTTGCTTCTTAGTTTTCGCCCTCATTCGACGTACAGTACCCACGTACAATAGGCCAGGACTCGGCACTCAAGCTGGACTCACCAAGGCAATTCCGGGCAACTCGGTGAAAGATGTGACCCTGAGCAACCGCAAAGCAGCCGCGCCAATTACTCGTTCAATTACTCGTATCATGACATCTGTCTCCTCGCCGGTCAGTTGTCTTTTTATTGTTCTTCATGCCTCCTGGTTGACTTCTCCACAGCGGGAGCTCGTCGCCGAGAGCCTGGAGATCTTGCACATGCAAGATCTTCCAAGATCTTCCCCTTCCTTGTCTGAGTCTCGGAGTCGTACCGCACGAGCACATCGCGGCCACGCTAGGTCTCCATCGTGGTGTGAAGCCGAGCATGTGGAGTTCAGTGCTGGCAGACGCCGCCGAGAGGCCCGCTCCAGTGCGTTTTTTTCCCGCCTTTTTCTTCTTGGTTTGACTGGGTCTTCGTACAGTCCCACCTGTTTTGCTCTCGGAGGAAGGGAAGAAGAAGGAAAATGAGAGCACAGTCATCCGGACCTTCAGAAAGAGCGCAATGCGAGGGTTACGACTGGATGCCGTTGCCGATTCGGGCGGTGCGTACTGTTGTCCTAGATTAGATGACGCCTGGCTGAATTTTCGGCCAGGACATTGGCAGATTTTTCTCAATCACGATGACCAGCGGGAGTGGATCATCGAGGTCCGAGGAGACTTGCTCATCAAACTTTCTGACACCAAGGCGGGCCAATTCCGATGTGTTTTCTGCTTCGTTGGCGGCGTGCCCTCATGCACAAACGTCCAGACTGCGGGACGGCCGGACAATCCCCACAGTCTCCACACTCCTTCTCCGGCTTGTGCAGACGTCCGCGCACGATGTCCGACTCACGGCGCAGGCCAAGGCACGGCAGAACAAGATTGTGCTTCGTAGACAGGAGAGTTTCTCGGAGAGCCAAAGCCAGGTGGCCGAAGAATTCCTGGACGAGAAGGACACAGCTGTGGGTCTGTCCACGCACCATTTCTGGACATCCTGACACGTTTGGACGCAGGAGATATGCCTCTGAATCTGCCACCAAGGCCGCGAAGGAGATCATCATCTTTCTTACTCAGCGGTGAGTGTTGTACTCTGCGTAGCGAGAGCTTGATTGATCAATGTCTAAGGGCAAGGCAACAAAGAATTTGAACAAGGCGGAGTACCACACGATCTTGGATAACTTGATCTCCGATCTGCTCGCCGTCCTTTACTGGCCGGAGTACCCAGCCGTAAGCCACTCTCCGCGGTATCCTTTTCAAGTTGTTCCACCTCAAGGAAGTGATTGAGAGCAACATGTGCGAGATCCGTAAAGCGCTCGCGGGGCTGCGCGCTGAGTGGCCACAGCGCTCGAGGCTGCACTCACGGAGCAGGCCAAGACGTGCACGGGCGTGATGCAGATGGAGAAGAAGATCAAGAAGGTGGAGAAGGGGCTCGACAGGAAGCGCCCCGAGCTAGACATGACCGAGGCGCACATCGTGCACGTGAAGAGGAAGCTCAACAACGCGACCAAAGTGAAGGCGTAGCTAGAGGGCCAGCTCCAGAACCTGCAGACACGGGCGAGGAACCTCCAGAAGGAGCTTGCGAACATGAAGCGGGCTGCCAATGCCATGCAAGGTTCGTCCTCTCGATGTGTGTTTCAAAACCAAGTGTTGTGTTACCGCCGCACTCACCCCAACGTTACATATGCAGACCCTGTCCGCTGTGCTGCACCGCAAAGAAGGCCACACAACACGGCACCCCGCACCACCGCCGTGCTCGGCGCTCCCGTCCGCGCGGCTTGAGCCTATGCAGCTGCGCCCGTTCTGCCAGTGCAAATTCGCTCCCGCCACAACGTGCGCTGCTGGATGTGACCGCCTCTTCAGATGTTTATCGACACCCAGGGCCCCGCATTACCCCAGTCCCACATTTCTTTTTTCAGTTTGCGCAAAGTGAAAAAATGTGGGACTGTCCATACTGAACCCCCTACACGGTTTGTGGCGAACCCGTCATTCGTGCTCAATCATAATTCCGTTCAAGACGTATCCCCCCCATTGCACGAGAATGGCGAGGACGACAATATTTCCCGGCTGGACGATGATGAGTTTTGGATCGCAGGTAGGGTGGGGGGGCAGGAGAAAGACACGTGGGCAAGATTCATTCGCGTCCACGACGAAAAAACCGCAGCTGCGCACGGCTCTCATCGCGACGACTATCAATTGTAGCGCGTTCCATAACAGGGTTCCTGGCCCCAAGCCTGCCGCAACCGTGGTTGGGCCGACCGCAGATGAGTTCGGGATGGAGGGCACTGTGGGACTGAGCAAAGTCTCGTTCCAGGGACCCAGCACCACTGCGGCAGCGTGTAAAAAGCGCCCTGTGCGTAACTTTTTGGTTGTCTTATTTCCTTTATGCTTGCTTTGCATTTGTGGCTATACCCTGCAGATTGCGAAGAAATGTAACACTAGAGATAATATAAAATATCATCAGTTGATTCAGACTTCGCGATGGCAAATGACGAGGTAACGCCCAAGGCCTTGCCTCAATTCAATGTCGGTTTCCTGCGATGCTGCCTCAACTGCTTTGGGACAAGGGGGGATGTCACGCTCAAGAACTCTGAAGACGCCCTAGGGGAGCACAATGCTGCTTGGGACGTCTCTCGGTAAGAGGAGTATCTCGAAGGATGATGGAATAAAAGACTAAGGAATACATGCGACTAGCTACACTACTTATACTGTTCAACTGTGGCTATGCAACTAGTGCTAATAATATATACAATAGAGCGTCCATGTGCTACAAGCACCATAACCATGTGTTCTGAGTAATAAACATGCTAGAACCATGTGTTCTGAGTAAGAAACGTCCTGAAGCCATGTGTTCTGAGTAATGCCCATGCATACTCCACATGTCCGCAGCATGACACCTGTCAGCTGTCCGATCACTAATCCGTCGTGCTTCATCGGCATGTTCCTGTGGGAACCCGATCCCTGGCTGTCCGATCACTGATGACTCCAGCATAGCCTTGGTGTTTAAATAGACGAGCGCTTGATTAGGCGCTTAGATAAGGTGTTGTCGCGATTAGATAGTGTCTAAATCGTGACATTACCCCCCTCCTAGGGTCGGCGTCCCGACGACCGTGGAATAATTAAACTTCGACTGAAGTACCGCGCGAGCATCCTTCGTTAGGGAATTTCTCCACGATCATCCTTCGTCTTGTGATTGGGTCGTATAGATAGCGAGTTGGATAATCAGCCGACTCCTGCTTCGGCTTATACCGCTTGATAAGATAATCCCAATGCCCCAGCGGCAAGACCGGAATCCCCTCGGTCTGCGGCTGTTCCTGGGCATCTCCTGGGGACTTGGCGCCTAGCGCTTCCTTTGGTGGCATCAAGCCTAATTTCCTGAGCTCTGCCGCCAGCGCGTCATTGCTCTCCTTCGACCTCCCGGCAATCAGGTCCTCCGCCCATCGGCGCAAGTCATGCTCTGCATTGTACTTGTTGAGAATGTCCGGTGCATTCTTAAGGTTCCGGGTTGGCTCCCAGTTCCGTTCCCCGATAGGGTATCCCTTCCACTTGATTAAATACTGGTATCCTCGACCACGTTTCCTGTGGTTAAGGATCTCCTCCACTTCGTACTCCTTCTGTCCCTGCACGATCTGCGGTCCCGGCCGCTTCTCTTTCCGTCCCTCGGGCGGCTCCACGTAAGGCGTGAGAAGTGCCTCGTTGAAGACCGGATATGTCTGGTCCGTCTCCGGCAATCTCAGCTTCCACGCCGAAGCCCCGGCCTTCTCTAGGATCTCGTAAGGGCCCAGCCTGAGATCATCTATCTTCTTTGTCGGTCGATCTGTCTCTATGTTCTCTCCTTCCACCCAGACCATGTCACCGACTTTAAATACAGGCGCCTCGCGCCTATGCGCATCATAATACTTCTTCATCTTTTTCTGGGTTTTCTCAAGAGCGACCGACGCTTCATCGCGGATCCTCTTCATTTTCTGTGCGAAGTCGTTCGCGGCCTCATTGCGCGACTCGACTGAGTTTTCTATCCCCTTCCAGGGGTGGTATCCCGTGTTCGTATAAAAAGGCGACATGCTCGTCGACGAGCTTGTCTTGTCATTGTGAGTGAACTCGGCCAGGGCGAGCCACTCAGCCCAGTCCGACTGCCGGTGGTTGACGAAGATTCGGAGATATTTCTCAATCTCTTGATTCATTCGCTCCGTCTGGCCATCTGTCGCCGGATGATATGCCGTGCTCGGGTTCATTTCTATGCCGAGAAGCCGGTTAAGCTCTCGCATGAACCCGGATAAATATCGAGTGTCCCGATCCGATATAATTTTACGGGGAATGCCGTGATATCTAATCACGCGGTCCCGGGTAAGTCGGGCGACACCTTCACTCGTCAGCTCCATGTTCGTTGCCTCGCAATGGAGCATCTTCGTGTAAGTGTCGACCCAGACTTGGATGGCGTTAAAGCCATTGCTGACCGGCAGCGGACCGATAAGATCCATAGATATAATCTGCCAAGGTCCCTCAGCGATCTTGTGCGGGTTAAGCTTTCCCTGCTTGTACCGGCGCACTCGAGTCCTTTGGCAAGCCTCGCAGGCCTTTATATATTCGGCGACCTGGTTTCCCAGTCTCGGCCACCAATAATTACGTTCCACCATTTCCTGCGTGCGATTCTCTCCGGGATGGCCGAGCATGGGCAGGTCGTGATGGAGTCCGATAATCTTATCGCGCAACTCCTGATTCCGGGGTACATATATAAGTCCGTTGTAATATATAATATTGTCCTTCTTTTCCCAGGCTGGTAGCTTTTTCTCGAGCGCCAGCTTAACGCTCTTATCGATCTTCTTCTCCTTAATTATCTTTTCCAAGATCCCTGCCTCCGGCCCTTCCAGCACTATGTCCTGTGCTCGGAAATACTCTGGCTTCAGCAGAACAACATTGTCGTTGTCGTCTTTCCCTTGGTCGTGATCCGATCTCCGAGATAAGAGATCTGCCTTCTTGTTCAACGCTCCAGGCCGGTGGTGCAATGTGAAATCGAACTCCGCCAGTTCCTGAATCCACCGGGCCTGTCTGCGATTAACCTTCTGAGGCTTCTTGAAATATTCGAGATTTTGATGATCAGTAAAGATCTCGAATGTTTGGCTTGCGCCCATCAACAACTCCCGCCACTCGTCCAGCGCGGTCATGATCGCGAGCATCTCTTTGTCGTAGATCTCGTAGTTCTGCTCAGTCTCATTGAGTCCATGAGACATGAAAGCAACAGGGCGCCATTCGCCCTCCTGCTCCTGTGCGAGCTCCGCTCCTATAGCTCCATCCGATGCGTCAGCCTCGACTCGGAACTTCCCGTGATCCGTGGGAAGCGCCAGTACGGCGTCTTCAGCGATGCGATCCTTGAGCCTTTGGAACGCCTTCCTCTGCTCCTCTCCCCAACTCCAGCCTTCCTTCCCGGTCAGCCTTGTCATCGGCTTCGCTATCTCCGCATATCCTCGGATGAAGCGGCGATAGAAGTTTGTGAAACCCAAGAACGCCTGTGTCTGCTTAAGGTTCTTTGGTTCCGGCCACTCCGTCACGCCCTTGATCTTCACCGGGTCCATCTTCATCGAGTTGTAGGAAATGATGACTCCTAGATACTCGATCTCCGTCTTTTCAAAGTCGCACTTCTCTGGTTTGAGAAAGAGCTTGTTGTCTTGCAGGATTTTAAGTACCCGCTTCGTCAGTGCTCTGTGCTCCTCCAAGTTGTCGGTGAAGATAAGGATATCGTCCAGGTAGACTATGACCTTTCCCTCATTTATGAGCTCTCGAAGGATGTCGTTCATCATTGTCTGGAACGTTGCCGGGGAATTCGTCAGGCCGAAGAACATCACGAGCGGCTCGAACAGCCCTCGGTTCGTCCTGAACGCCGCTTTCCACTCATCTCCCTCCCTGATCCGCACGTTGTTGTACCCCCATCGGATATCCAACTTCGTGAAGTACTTGGCGCCGCGGAGCTTATTTACGAGCTCCGAGATTAGCGGAAGTGGATAACGATTTTTAATTGTCATCTCATTGAGCTTCCGGTAATCCTGGACTGGTCGTAGGCTGCCATCTTTTTTCTTCACGAAGAAGAACGCCGACGCCATCGGCGACTTCGAGGGTCGGATCCTCCCACTCTTCAAGTTCTCCTCCAGGAACTCATTCAACTTCCCCTGTTCCGTGACCGAGAGCGGATAGATCTTGCAGTCTACAGCCTTTGATCCTGGCTTAAGCTCGATTGCGTGATCCCACGGCCTTTTCTCGGGCATGGCATCAAATGATTCCTTCGCGAACACCTTTACGAACTCGTGGTACTCCTCTGGGACCTTTCCTTCGGCCATGCGCTCCTTCCCACGATTTGCTTCCTCTGCCATCTGCTGCGCCTGTGATCCGTGCGCACGCAGATCAATCTGTTCTGCAAAGTCGACCAATAGGATCGACTCGCCGTCTTCCAACTTCTCTTCCTCCGCGGACATCCCTGTCCGGTACTCCGTGCCATGCATGTTGCACTCGGGCGGGCAGCGGCTGAACACGATCTTTTGTGATCGCCAATCTACCTCGGGGTTGTGCTTGAACAACCAATCGTATCCAATGAACACGCGAGCCTTGCCTAGTCCTGTGACCAAGAACCGTTGGCGCTCAACGTGGGATCCGACCGAAAGCATCAACTCAACGTAGTGAGTGATCTTTCCCCGAGAGTTCTCTGTTCCGTCTGCGTTGCGGGCGACAATGTGCACGTCAAGCTCGTGGAGCTCGAAGCCTTCTGCCTTGGCATAATCTCGATCGATGCACGTGGTAGTGCAACCGTTATCGAGAAGAGCCTTGACAGCGCGCGTCTTCCCGGTGTCCAACGCAGTCAGCGTAACGGGAACTAGCATCTCGTGATGCCGCCTCTGCTTCTGGAGTTCCTTCATCTCCTTGGCAAGCCGATCCTCAGGCTGTGCCGACTTCTGCGCCGCCTGTGTCTTCTTTTGACTCAGCGTCACGCGTGTTTTCTTTTGTTTGGGCGCTTCCTCCCGATCCTGGGATTGAGCCCTCACGGCATCGCCGTCCTTTTTCGTCTCACTATTTTTCGCACTGGTTTGGGTTCCAGGGGCCTTTTTGAATGCGCTCCAACGCTTATTTACTTCGTCCATTCTGCGATTCTTTAAATTACATTTCCGATTCTGATTCTCCAAGATACGTATTTTTTGTTTGTTTTCTACACTAGCTACTAGGAAATCGTTTATGCTCTTTCGTAGACTAGTATTTTCTGGGGTATAAATATCATCAGCCGGGTTGGTAACTACATTGCTAATATTAAGTTCGGGCAGTAAAGTAAAAATGTTGGTAGGCATAATGTTCGTCGTTGGAGCGACTTTGTCCGTGTCCGCAGGGCGCCCGGCTTTGGCCGCAAGCGGGGGCCCCTTTAAAAACCCTTCTCGCGAAGGACGGCTGCGAGAGCCTGCAGGTCCTCCTGCGAGTGGTCATCGGTCTTGAAGGACCGGATATTGAATTTAGACTTGGGAGGCTCCGGGCACTCCCGCTTCATGTGGCCCTCCTTGCCACAGTTGTAACATTTAAAAACGCGCGGCGTCTGCCGCGTGCGATCCACATCCATCGGGGCGGTCTCCCCCGGCCCGATCTTCTTCGCGAGGTTGGGTGCCGGCCCGAACCCCGGTGATATCTTGGCAGCCGGCGCTTGTGCGCGCGCCGGGGCCCAGAACATCCGGCTCTGTTGAGCCGCTCGGAGTTTCCCCCGCTCCATGACCCGGCTGATCGCCGTCAGCCTCTTCTTGAGTCCCGCGTAATCCTCCGGGACCTCAATTCCACCCGCATACAGCTGGGTGCGCACCGCCTCCTCGACGAGGCCTTCTAGTGTTTCCACTAGGAAGGTGTTGTGGGGGGTGTCCTTGTTGTTGGGGGCATACCCCGCTTCTTCAGCGTTCAACTCGAACGCCTGGATGAAGTCGGCCAGGGGAGTCTTTCCCTGCCGTGTTGTCGTAAGGCGCATGTGCGCCGTCTGCTTGATGTTCTTGTCCTGGAACGTCGCTTCTAGATCCGAGATCAAATCATCGAAGTGGTAGAGGCTATCAAGCCCCTCGCGCAGCATGCGCTTTCGCCAATTACGTGCCCAATTGGTAGCTGGACACGAGGCACCATCGGTTCGCCCCAATAACGATAGGGTGAACGCGATCTTCTTCTTTTCGGAGTCGAACTCCGAGTCGTACGCCCATAGGTAATTAAGAAGGGCGTCGAGGAAAGTCTCCCACTTGCTCTTGTCAGAGCCGTCGAAAGTGGGGGGGAGTCGGGCGAGGGTGATCCGAGAGGACCTAGTCTCTCTCGGGGCGGGGTCGAGATCCATGGCGGGCATGTGAGAGGTGGTGCCCTGGTTCTGGTCTTCGTCGGCCATTGGTGATATGAGCGACGGGCGAGGTGGTTGGGCGAGAGCGGAGTAAAATCGGTCGAACGGGGTGAAAGTAGGAAGTTCGGCGGAACGGTATAAGGAAGTCGACGGGGATGAGGTTCCCGACGAAGAGGAGGTGGATGGGGCGTGGAAGGTCACTGTGTTGGTACGAATCCGCACTCAGCGGTTAGTGGAATCGCAACGGTCTCTTGCGACAGAACTACCCCGGGTCTTCTACAACACCCCCGGCGATAGCGAGGCAGTCTTCCCCGAAGGTCCGGCTGGCACTCCTGCGACTGCTATGTGGCTTGGGACGGACTCAACGTTTCCCGTGGCCTAGCGTCTGTCTGTTCGGTAAACCGAAAACGACTGGTGCTGCACTTGTTTAGACTCGCTGTGGACGAGGTAGGGAATCGGCGGGTGGGGAGTAATGGAAATGGAACTTCAAATACGAGAGTCCAAATAGAGGTACGAATCCAAGTAGTGGAAAAGGGTGGGGGGGAAAGGGAAAGGAGGTCGGAGGGTAGGGGCGGTACGAAGGTATGAAGGGTAGTCTTTTATTATGTCACGCTCAAGAACTCTGAAGACGCCCTAGGGGAGCACAATGCTGCTTGGGACGTCTCTCGGTAAGAGGAGTATCTCGAAGGATGATGGAATAAAAGACTAAGGAATACATGCGACTAGCTACACTACTTATACTGTTCAACTGTGGCTATGCAACTAGTGCTAATAATATATACAATAGAGCGTCCATGTGCTACAAGCACCATAACCATGTGTTCTGAGTAATAAACATGCTAGAACCATGTGTTCTGAGTAAGAAACGTCCTGAAGCCATGTGTTCTGAGTAATGCCCATGCATACTCCACATGTCCGCAGCATGACACCTGTCAGCTGTCCGATCACTAATCCGTCGTGCTTCATCGGCATGTTCCTGTGGGAACCCGATCCCTGGCTGTCCGATCACTGATGACTCCAGCATAGCCTTGGTGTTTAAATAGACGAGCGCTTGATTAGGCGCTTAGATAAGGTGTTGTCGCGATTAGATAGCGTCTAAATCGTGACAGGGGATCCCGCAAAGGTCAGCTGCTTGCATTTATAGCCTGATATAGCAAGTGTTGCCTCAAGGCACCTTGACATCTTCTCAAAATCTGCCCAGTGGGCAGATTTCAAATCTGCACGCCCAGCAGATAACGTGCAGATATGTGGGAGATATAAAATCTGCCCGATATCTGCACGGCCCGCAGATCACGAGCAAATGGCGGGCAGATTTGATATCTGCCCAACATCTGCGGTCCCGGCAGATAACGGGAATTTATCGGGCAGTTTTCCTATCTGCCCGCCATCTGCCGCACATCTGCCGGGCTGGCAGATTGTATCATGCCCCCAGTGAGTAATGAATTGAACAGAAAACTTAGCGTAAACAATGCTGGCCGATCCGGTACCAAACGAGGTCGTGGTTGAGAGGGTGGATACTATTCCCAATGGCGTTAAGAGTGTTCAGGCTGGGGTCGGTAAATGGTTTTTTGATTTAGCACGGCACAAATTCGTCGCAGAGCTCTTGACGAGGATATGTTTAGGTCAACAAGACCCAGCAGGGAACCTTTGCATTGTGTGATCAGCCAAGCTGGGTCTGACTCCTGTTCAAAGTTGATATTGCAGCGTCATAAAGCCATGTCAAATGTTCTATCAAAGGTTTGAGGAAAGTCGTGGGGCTGGAGACACCACAAGACAACTTGAGTGACAAAGGCTTGAGGAATAAGTTCGAGTTCATTGCACCGCCAAAGTTAAATTCGGAGAAATCCCGCAGTTCGGAGCTCGAAGATGACAAGTGTAGTGAACATCAAATCAAGGTGAATTCAGCGTGACTATGATTGAAGTTCCGGATGGGCCAGATGAGCATTCTAAGTTTTGAGGCGAAGACCCATTGATCACGAGTGGTGACCCGGGAAGATTCGTTAAATGTATACTAACCATTCCCGTCGTGGACTCGTAGTGCCCGGTCTTGAGAGTTGTGACTCAGCATGGTCAGACCGATGTTGGGGAGTAACGAGATGGCACGAAATTTTTACAGTGGTGCGTCGGTTTTGTTTAAGTTAACTCGTGGCATGTTCCATTAACTCAAGTTTGATTTCTTTTTTGCCAGATCACATTCAATGTTGGTGCCGGTGAGCACGTGACACCGGCAATTTCACAATGTCCACAGGTGTAAATGTTGCGCTATGAAAGAAAGTCAGATGCCAACATGTATACGGTCACATCTGGGCATTGAAGCAGTTGACGAGAATCTTATACCGCCCAGGAAAGCATGGAACATTGAAAACTGATTCGGGGCAGCAATCCAATCGAGAAGGACGTCCAGAATATTTGTGGCTAAGTTCACAGGAATGAATGGAGGATTTGTTGGGACCTATTTAAATGTGCTCAACTGTTGAAGGCAATCCAGAGCGTGATGAGTAATGTCGACTTGACGTCTCAACCGGTGAATCAATTGTCAGTTTTCGAAGGAACCATAAAGCGTGCCAAGGATTCTGAGAGTCTCCGTGTGCTCACTGGGATACGTCGGGTGCGACTAGCCCAGGGTGAATTATCCGTATGAAGGTCATCCAACAGGGAACAAAGACGATAAATTGAGGATACGTTGATCCTGGATTGAATTAAATTTGCCACAAAGTACTGTTGCAAGGCTCTTCAAATGGTGATTGAGGCCACAGTCCAGTGGGACATCAAAGGTGAACAAGCTAAGCGGCTGGAGCCTGTATACAGATGTCTAACGGGCTCTAGATGTCGACCAGTTTTGAGGGGAAAAGATAGGAGTTGGCAAAAGTGTTCAAGCCTCGAGGTAGTTATTAGTAGACACTCATAGCATAAGCCAGAGAGTCGCATTAGTTTGATTCTTGATTCCCAAGGTGTCGACCAGCCGTTTGAAGAAGGGAAGGAAGGATAGGGGTAAGGTGATTTTGGAAGTGGATGATTGATTCAGAACCAGTGCAGTTAGAGCGCGGGGCCCATAACCTGTTATAATCTGTTAACAACCAGAGGTTGTGTTGGCCATAAGCCGGTGGATAGTGGTAGTGAGAGCATAAGACACAGCAACTAATTTAATTTGTCCATGCCGCATGACCCGTCGGCATCTCAGCTAGCTCGGAGTTGACCTGGTCATTCCTCGAATTCTAACATAATCCGTGCTCGTACCGTACTCGTACCTTACCTTTCTTTGTCCCGTACCACTACCATCTTACTCAAATGCAGCGTACTTTTAAACTGCCACAGATGCCTGACGAGCAGCCAGCCGACAATCGTCCTTCTTCCTTCCTACGCGGTTTCGCACCGCCACCAGCCGCACCCGCCGGCCCAGCAGCGCTGCTACCTTTTTCGAGACCTTTCGACGTCTCACGCGCCGACCTAGCAGCATCGAGTGCCGCTCGCCCCGCGCCGACCGCTCCTGCTTTTCCCAGACCTCTGCCTGCACCTGCTGTGTCGATTCCCGGTGGTGCAGCCCATACCCCTGCTCCTCCGACATTGTGGATACCCTTCCCGCAGCCACCAGATGTTCTCCCACCCCCGCCAAGACGTCAACGCATCGCGCCAGCGGCTCCATCTCGGCCCACGACCCCTCCCTCCACTGTCGTCGCCGTCACCGGGACCAAGAAACTAGCCAAACCCAGGAAACCAAAAGCTGGTAACGAGATTGCTTACAATGAACTACGCCCCCACGTTCTCGCTCTGGGCCGTCTCCGCACCTGGATGTCCCCCTTCGGAATAGAGCACGCCGCCGCCTTCCGCAAACTCATGCCTGAGGAGGTCGTTAACAAAACTTACACTACACTCTTCGCGTCCTTCGCCCCCAAATCCCACTCCAACTACGCGGCTGGTCTCCTACGTTTCCACCAGTTCAGCGACTCCTACAAAGTCCCAGAACGCGAACGGATGCCGGCGTCCCATTTCCTTCTCGCATTTCATTGGCACCGTGGGCGGTGGCACGGTAAAAGTGTGGATGTCTGGTATAAAAGCCTGGCACGACATCAATGGTGCACCGTGGGAGGGTGAGAACCGTTGGGTCGAGCTGGCCCACCGCACAGCGAACAAGGAGGGTACCGCATTCAAACGTGAGCAACGTGGCCCGGTCACACTCGAGCACATGTGGGCACTCCGTGCTGTGCTCGACCTCTCCAAACCCTTTGACGCAGCGGTTTGGGCTTGCGCTACGGCTGCTTTCTGGGGATGCAGACGGCTAGGTGAGCTTACCATCCCCTCAGCCGCAGACTTTGGCCCCAAATACCACATCACCTGCGGTACTCCTCACAAGCACATCACCCCATCCTCTTTGAATCCTTCCTCCACCACCATTGTTCCCCTGCCCTGAACTAAGTCAAAACGCGAGCGCGGTGCTCCCCTCACCCTTACGGGCCGAGACGACGACCTCCCTATTCGTGCCGTACTCCTACCCATACCCGCCTTGTACTCATACGTTCACTTCTTGAATCCTACCGCTTTTTCCTCCTCCTCCTTTCACTCGTCGCACCATAGCTTAGCTCTGTGTGGGGTGAGCCGGGCTGCGCCCTTGGGTGCAACCCAACTGTTATGAGCTACGCTCTGGGGTGGTTGAGTTGGTTTTGCGCCCGCGCACTTCCCGCTCAGTCCGGCCACGCGCTTAGAGCCCCCCTCTCCCGCTCGATGCGCTGCCTTCTCGTCCCATCGACGCGCGGAGTCGTCCGGCCCATCGCGCGCCCTCATACCAGCAGCTGCCCGCGGCTCTTCCCCCGCACCCACGGAACCCTGTGAACCCTGTCACGGATTCCGTGTCATACCGTCTCGCGTTCCGTATCGGCGTCCCCTTAGCTTATCGATGAGAGCCTCGACGATTTCCATTATATCAAGTTTTGTCCCACTCAAAAATAAAAAATAAAAAAATATGGTATACTATCACCGACTGGGATACCGGCCAAACTAGGATACCAGCCACTTGGCCTCTATTGAGTCAGGACCCTAAGAATTGTGTGAGGCTGGGGTTTGGGGAAGGAATAGGACCTCTAACGATGGTCCATAGCTTTTGTCGACCGAAAGTGAGGTTCGGATCAAAAGTTATGGCACGTGCAGTATCGGCTGAGACGCTCCGAACGCCGGATTCTTACCCCGCACATGATTGTCTTCGCTCTTTCTCTACCAGTTCACCGTCTTTCGACGACTTCCTGGGCTCAGTGTACTCCCGCGATTCACGGCATTCATCTCTGATAACATTCAACATGTGCTTCCCCCACCGATTCTTGCTATGGCCCGGATACACCTCGACTTCAGTCTTCAGTGGCTCAGGCCGGCCACGTACACACCGGGCGACCCGTCGATGCTATGGGTCTGGAATTGGGCAAGGGTTTTTTACGTTGGGCATCCTACGGTATGGTGTGTTATCAAACTTTTTCCTCCCTTAATTCCCTTGTCACTGCTGTCCTCTACCCCAAACCACCAAAATTCGGGACCCGAGACATTTGGATTTTTTTTGGGAGTTAGCGGCATCTTGGTATACGGGTAGGTACCCCAGTATGTTCGAATACTTCGTATTGAATGATAGTTACCTCATTCTTGGCCCCCACCGCTGTTGGGCCCGATGCGGCGCCTGGGTAGTCGATGGTCTGCGATTCCGGAGGTTCTGCACCCATCACAAGCACACATTTTCCCCCACTCCATTGCATGTATCTAAACCCCAACCATACAGAATAGTCCCTAGACTCTCCCTGTATCATTCCTGAACCAAATTGCCATAAGTTTGCGCCTGTGGAACTTGAATAGCGGGGTGGCCGGTTTCCCAGTATTTGGTCTTGTTGGGGATGCCGGCGGAAATAAATTCGCCGCTTCATCGGCACTTCGTGTAAAATCGAGAAAATGGTGTTCAACTATTCGTAGGATACCAGACTTCATTATAGCCTATGGTGGATTGTATAGGGAGGGTATGGCTCTCGAGAACCGGGCATAAATGCTCAGGTCGCCGGTATCCCGGTTGTTGATAGTATTGGTCTGACTAGGGAGACTAACTCCCAAACGAGTTCTACAATGAGATCTCCGAGGCGCAGAACGGGGATGACTGCGGGGAGCGGATCATCCACTTGGATTTCGAGTCTCAAACCGGATCTATGTGAAAGGTTCTAAAATGCGCGCTAAGCAATCGAGACTGGCCCCGCATAACTAAGGTCAACCTCCGCAAACTAGCTATGGGGCACAAAATATTCCTCATTCATATAAAGCTGCGGTGTCCCAACAACCTCCAGCTCCCGATTCGGCCCCACCCAATAGGTGGCCGCGAGTTCCCAGGGATACCTCGAGGCGCGCCCTTCGCGGCCTTCGTCGGTGATATGGATGAGGTCAATTGACAAGGCGCATCTCGCAATCTCCGCCGTGACCCACCGCAGAGCAGCATGGGCGACTACGCAGTTCGAAGTCTTCGAAGGAGGGTCCGAGTCGGAAGGCGGTAAAGCCCACGGCGCTTGTCCTTCAAAAGCGAAGTGCTTGTATGTGCGATGCAATTCCAGTCTTCGTAAAGACGAGAAAAGGCAGAGAGGGGAAACAAGGTCATCCTGGTCGTTTTATCAGTACTAGTGGTCAACACGATGCAGGGGAGGACTTGCTATTCGAAATGGTTGCTTTTTAAATCGCGTCATTCGGATGGCGAGTGAAGATATTTTGGGGGCCAATAATACGGCAATCCTCAATGCGGAGATACCACCTGGCTTTAGAATCGCGAGATCGAGGTCAGCAATCCGCCATTCGTCAAGTGAAACTGCGGATGCCGTCCGAGATATGGAAAAGGATTTGAGGCCGGCCGTGCGGCTCAGGGATTCCCTCTCCAACGCATCGATAAACTGCAATGGGAAGAGTACGTCCGGGTTCTGGGTCCAACTAGGGCCACGCGCATCTCCAGTAAATTTAATGGTTTCCAAGCTCGGATGTCGATCTGCGAAAGCCGGCAACCAAGACATGGGGGTAGTGCGCCCACAGGAGACTCCAATGTCGAGTTCCTCAAGCCCTGGAAAGAATAGGGTACCGGGCCCATTCCTAATATCAAATAAATCTCGTAAACTGAGGTAGGCCACCCTCGGGCTGCGGGACATCAACGAGTGTAGTGCCGGAGACTGGAGCAGGAAATCACAGTGCAATTCTGCCGAGGTAACCAGGATCTTGGACATGGACAGAGGTGTCGATAAGAACAGGTTATGGAGACGACGCAGATCTGTGTCGCGCACTGCGACAGTCGTCAAAGTGAGATGTGAGTTGACCGCTGCATATATGTCGCAGTCGACGAGGGCCGCTTTCAAACCAAGCCAGCGGAGAGATTTCAGACGAGAGAGGAGAGAGAGAAGGATATTGGACGAGTCCACATTCATTCACTGCGTTCAGGCTCTCAGTAGCCGAAGCATCGCCTCACCGGAGATAGCCGATCGGTCCAGCTAGCTGGGGTACCCAAGCCTCACAGAATATAGCCACATCTCCTACCCACAGAATGTGGGCCTACCCAGACAGTACCCTGCAGTAGCCAGACAGAACTGCACTGTGGCTATGCCGGATCGACATCGCTCGCCGCGTTTAGCCGGGATCCGGCTACTTCGTCATGGCTACCCGGTTGCTACCCGGGTAGCCCATAGATAGCCAGAGATTCCCACGGATCCCCGCGTCTCACAAATGGCCTGGCTAGTGAGGGCCTGAACGCAGTGATTAGGTCGAGTTTTCTAGAAAGAAAACGTTAAATAACGGTCAAGGAAATGAAGCGACTACAGACTTGATCATCCTTGCAAACTCTACGTCCTGAGTGCATTTATCTTCAAGTAGGCGGAGTTGTTCCTCATCCGTAATCTTCAAGGCGGAGAAAAGGAAGGGACGAGATAATCGGCGCAGCCTTAGGTTGACCAACGAAAGGGAGCCGATATGGCGAGTGGAATGAGATGTCGGCAACTCTCTCTCCTCGCATCTGAGAGATGGGGACCAGTTCGGTTCACATAGAGAGTCGATAATGATGAGAAGCAGCTCTGTGGGGAGGCGGAAAAGTCGACATGGTGGTCCAGTGAGTTTCATTGTGAACCACGTGGCCGCGTTCTCCTTGAGTCCTTCTTGGACTGATACTCTTCCGTCGCGAGGCTGTCTGTCTGTATTTGACCAGTCAATGCTCTCAGGAGGTCGTGCAGCCCTAGTCTCGACCTTGTTCCGTCGGAGGCCCTTGACGTTGGGGATAAAGGTGTATCGTGTGGTCCATCCACCGAATTGCCCCATCGCGCGCGACACTGTTGTAATCCCGACGTCGAGGAGACCGCCGGGTTCCACCCCGGAGTCAGACCCGGAGTGAGCGACAGCCCTAGTATTGCGCATCTCCTGATAGGAAGCTGCGGAAGATTGGCGATGCGGCAAAACCTCTACTAGGACCATTCTTGGAGTCTTTCTACAGATTTCTCTTGAATGTAGGTAGGTAGGTTGTAGGTAGGTATATTCCGGCGCCGTCCCGTTGAATGGACTTGATCCGGCTTGAATCGGCCCAAAAGGCCTCAAGTGCCAAGAGCCAACTCTAGATCGATTTTGTTCCAGTCATTTTTTCTCCCGACTGGACAGTCCATTTCAACTCTTCTGACGCCACTAATTGTTTTTCGAAGTTTTTGAGTTCAAGCGGAAAAGTCCAATCAAGTCCCAAGTTCTTTTGTCAAAAGGCTGATGGGCCCCGACGGGAGCGCTGCTGGAGTAATCTTCTTTGTCAAACCCTTTGGACCTTGAAACTCGGGCGTACATACCGAAATTGGTCGCTGAGCCCGTTCCTTTTGTGGTTCGGGCCCCTGCTCGCCGTATTTCCCGGCGCGTTGCAAGATATTCATCATTTAATCCTGCTCCAAGTCAGCGGCTCTGTATTATTGGCTGGCTACATTATTCGTGCGTTGTCATCGCCGGATATCGAAACGGCCTCGAGTGGCGGCATTTACATTTTTCATGTCCCGGATCAATTCCTCGTTGCGCTGGGGTTTCGGGTTTTGTACATATGGGCGGAACATAATACTTGAACGCTGGCGTTATTTGTAGGCATACTCTCTGACCAGCAGTCATGCTAGATGCAACCAACATACTCAAAACGTTACCTCCCAAGCGTTGGCTTGCCGCCTTGGTGCTTAGCTCTGTCCTTATCGTCTTCGCGATCACATCAACGTTGCTGTGGGACCCAGCATTGACCCACTGTGTGTCTCATTCCCTCGCCGGGGCTGCGCCCCTCGCACCAGTTCACGTCCCAGCTCAGAAGTCTGATGCAACGAAGGATAATCTTTCCTCGATATACGACACGGCCTCGTTGCTGTTGCATGGAACAGCGAGCCGTTCATTCAAAGGTACGTGTCTTGAATTGCCACGAGCATAGGTTGATTCAACAGCAGAAAACTTGCGACCCGACGTCAGATATATCACAAGCTGGCCATCCGAGGGATTCAGTACGTATTTTGTTTCCGGGACGTCTCAAAATTGACGCGCCTCCCGTTCAGCAAATCAAATGATCGCCTACGTACGCTTTGCTCGAGAAATTTCCTGCGGTCGTTGACATTACACTATCCCAGATGAATTTGATCTATCTGGGGCTGGTCACAGATAGAGTTCCGATAATTCCGCGATTCACTCCTCTGCATATCGGCTCTGACAAACCGGAACTTGATTTTGGGGAGGTTTTCGACATTCCGCGTCTACAGGAGGCGATCAACTTACTCATCCTTCAATGGTCTCAAGTAAAAGTAAGTCCGGGACCATTCATGTTTGAGGACTGTCTTGAATGTCAACGCCAGGACCCCACCAGTCGGTTCGTGGATGATTTGGGATGCTGGAATACCCAGAATTCTGTATGGCAGACCTCAGGGCGACATCACACCCCTCCTCGCAGCGTGAATTTAGGTTTGTTCCTTTTGAGTGCCGCCCTTCTGCACATAGCTGACGGCCATGCAGACATCTCATATACCACGGCCCCCGAATGGATCCGATATCCGTCCCAGCTTCAAAATCCCACCTTTCCACACGCGCTATTCTGGGCGCTGGCATCTCTGGCTTTTAATGACACACGAACATGGACCCCTCAAGAGCCTGATCCATCACCGACCCATCATGCTGTGCTTCCCCCCGACGATCACCTTCTGTGCTACGATCTGCTGTACTACGCCGGTGCCCACGAGGTACTAGCATCTGTCCCCTTCGGTGGATGTTTCTGAGCATTGTTCTAGTTGTTTGAATTCAACTATGAAATCTCCCCTGCCTGGCGATTCGTTGGGCAACACATGCATTGGACTGCGAGGATCCAACAAATAGCTGAATCCTACACTCGGGAGACTCTCGGTATTGCACCACACGCTCCCATCCCACCTGTACGTTCATCTGGGACCAATTTGTTGTCCGCTCGTCTAACCAATTCAAGTACATTGCGGTGCATGCTCGACGCTCCGATTTTGAGGTAAACATTGTCATCTCTACGTTGTTTATGTTGTCGTCCCGACCCTTTCTTTTAGGTTTGGTGCAAGGGTGTTCCAATAAAGGACTGTTATGTCGAGCTTTCCGCTATCGCGCGGCGAGTGGAGGACGTGAAGGCGGAACTCTTGGCTAGAAAAGGGATCCGGGTCGACGAAGTCATAATGACAAGCGACGAAAAGGATCCAGAGTGGTGGGATGCTGTTCGAGAGCTGGGATGGCGCTGGCCGAATCACACCAGGACGGTCGAGCTATACGGCCCATGGTCAGTGATCCCGTCGTTATTCCAGTCTCTACCTGACGCCCATGCAGGTATCCGCCTCTGATCGACAAGGCCATTCAATCGGGCAGTCTGGGCTTCGTGGGGACGGATAGATCCACATTCTCGTCCATTTCTCTCCGCAGGGTGCGGTCATGGAACGATGGGGCGGTCAGGATGGTGTTGTGGGGAAGACCTGGGGCCGACGATCGTTGAAAGAAATTCTATTGCCAAGAAAATTGTAAAGTGCACTCAGATATATATGTAAGACAGGTGTAGTCGAAAATGATGGGAATCATGAACCTCGAACTTCGTTGAAATAGTTGGATTTTTCAGCAGCCGCCCCAGTCCGGAAAATCGTGCTGGGTCCGGAAACAGAGTCCCCAAAGCTTTATTATCGACCGATATGAAAGATATACTACACTCAATTCTTCGACGGACGGATAGGCTCAACACCCGGGTGGTTTTCAAAAACGGCTGCACTGCTCATCTGGATTTTGTACTCGATTCCGTCACCCTTGCAGTGCGACGTGAATTTCGCAGTTTACAGAACAAAGGATCAACGTATGATCATCGTGTGCGGGAATCCCGGGTCGAAGGGACGATGCTTTCCAGATATGCAATCTGCGCGTGCGACAGCGGGATGTCCAGCGCCTCGATGTTGGATAGTAAGTTGCATCGTTTCCACACTTGAAGTTAGTCGTGAATAGAGAAAGATATTGTTAATGTCTGCAACTGATTACGGGCGTCGGTCATACTTTGGTGGCGATAACGAGCTGGTCGCGGATATTGCGTTTCTCTTCCCATTCCCCAATGAACATCTCGGACGTTTCGTCCTGATAATTGCTAGATGAAGTTGCCGCCATTGTCAAAATACGCGTCAAGCTCGACTCCTTGTTCATCGCGCCCATGGGCACCCCTTTTATACCAGAGAAACGCATGGGTGCCAATATTGTGGCCAGGCGACGCGTCTTGCGGCACCAGAGGACGGCAGCGGTCGAGTCAATCGCTGATAATTGAAGGCCCATTTGTTTTCTCGCGTCCCGAAGGTAGATTTTAACTGACACAGTGACAGATGCTTTCTCAATCCCTAGCTCCTGAAACTTGCTCCAAAATTTCGAGGAATAAACCATATAGAACCGTTGAGGAGATGGAATGCGCTTGAATCAAGGCTCTGGCTTTTCTGCCAATTGACTCGTCGGTGCCGCGAGAAGTTTATCGTTGACGCATCTTCGGAGCGCCGCAGGTAATACTGGCTGACCAGGAAGGCCGGACAGTCATTTCCTTATATAAATAAAGTCCAGAAGGTTTTGTGAGTTGAGTTCAGGCGACAAGGAGGCCACTGTATCAGAAACAAAGCATTGCATCAACGGCGCTTGATTTCTACCCTCACCGGTCTTTCCTCGCCGTCGCTGGAAACAGCACCCCGAATTATAATGCGGCATTGTCGCGCCGTAGATATGAGACAGCGCGCGTCCGACTGACCCACACAACTTGAAGATGACCTCGATGCACCCTTCCACGATATGGCTCTACCTCGCGCGATTCTTTCCGCGAGATGTTCTGCTTGGCCTGATGGCGGCCGATTGTACCGCCCGTGCTCTCCTCGAGCAACGGGTTGCGTCCTCGCTGAAAGAACTGCACCGGGAGATCGATTTCCGGTTTCTCCATCTCATGGACGGGACGGCAGGACGACTATGGTTTGTGCCCGCGTTATATCTCTCTATCCCTTCATTCATCCGTATCTTGTCTCAGGAATCGCGCCGTCGCTGATCACCTGCGCGTGTTGAGAATCGGCCCGTATTTTGTGTGCGACGCCCTGGACCACAGCAAGAATGTTCCATTCAGACACACGGTGCGGCCGGTACGCTCGCTTCTAGCTCGATTTAGGAACCTCGAAGAGTATCACATTCTGTGGCATGAGCGTCCTACGTCGACTCTGCGCCGTATTCGACCCATATACGACCATTTGTCCAATACCCTTTGCCTCGCTTCTAGCTTTCTGACCGTCCCATTTTCTTCTGCGCCGAATCTCCGCTCGTTGACTGTCGAAATATCTCTCGACAAGGCAGAACATGTATTCTTGCCGTCTTTCGAGTTGCCCAGTTTGAGGGACTTCAGTCTCTGCATTCGGGATGACCATGCGGACGATCTCGATGCAGCGGGGTACGTCATGGGCCACCATCTCGCCCGTTTTCTCAACAACGCTCATCGCACTCTGCGGTCCTTCTCATTCGAGACGTCCCTCAACACGGACTTCTCCCCCTTCTTCTCTGCGCTGGGGTTTTTCCCGTGTCTGTCCAAGTTGGCACTCTCGATCCCCACCGCTGATCCCCATCTGGGCGACCCGTCAACTTTAAACGTTTTCTTACGCTTGCACCGCGACACCTTGGAGCACTTTGCGCTCCGCGGATTTTCCACGAATAAATCCCGGACAGACAGCAGCTGCTGGCTGTCGCAGTGTCTGTCTGAAATCAGGTTCTCCTCATTGCGTACGCTCAACATAGGAACAAGCTTCATATCCTTGGACGTCGTCATACTCTGCATCGAGCAGTGGGCAGACACGTTGACAGAACTCGACATCACGGGCGAGTATATGTCCTACGAGGCAGTCGAAGACATTCTCGATGCTTTCGTAGACCGGCCACTAACAAGCCTGAACATGTCTGTGACGACACTCTGTCCGGAACTTGTGGACATGCTCGCGGCATACCTACCCCACCTTATCAAACTACATCTCAGAATACGGACATTGTCGCCGCACCGCTGCGAGCCGCCGACTTCTCTCGGAAGTGTCCGTAAGCAGAAGGTATTGGAAGTGGTGAGTACATACCCAGAATAGATCTGCGGCGTTTTGTTAATGTGCTGCAGGAGCGTTTTTGCGCGGAGATGAACCGTCGGACATACAACGGGTGGGAATTGGAGGATATAGGCATCTGGAGGTTTGCCTCGAAGCTGCAGTACCAAGCGCGATGCGTGAACGCGCTGCGCGATAGTCTCCGACAGATATAGGCCCGGAGACCAAGGACGCTATGTATGCGACTTACACAAGTTTAGCTAGAATGTTATGCGAAATCGGACTTTGTTTACTGACCGAGTTTCACCGGAAAGACGCCGGCTGCCGTTCCAGGTCCGTTCTCTTTTCCTGACTTGTTTAATGCATGCACCGCACGCGCACGTCGGAAATGCACCGGAATCAATTATCTCGTGTCTCTAAATTTTCTGGGGCGACCATTGAATTGATTCCCTGACGACCACGACTTTTGACCAACTACGGTCACCGAGGCACGAGACGACGTGGCCATTTTTCCTCGTTCCGCAAAACCTGACAGTCTCGGAGTCTGTCGCTCCGTTGAGGTGACGTGCTGCGCGGTTCAGGGCGTGTCGTTGGATGCTGTCCGGTGAATTTTACCTCTTTCGCCCTGATCGGCGGAGATTCTTGAGGTTTGCGGTATATTTTTCCGTTTTTGACTGACCGGGCCGAAGCACTATAGCCGGATTTGGACTCGAGAAATGTCGAACAGTCAACGGACTCGATTACTGACAGATGCCTTACGCCAGGCGGTACGCAGCCGACACAGTTATGACCCTGCCTCGTTCCGACTCTCTCCTCAACCACCACCATGATCTTTCCCCCAGAGATATGGCTCCAGGTCGCAGATTACTTGCCGCCGCTCGTCGTCGCCGACCTCTACAGCGTCAACAGCCAGTGGTTCGATATCGCCATGAACGCCCGCTATAGCCAGATCAGCTTTGCCTTCCTTAACCGTGCAATGCTGCGGGATCTTACCCGTCTAAAGTGCGTAATCCTTTCTCGTCTCGAATTATTGCTCACAACGCACGCAGAGACCCTGCCGTGGCGAGACGGGTCCGGACGCTGCATGTTCACCCATATTTTGTCAAAGAGGTCCTGGAGAAAGTGCACGAAGCACCGCCGTCAACTTCACACGCGCATTCGTTGCGCGGCAAATTCAAACTTACGGGCCTCTTTCGAGACCACGGCCACCTGAAACGGCTAGCCCGGTGTGCGAGGACCTCTGCGCTCCTCGAGTCCGGGAACCTCGTTAGAACGATGGTTGAAGTAATATCCGGCCTTCCGTACGTTACGGACTACCACATTGCTTGGAGTGGCCTCCATTCCATTCACGACCTACCTGTCCCCTTCCTGACCGCGGCTTTCCGTCCGTCGGTACTTCAGCTCACGCTCGAGATCTCTCTTGAGAAAGCCGTCGACTTGCTCTCTCATACGGCAGCTTTGGAAAATCTCGAGGAACTCGACTTGTTTCTCCGCCTAGACCATGTGCTCCCTGCCGAACTTATCCCTGCAATCCTCGTAGACCATCTTGCTCCCGCCATCAACCGTCTCCACTCCTCCCTTCAGAAGTTCTCCCTCCGGCTTTGTGAGCCGCTCGACATGTCTCCGTTCTTCGACTCCCTCCGATACATGCCCTTCCTTGACCACCTCGCCATCTCCATCCCCATTGCCCGTCCACACCTCGGGCACCCCTCTGGCTTCGGCCAATTCCTCAACCGCCACCGCCGCTCGCTGCGCCACCTTGTACTCCGTGCCACAGAACTCAACGGCGACGGCCTCACGCCTACTGAGGACCTGCTCTCTGAGTGGATCAACGACGCGCTTTCGTTCGTCACCGGCTCCGTCAAGCTACGGAGCCTCGAGGCGAGCCTGACGCTCTTCCCTGTCGAGGCCGCCGCGATGTGCCTCGGGCGCCTATCCCGAACGCTGACCTCCCTGACGCTCACGGGGCGGCACCTCCCATACGACCGCGTCGACGAACTGCTGAGCGCGGTGCGCCGCGCGGGTGCCGGGCGCCTGAATTCGCTGCGCCTCGGCGCCGTAACGCTCAGCCCCGAGCTCATCGACCTCCTCGCGGAGAAGCTCCCCAGCCTAAAGCGCCTCGAACTCCTCGTGAAGGATGTCGTGGGCTGCGAGGGCGACCTCCCCCTCTATTACGGCGGGTCCGAGCAGGACGATTCCCAGATCGTATGTGCATTGTTTCTTTTGCGTCACCCGAGTTGCTAATGAGTACTTTCAGGGCAACTTTTTTATGGAGATGGAGCAGCGTCGATACTTGGACTGGGGTCTCCGCTCGATTTCGCTCTCGCGGAGCTCGTTTCCCTACCGTCTGCAGTATGCAACGGATTACAGGGAGCTTTTTATGGATTGCATCCCCTCCACTGCTCGAGCAGTGTAGACACCCTTTTCGTATGTTTCTTTAGCTGTATCCCTTCCTTTCGCGTTCGTCGCGTGTCGCTCCTTCATCGTGCATCGATTACAATTACACCGCCATTTATTTACCATAGAGCACAAATATACAGCACAGTCTGACTCAGATTCCGCATCTCTCCACTACAGAAATTCCACGACGAAAGTTCTCAAGGCGAAAGTTCTCAAGGCGAGGACTCTGAGGATGTGAATAATCCCGAACGGAAGAGCCGTGAAGCTTTGAAGTTTTGTCGGACGCTGCACACTGGGTTCTTGCCGCGGGTCGCGGGGTCGGAAAAGAAATGGGGCAATATCCAGGGTCGTGTCTGCCGCACTCCTCCGTCCGTCGGGGTCGACGGGTCGGCGGCCCGTCGATGACGGGTCCCGTCCCATCAGTCGCGCCACTCGGGACGTCTCACCTGACAGGACTGCTGACCCGCCGACGGGGTACCGTAACCCGTCCGTCGACGGGCTCGACGGGTAGCCTCGAAGTCAGGCGCAGTTCGGCCAAGAATGCGAGGTAGGCAATGTGAGTTGACCACTATTACTTGAACCTCAGCTCAGCTTCATGGAAGATCAATTGAAGCCGTTTAAACTGTTTGAATTGCACCAATGGTCCGGGACAGCCCCAGCATCTTCCGAAGAGTTCGACTCACGTCCTCGTATCGGTATAACTCACCCGGCTCGGCTTGAATAATTTTTTTCCTCGTTCTTCAGACGCTTGTGTATGTTTCTAATCAACCGCATGGTGCCAAAAATCGTTGGAACGAGGTTTGATTTGCTCATTCTACACTGCTGGGCAGATCCGACTGCCGCAGATGTACTGGAATGTTACATGTGGCACGTCAGAGGTGCCTAAAAATCAGTTGAGCAATATTCTTGGGAATACACAGAGAATATTCGCCAAATAGTACGATATTCTTGTAGATACTGTGCCTGGATTCCAGGAAATGTGAGTACCATTTCTAGACCCGTCGAACGGACCCGTCCCGCCCGTCGCGGCCTCTGGAGATTCGTGCCGACGGGACGGGTAGAACCGACCCGTGCCCGTCGACACTCGTCATTTTCGATGGCCGTCCCGTCGCAGCAGACGGGTCGAAGCCCTAAATTTCCTGGCAGACTTTCAAGTTCCCAATCTGGAGCTGTGAGAAACTACGGCAAGCTTGCGGCAAACTCCGGCGGTTGCTCAGCATCAAAACTTTGACTCCGCCAACGTAAGCACCCGATCGGGTGATTTGATGACGGCACATTTCGGCGTATTCCAGCTCCGCCTCTTCCATCTGCTGGGACACTAAGGACAAGGTCGGCGCAATTTGATTGCCTGGAAATGTTGGCTTAGTGACGTGCCGAAACATGCCGCAAATGTTGCCGAGTGCCGCGATCAAATTACCCGATCGGGTGCTTACGTTTGACGCAGAAAGTGAACTCGCATACCGTCGGAGCCGCTTCCAATGCCCAAGCAAGAGGTGAGTGATCTCTGGATCTCACAATTTGATCTCGTTAAGCGAAATGATCGGAACACCGAAAACACTGCTCACCCTCCGCTGCTCACCACTGCTTGCTCATCATCCAGCTCGTTGTTGCCCTGCTCTCCAAAGTAGCTCAGAAATCAATCTATTACTATCAATGTATCTATGAGAATTGTATTATCTATATGTGCATTATTATTTATGGAGATAGGATTCCATGCTTGGTGCAGAGTAAGGGTGTTGCTAGAAAGGCACCCAAAAGACCTGAGAGACAGAGACAGACTGGGCTGGGCTGGGCAAGCTAGAGCAAGAGAGATGAGCGGCGGCGTGTTTCCTGGCGCGATTGATGTGGCTAGCCCATCATTCCCACGGGGGGGGCGGGGGTCGTTAGAAGTATTTAGTGATCCAGAGATCACTGGCCTCTTGTGCCCAAGCCATTTCATATAAAACTGATTGAATATCACTGCATATCAATCCACCGCTGAGGGCAAGTCGAATCACCTCGCCGACCAATTGTATCGGCGCCATGTCCGCTTTATTCACTCCCCTCAAACTCGGAAACGTCACAATCTCGAACAGGCTCGGTAGATGGTCTTCGCGTTCATTTTCAATTGATAATGAATATTTTTCCACAGGGATGAGTGCCCTTACTCGAAACTGCTCATCGAACACTGTACCAAATGAAATTATGAAACAATACTATGAGCAGCACGCACTCGGTGGAGCAGGCCTGATCGTTACAGAAGGGACACTCATTACGCGTCAAGGGTATGCTGAAGCGCTCTATATTGTGATCTCTTAAGCTTGATTTTCCATCCAGAACCGAATGGCAGGATGCCCCAGGTATCTGGAACAAAGAACAGATTGAGGGATGGAAGAGAATTACCGATTCCGTTCACGCAGCCGGCAGCAAAATTTATTCCCAGGTGTGTTCCACATCAGCATCAGAAACCCCGGTATTGATTTGTCTTGATAGCTCTGGCACGGTATGGTCCTTGAACCAACTTAACCGCCTTAACAAGTCCGTGTCAGTTGCCATAAAGCTCCTCGACAAATTGCTGCGGGTGTGGTACGTCGTCAACCCCTACCAGGCCGCACGCAGAACTTCAACCAGCCCAAGCCAGTCTATGGGCCCTCAGCTATCGTGGCGCGTGGTGGAAAGTTCCACTTCCTCGACGGAACTCCTGGATATGTGACGGTGAGTAATTTTCTTTACCCTGTAATCATCTTACTCATCTATATTTCAGCCTACAGAAATTGCGGACCCTAGTGTCATAATTTAAACAGGCTGCCATCAACGTGAAGGAGGCCAGATTCGATGGCGTTGAACATGTGTTTACGCACCGTCTCTGTGCCATATTCCTTATTAGGGTGACCCGCAGTTCATGGCGCCAACGCCTACATTGTCGACCAGTTCCTCGACTCCACATCCAACAAGCGCACCGATGAATGGGGAGGAAGTGTGGAAAATTGTGCACGCTTTTGCATTGGACGCCCTCAAAGCGCTCATCGAGGTTTATGGGCCTGATGTTGCGCTGAAACTCAGCCCAGGTATGTTTTTTCTAAATCCCTTGAAAAATAAACCAACAACAGATGTTAGCCGGAGGATACAACGACATGGGAATGTCCTTACAAGAGACTATTGACACTTTTGGGTACCTGCTGCATGAGGTCAATAAGCTCAGGCTATCATACATTGCTTTGGTGTGCTACAGTGCTATTGATCCTGAATTCGAAGGTCTGCACCTCCCTGCTCGCTCTCTTCATCACTCACATAACCACTTGTAGACGAAAAACCGGCCACCCCACATGATGTCGTTGAGACCTACAGCCAATTCCTCCCCAACACTCACATCTTCATCAACGAAGGTGTCTCACCTGATGAGGCTGAGGAGATCGTCAGCACCGGCAAGGCGGCTGGGATATTCATAGGTACAAACTGGATCGCCCATCCAGATTTGGGGAAGTGCATCCAGGCTGGGAAGGAATTCAACAATATTCAGGATGACACGACATTCTATGTCATTGCTGGCAGTAATCCTGCCATAGGGTACACTGACTACAAGGAGGCAGTGTATTAGATTTTAGTGAGGCAGGATTTCGAAGGGTTGTATTTCATTTACTGTTACTGACAGCATGTGATCAATTCTTGAGCTGAACACAATCTTATGAAATCCGTCCACTTGAGGATCAATTCGTAAGAAGGCCCTCAGAAATAAATGTGCTTTTGTGATAAAACCAGCAATTGAACCCAAAAAGGAAGGTGGTTCAATTTTGCTCCCGCTTCTCCAGCCGGCGGCATTCATTTGATGCTCAATATTTTAGTCGGACTTCTCAGACACCATAAAACACTTGCCCTCCTCTGTGTTGATTGGTCGTAGACTATTACATTATGTCTTCTAAATAATCACAATGCAAACTGAGAATTGTTGACGTCCCTCGGGGAAGTTAGAAAAAAGCCTGAAATGGAGAAAAAGCAAACTATGGGATCTTATGGCATGAAAAAGAAACCAGCAAGGCTAGGTTGGGGGGAAAGCAAGATAGTTACTAGACTTCTTGTGTAGAATAGATGACTTGGATTGGGCCTCTCCGAGGCGGGCGCTGAACCTTTAGGTGAGTGAGTAGACCCATTATTTTTTATTCTCCCTTGCTGAAGTGATATCATTTAAATAAGTACTTCTATTACGTGATTCACGACTTGAAAGTTCAGAGCCAAGAGTTGGAAGAACAAAGGTACAGTATATATAGGTAGGTATGGGAGCACGGGCACATGCTCGGATAAATCTCCTACCTTGTCTGCGGGGAGAAGGCCTCGAAGGCGGACCGGCGGTGAATGGGGAGGAGTCCGGACCGCAGAAACGACTCCTGCCTGATTCGGTTGATTCTCACGTCAACGGATACTGACCCGAACATAAAGCAGAAATGACAAAATGACAAACGGACAGTGTTCAATATATCGTGAATACCATTGCCTTCTCTTTATGATCTGGCATTGGAACGAGTAAAAACACATAAGAAGATGTCAAATGAATATTTTCGCATTTTTTATTGCCTACTTTCCAGCTTCCTGAATCCTCACTTGCATTCCGAATTTTTCCGAATCCATGACAAGCAGAATATGACGAAGTTTTGTTTGCACTTGTAGCAGAAAATGGAACAAAATCGATCTTCCCCAGGGTAGCCAAACCTAAAGGTTCAGCAATTACAAAATCTGATCTACACTGCCACCTGTCATCGACTTTTTTAACCATTATATGTTTTCTGTCCCTTTTAACCGTCTTTTCTTACCAATCTCTTACCAATAGTTACCGTGCTGACTGACCACTTGATTCCGGCTACTACTACTAGTTGTAAAGATCCAATATGCTTCACTTCCAATCACATCGCTATGTCTGCTTTGTTCACACCCTTGGCACTTGGAAGCGTCACGATTTCGAACAGGCTCAGTGGGAGCCGTCTTCGAGTTTATTTTGACTTGATACTGAATATTGTTTCACACTGCAGGGATGAGTGCCATGACTCCAAACCACTCATCGAAAACCGTGCCAAACAAAATCATGAAACAATACTATGAGCAGTGGGCATTCGGTGGAGCAAGTCTGATTGTTACGGAGGGGACACTCATTACGTGTCAAGGGTACGATGAAGCGCTTTGCATTGATCTTGTAAAACTAATTCTTCATCCAGAACTGAATGGCCGGATGCCCCAGGTATCTAGAACAAAGAATAGGTCGAGGGATGGAAGAAAATTACCGATTCCGTTCACGCCGCTGGCAGCAAAATCTATTCACAGGTCTGTTCCACATCATCAGGAACCCTGATATTTATGTGTTTTTATAGCTTTGGCACCGTATGTAGTGTATTTCCTTGAACAAATTTACCTGCTTAACGAGTATAAGTTGGCCGAACCAGTCACCCTGAAGCCCCAGAACAAATCATGGCTGGTGTGGTACGTCAGTCAAGTTCATGTGATATCAAATCTCTTCACTAAAGTTGATCCACCCAAGCCTGTCTATGCACCTTCTGCCATCTCGGCGCGTCGTGGAAAGTTCCGCCACATTAATGGAGCTCCTGGATATGTGACGGTCAGTTGTACTTGTGGCCATCAATTATCATGCTCATTGATATCTCAGCCTACCGAAATCGCAGGCCCTACAATCTTGATCGCGCAATATAAACAAGCTGCGATCAACGCACAGAAGGCCAGCTTTGACAGTGTTGAACGTGCATTTATGCACTGTCTCTGTGCCACATCCTTGACCGACACGACCCGCAGTCCTGGCAGGAAATGGCTACCTTCCCGAACAGTTCCTCAATTCCACGTCCAACAAATGTACTGATAAATGGGATGGGAGTGTGGAAAATTGCACGTGCTTTGCATTGGAGACCCTCAAGGCTCTGATCGAGGTCCATGGACCTAACGTCGTGATTAAACTTGGCCCATGTATGTTTTCTTGCATCTCGGTGAAAATGATCAATTTAAATACCTGATAGTTGGCGGAAACAACGATGTGGGCATGCCCTTGCAAGAAGCTATTGACACTTTCAAGTACCTTTTTTGCGAAATCAAATCAACAAGCTCAGACTTTCGTATGTTGCATTGCATTGTACCGCTACAACCCGTCCATCGATCCCGAATTCGATGGTCTGTTCCCATCACTGGGACTGCGCTGTTTCAGTCACTCATACCTTCTTCAGGCAAAAAGTGGGGCATTCCGCACGACGTCCTCGAGATCTACAGCCCATTCCTTCCCAACACTCACATCTTTGTTAACGGTGGCATCTCGCCTGCTGAGGCCGAGGAGTTGGTTAGCATAAAAAAGGCTGCTGGGGTTTTCTTTGGCGTTCCTTGGCTCACTCACCCGGATCTAGGCAAACGCACCCAGGCTGGGAAAGAGCTCAATAATACTCCGGATTCCACGACATTCTATGTCGTTGCCAATAATCCTACCGTGGGTTACACTGACTATAAAGAGGCAATGTATTAGATTTCGGTGAGGCAGGATTTCGAAGGGTTGTATTTCATTTACTGGCAGTAGGATGCGATCAATTCTTGGGTTGAACCTAATCTTTCGAAATCCGTCCAATCTCAATATCAATTCGTGAGAAGACCCTCAGAAATAAATGTCCTTTCGTGGTAGAATCAGTGATTGAACTTGAAAGACCCAAAAAGGAAGGTGGTTCAATTTCGCTCCAGCCACATTCATCTCACATCTGATGCTCAATATTTGAGTTGAACGAGTTGAACTTTTAAGACACCGTAAAAACACTTACCCTCCTCTGTGTCAATTGATCGTAGACTATTATCAGGAGGCTCTGATACTGGTACTGCACGCATTGTGGATTCAGAAACCTTTCGTCGTTTGGCCTTATCTGGAGTCTTTGCCAGGGAAGTTGTATGTTTGCGCTTTCCCCTCACAACGGCTTCTACCATCGTCTCAAATATCTCTGAAGCTGGGATCGCTGCTGCAGAGGTCTTGAATAAACTTGTGTTGGAGCTAACCACACCGCGGGTCTTTTTGTTGGTGGTGATTTTCAGATGTACTGTAGCTGGAAATGATGCTATGACTCGAAGCACTGACGGTCTTTGAGCAGTGGACATCCGAACTAGCAGTGCCTGAAGAGCAGTGGACATCCGAACTGGCAGTGCCTGAAGAGCAGTAACGGCACGCTTGTGCAGTTTGGGATCCTAGGACGATTTCAGAATTCCGACAACATGACACAATCCAGCAGAGCACACCTGGAATTGAAAGAGGTTTGTGTCATCCATATCTTGGATCATCTCTTTGAGAGGAGAATTTTGAAGAATCGGGGTCGTCACACAAGCTTGCAGTACAATCCGGACGAATGTGCCTGTAGCTAGCAACACAGATGAGATTTCAACAAGCTGAGGTACGAATTGGGCGCGAAGTAATTTTTGTTGAAGTGTCTGTCTACAAGAGATTAGATGAGATGCGACGAGCATCATGGGCTCATCAACCACGATTAGCGACATCTGTGCATCAAAGAATTAACCAAATGCGGAGTGTAATCCACGGCGAATGGTTGAGGGTGTTGCCCGTTTACTGCATAATGAAACAAAACGTCTTGGAGGGCCAATGTCAATGATTCATAGGTACCTAGATAACATAAATCAGTTTGGGTGCAATAGAATGTGAATGAATACGAATGGGATGCAAGAACGTCGTGGTTGATGCCGGATGATTCACGAAGCTTTGCCAGTAGATGGGCAATGTATAGTCATCGTCGGCATCTGCTACTTCCATGAAGAGCTGGGAGAAAACATCGCCGAAACCACTGTGCGCCAATGCTTGAATGAGGAGCCACAATTTCTTGTGCTCGGTACTGATTCCAATATGCTCCACAAACATGGAGAAAGTAAGTAGGCGAAACAACAACAGGCTCCACAGACACTGATACATTAACTTGATGCTCTCTGCGGTATCTCTGGGGTGTTCCACTTCCCTGAGGAAAGAAATAGTCTCGCGCCCAAGATAAATTTCTAGAAGACATTTGAGATCTGTCATGCCAGTTCCGTTCCAGTCGACCTGGCCAACAAAATAAAATCCCCAATTTTGGCAGAGGCCTTAAAGTCAGTCGCGTTTTCCAGAGCCGGAAGACGAGGAATCTGTCCTTGATGTTAGCACACCGTGCAGATTGGTGAAATGAATCCATTCACTTAAGTATGGTTCCCTTCCACAAAAATGTTGTTTATTCAACTTGCAAGTGTAGCATCTTCAGGAAATCTTCCCAGGTCACAGAGAAGTGCGCTAGGGGCTTCAACAGATATGGGAGGGATCCTTAATGATGTGATATGCACATGCAAATTGTCGGTGATTTTGCCTGGCAAAAGCGACCGAGGTTTGGGTTCTCCTCCCTCAGTGAACTCAACGAGATGAGGAAGAAACCTAGAAAATATTTTGGCGATTTTGCTCGAATTATTCCACCGACGAAAGGCCACTGCCTCGGCATGAATTCACGGAACAAAGACTCAAGTGCATTGGTTTCACTCACCATGATTTCGCACAGCGTTGAAATTTCTTGAGACAGTGCTCGCCTTCAACATGGCATAGAGATCATGTCGCATCAAAACGAGTCTGCATGGCTCTGGGTTCATTTAGAGCGCGTCGATCGAGTGGTGGCAAATCGTTGTCCAAGAACACGGCAACGATGAGGTCGGGTGCTTCCGCGGCCTTGTGCACATCCTCTAGGTCAGAGTAGGAGTCGAGGACCAGGATATGTGTCGCAATGGTCGTGGTGCATCATGATATGGACCCACAAGGTTTGTGTCTTGGTGAATGCATGGTCTGCGTCGATAAGATTCTGATGGAGATTGATATCGGCCGACCAATCAGAATTATCAGAGGTACGCTTGTGAATAGGTCGCGCACCGCCGTCTCCTCACTATTCCTGACAAGCTTCAAGTTTTTGACTCGAAGACTCAAAGTTAAGGTAAATATAAAGAATTCGACTCGGCGATGGTTCAGCTCGCTCCGCAGACACAGCCTGGGCCCGGCATACTCCGATCTACGTGATCCTACCAAATCCGGACAGTCCAAATTAGGAAGTCGTCCGCTTTTGGACAAACTTGAAACCCATCTAATGACGAAGAAATTGGTATCATCTGAATCCCCTCGAAAATCCCCTCCAGACCATATACTTTTTATCGGAAAATCACCTATTTTGAACGGGTTTGAAGGCATTCTTTCCTCAGAATCCCGTCAACGGTCAGCCACCTTGCGAAGAATTTGTTCGTGTTTGCTTCCCCACCCTGCGCCTTGTCACGTGAAGCTGAGGATTGCTCGCTGCGATCGCAACCAGGCAATGTTTCATCATTTGGATAGTGACCCAGGTGATTGTTGCGCACCGCTGGAAACGGCGTCATAGCTCAGCTGGGAGAGCAGCAGACTGAAGTTTCACGGATCATCTGAAGGTCCCGTGTTCAAGCCACGGTGATGCCATTTATGTTTTGTTTCATAGCTTTTTACCTGCTTCCTTTTTCTCCCTTACCGACTATGGTATCGACTCTTCTCCACCAGAGCCTCGGGCTTTTTTCACTCCGAGCTCTTGGCATCGCATCGAATATCGCCCAATGGTAGTATCTCGCTTTCAAAGTGCCAACCACGGTCCTGGTCCACGGCCCCATCGCAACCCTTGACGAACGTGACTCCCGCATTCTAAATTCCCACAGCACAAATTCGGGTTATCTGCCTTGTCCTGGATAGAGCCCTTAGTACTCTCATCGGAATCTCTGCCGACTTCGACTCCATAAGACGGTTACTTGCTCACCTCTAGCTGATCCGGTGGAGCTCCGAGTAACCAAGCCCTTTTGAAACCTCCAGTCGTACTGGGAGAAAGGAGGTAAGCGTCTCCGTAACGGTGACCGAGACTTGTGTTTCACACTGCGATATCCGCTATCCATGTTTGTAGGGCATACATGGGAATGCAAGTGGGGTATCCCTCACAAGCTGCGATTGGAATTTTATTCTCGGGAAGTGATATTTTCCACGTCCTCGTATGAAGATTGCAGCAAGATTCCTGAAGGCTGGCTCAATTTCTATACACACCCTCGCACAGGCGCCCGCTGTTGTGTGCCGCATTTTCTGTCACAACTCCCGCTATTCACCCTGATGTATTCGACTATAGCGCGAGGATAAACGGTCGTTGTCTTAGACCCGCAGCGCCCGTTCCGCAATGGATCTCAGCTATTCGAGCCCACTCCGGCCTAACGTCAACCTGACACCTCCATATTTCCATATTTTCGATGACAGATCCACCGACATTCTGGGCCCAAATCGGTCTGATCGCGTCATCGTAGAGATTGACACTTTCCCGTTCGCTCACGAGGAGCCCTTGGGGTCCCGTCCACCGACGAGGTATCTTTCAATGGGGGGAAAACCGTGGGATGACCGGTAAAAATGTCGGCCGTTTAATGACCCATACTTACAAACGCAATGTAGGTCTCCTTTATAAGTTTGAACCATCTCAACACTAGCACGACCGGATTAATCAATTTTACCATGGCACAGACATTCACTCTCCGAGTTTCCATGTAATTGACGTTCTCTAGGTCCCGTTGAGTGATGATGTGCAAATCAACAACGGCGGCACGCTTCTTCGTGGGGATCTTTTGCTTGTGACAATTGGATCTGGGCCACTTCCACCGAGTTTAGTTAGAGTCAACCCCCCAACCGCCGTTCAACGACACTATAATCTCGAACAGCTTTTACGGCCGCCAGTTCAATTCCTTCAACGATGCCAAGGTGCACCCTCAGAGCGGCGCGATATTTTTCACGGACACTACGTGTGTATACCCTGAACTTCTTAGTGTAGAAGGATGGATACTATAGTGTACGCGCTACGGACCAAATAAAATTGATTCAAAAAAAAATACCCTGAACTTGCAATTTGTTTCGTTTTGATAACCTTGATTTCAGCTATGGATTCGAGAACGGATTCCGGCCGGCGCCGCTCATTCCAAGCCAAGTTTACCGATTTGACGTGGACACAGGCGAGGTTCGCGTTGTCGCGGATGGGCTCTTGCAGGGAATTGCATTCTCGCCTGATGGCAGCACGGTTTATATGTGCACGCTCTGAATTCCATCAATTTACTCCAACCTAACCGGCATTCACAGAGCAGACTCTGGGGAGGCTGAAGGAGCTGTACGGGGTTTATCCGACCCTTCCTGCAACAATGTATGTGCCGAACGGTTTGCAACGGGTTTCTTATGATTTCATGACGGATATGTTTTCGACCTCATGCCGGAATCGCAGACCTTCATTAATCGCCGTGTATTCGCGTTTATCGATTCGGGCGTTCCAGGCGGCTCAGCGCTCGATACCCAGGGCAACCTGTATGTCGGCTGCGGAGACGGGACTGAGGTTCGTCTTCTGTACCGTAAAAACCGGCTGTTCATACTGAAGTTGTGTAGATATTCAATCCCAATGGTACGCTGCTCGGAAAGGTCTTCCTCGGCTTCGGCTCTGCGAATATGGTATTTGCCGGAGCCAATCGATTGTTAATTTTGGCAGACACGAAGATCTTTCTGCCAGAAATTGCAGCTGAAGGCGTGAACTTGAATTTTTAGATATGATTACATTCCGCTGCTTGTGTACCTGTTTCTCCCCTGCGTTTCCCAAACACAAACACAAACTCCGTTAACGTGCCTCGCGAAAAATCCAGGCGCCACTGGAAGAGACACGTGCATTCTGCCGAAAGATTTGATAACTGCCATATCAGGCAGAAGGAGTAAGTGATGTTTGGCTCGGTGTTTGTTCGCAAGCGATCGCCTCCCACAAAATTCCGTTGCCGCTACGGGCCCAGCGTGCTCCATCTCCTCCTACGAAATTCGAGATGCCCACGAATGAAGAAGTGAAGCTGCCTGAAGGTGGCCCTGCTGCCCAGCATCGTTTTCGTATCTCTGTGAACGCCAATCCATCCGAAAACCAGCCGGAGAATGGCCCCAACAGCGCCAATTCATCTCGCCAGCCCCCCGGAGAGGGCCCATTTCTGGTATGCTCAGATCGGGGCAGGTAGATCCTTTGACCCGTACAGTATCAACAGTTGCCATATCGCAATTCGCGGTACAAGGAAAAGTAGGCCATAATACGGCGGTGCCCGCGCTGGCTGCATACTAATTGCAATTCAGATTCCAGGCGCTACGCGAAAAATATGACCGCGTTACCGCAGTGTGTGGCCTCGTTTCGATGCGCGTTGACGCGTCTGACTTGCACAGAAACAAGAGGAGTACCACCATGATCTCGAGATTGCCACGGCGAAGATCAAGAAGCTGCAGGCCGAGAACGAGTGCGTCTCCCGTCTTGCATTTTCCGCGCACCCCCGCCGAATCGCCTGCCGCAGTCTCCTCCTCGACGCGATGAACCTCGTCGCGACGCACCAGCCGTCCATGTTCCCCCTCCTCGGTGCGCTCGACGACGTCCCCATGGACCTCGACGCGTTCGCCGGCCCGAGCACCAGCGCGGTTCCCCTCGTCGCCGAGCGCCCGCCCCCGCGCCATATCAACGGGAACGGGAACGGGAACGGGAACGGCCACAGCAGCACCGGCACGCGCAGCGGCAGCAACAGCAGCTTCGGGCCCGTCCAGACAAACGGCAACCACCCGCCGCCGGAGGTAGGTGTGCCCCCGCCCGCGGCAATGTTGCACTAAGTGATCGCGCCGCAAGCACTCACGCCAGCCTTCCATGGAGTTTATCGCACACGACATGAACGGCCGCGCGCCCTGACACTTTTCACTGTACTTTACTCATTACACTGTATCTCCCGCATGTACATCGGATCCGTCAACATTGTTTTCATTTTTCGATTTCCGCTGATAGTACAGTACACAGATCTATGGATATAACGCCGCGCCCTAAAACGACAAACAAGTGTGAGTCCGGAAGCAGCACCGAGAGAGAGAGGTAAGTGTGAAGGATGGTTGCGTGAGATGAGATATAGATGGATGGATGGATGCGAGTGATGGATGGGCGATGCAGCAGGGCGGTGTACAGGATGAAAGCAAGGGCGTGTAAAGGAGGAATAAACAAGCTAAACGAGAGCAGGGTACAAGGGAGCGACAGCTGTTTTTGGTAGAATAGAAACCATCTAAGGGTACGTGAAGGGTTCGTGAAAAAGGAGAGGAACGGAAACGGAGCGCAAACAACGTATGAGTCCAAGAGGGTACAGCAACAACAGAGAGGGCTTGACACCCATTTTTTGGATCGCGCCGGCGTCAGCGGCTCGGCGCGTTGCTCGGGACCGTGGCGAGCGAAAGCAGGGGTCCGCCGCCACCGTTCGGCCCCATGCTACGGGACATGTTCCCAATATTTGGGATCCCACGCTGTCCCTGGCCATGGGCGAGGCCGCTCCCGCTGCGCGGCCGCCCGCCCCCGCTGCCGGCGCCCCATGGTCCCAGCCCGCCACCCCCGCTGCCGCCCGGGCCCGGCTGCATCGCATACCCGAGTGGCGCACTGTCGCTCCGGGCGCGGCTCGTGCGCGGCTTGGGCGGCGAGAGCGAGTCGACGGTCGCGGCGTGGTGCGCCTGCGGGTGGTGCGGGTGGGGGCTGCCCCCGTTCGTGATGGGGCTCGTGTCGTCTCCGGACATCATGCGCTGGCGTTTGGAGCTCCCGCGCCCGCTCTCCGCGTCGTCAAACATCTCCATTGTGATCGAGCCCGGCGACGCCGGCAAGGGCGACCCGGACGTCTCACCGCGTGAGAAGGAGATGTGCTGGAAGCTGTGTTGCCGCGAGAGCGAGTGGGAGTGCCCATGCGTGGGGTGGTGCTGCGGGGGCGGCGGCTGGTGATGTGGGAAGTCGGGCGCGGTCGGGCTCGCCTCGTAGCCGCGTGGCGACGTGACGAAAATGTTGGGCTCGAGGAGATCGACGGGGAACGGGGGTACTGCGAATCGACGGTCGGTCAGAAGATTAAGGACGAAAGGAGAGGGGGACACCGACCGCTGCCCGGAAAGCCCTTGCCGACGACGTCCCACAGGCGGCCGACGATCGAGACGAGTTTCTCGACGCGACGGCGCTCTGCATTGAGCTGCTCCCACATGCGCTGGTTTTCCTCGCGCATGGCACCCAGCTGGGCGGCGACCTGGGGGCGGTCAGGGTGGGGTCAGAGTTTGCGCGGGTGCGGGCAACACACCTCCCCAGGGAGCTCGACGCGGTGCTTGGAAGCGGGATCTGGCTCGAGGGCTTTGCGCTTGATCTCGTCGAGGAGATCGGGACGGCCCCGGAGGAACTTGTGATGGGAAAACTCCCATGTCTGGGCATCAGACGTGGTCCGCTGCGCGCGTGGCGTGCGGTTGATTTTGTGGAAGCCATACATGTTGAGTTGGCGCACAAAGCTAGAGAACTGTGGAGTATAAGCATAAAAGGTATAAAAACAGCGATTCAAGAAGATGCAATTCGGAGTGCCACCGGAGGAAACATAGATGACAGTGGATCCAAGCTAGAAGCAGATAAGAAATACGTACATTGTTGTGCTTGAAATGACTGCCCAGAATGCTCCGACTGAATTCGCCGACATTGCTGACGACAAACGAAGTCCCCAGCTCGGTCCAGGAGATGAAGTGAGAGGATTTTGCATCGGTGATCATCTGGTAGAGCTTGGTGACAAAGTTATTTGTAGCCATCGGCTTTCCCCCAAGCACGCCCATAGTGGGAACCAGTGTCGGGACAGCGATTTTAGCATCGTCACCGCTGCCGCTGCTGCCCTCGACGGGGGAGCTGCCTGCGTCGTAGGGCACGAGGCCCATGTCCATGTCGTCGTATCCTGCGCTGGTGGGATTCGCGCTGACCGGGGACGCGGGACGAGGGGAAAGGGTGCCACTGTCGGTAGTAATGCGCAGGGAAGGCGTAGAGATGTTTGGTGTATGTGAGCGTGATCCCGATGCGTTCGGCGGTGGGTCCGATGAAAAACTGCGCTTCCGGGGCAAAGTGGATACTGTCGAGCGCGGTGAATGTGGGACATTCACGCTGACAGAGTCGTAGGACGAATCGTGGTCGTACGAGTCCTGCGAGTCATTTCCGCCGCCGAATTGAAAGGGGTGAAGATGACTGCCGTAGCCTGTTGCGGGACTGATGGGTGTGGCCGGGCTAAGAGCACCAGAAGGGGGACCGATTGGGGAGAGATTTGTGGGAGAGGCGACTGTGAGCGAGGAAAGATTGAGAGACAAGGAGGAAGAGGTGCGATGAAGCGGGGGGGACTGCTGGAAGCCAAACTGGGGATAGTGCTGCTGTTGCTGTTGTTGCTGTTGTTGCTGCTGGGACCAGCGAGGACCGTTGTAACCGTCGGGAGAATGAGGATAATCCATGTCGCCACAGTGCTGGCAGTAGGAAGACTAGGAACACTCACGATTACCTCCCCAAATCTAATCGGTCCAAAGCAGCGTGCGAACTTTATAAAATAATTATTATTTAACACTTAGTGCGGCCACCACGTCAAATGACCCTTCAACAGCCTCATGCGGCCTACAATCTCCCCCGACGCCCTTGACAGTTGGCTCAATATACCCTACTCAATCCAAAAGCTATCCTCTAGTCTCGCACTTATCTCTCGGGGGTCCACATTGCAATTTGGGCTGTATTTTAGCATAGCTGGGTCTCGCTTCTACAGGCGAGCGTCGACGAGTGATTGCGATTTCTTCCCGCTCGGACTCCTGCAATCAATGTACCTGTCGATGGGAAGTCCCTCCATGCGTATCCGTTCTACATGCCACTCGTTCACCATCCCACATCCAAGCGCGCTATCCGATGCCGTAACCCTGTCAATGACTCATTTGGCTCTTCTCTTTTTGGTGCGGCGGGTCGGACTGGACGGGAGGTGCCGATGCCGACGGCATGCGCGGCTGCATCATAGCTGGCAAGTTCCGATTAGTTCGGCAATTCCCAGCGTCAGTGTGCTTTGCAACACTCTATTCTTCCGCAAACATTGTGTTTTTGGGCAATTCGCTTGTGCGTGCTTGTGCAAGCTTGTACGAACCTGTATAGTACAGGTCTAAACACCACCAGACCGCAGGCTATGTCTAAAATGCACAAGACCTCAAAATCTATTTTTTCTTGATCCATCCCAGGGATCATTGCTGTGAACTTTTATTCAAAACCAGACAAAAAGGTCACAAGAAGACTTTTGCCGTTTTGCTGATGAAGCTTCCGTCCGTCGTTGCAGTACTAGGCTAGTAGGGCAACTCAACTCCCCTTCACCATAATACAATGCCCACGAGAAATGAACGCCAAGAACAGCCCAAGGCCGACAATCTTTCCGAAAGAGAACGGCAGTGGCATCCGGGCTGAAGTAGTCTTAACTGCAACTGGCTGGCCCGGGTACCTCAAATATATCCAGAAACCGCTCAGTCTGCCTAGAGGGACGCATGCAACTGCTTCCCATCTTTCGGTGAAGAAACCTGCGAACGAGCTGTTGCCTAGGTTTCATAGGCTTGTTATGGACTTGGATCACCTTGTTATCCCCTTCCCTCGCCATACATTCCACCAAAAGATCTCCCCGTTATACCCGACATATTCGGCGACACAGCCTAGGCCAAGTCCGCACAGCCCAACCTCGTCATCGTCGCGATGATGATGATGGTGCTATATCCTCATTCCTCTTGCCGACATGCAGTCTGCCAGCTCTACCAACTCTTCCATGAACCAGCACGATCCCTATCTCTTGCGGGGTGCAGAGATTGCTCGCGACGCAGAGAACTGCACGGCGATCATTGACGATGAACTGTTCCTAGGGAAGTAAGGCGCCTTCTCTTGCTTCCGCGTTTCGCACTTATCTTGGCCAGTCTGTCGGCGGCGGAATCCCCACAGCTGATGGCGCGTCTGGGAATCACCCACATTCTCTCCGTCTGCCCCGACTATCTTGCCATCGGCGCAAACATGCAACACTTGACGCTGCCGATGCAAGACGACGAGCACTTTGACATCCTGCAACATCTCCCGAGTGCGTGCCGGTTCATCCAAGACGGGGTGGATGCGGGGGGGAGGGTGTTCGTCCATTGTGTGATGGGGATATCACGCAGCGCAACGGTGGTCTGTGCGTACCGTAAGTTGCATTTTCCTTCATCTCTGTTGCTTTTGTCGATGAGTCTATTTCAGTCATGTTCTCACAGCATATATCCGCTGCGCGGGCGATACAAGTTGTTCGCACACGTGAGAAACCCGTATACATACTCATTTTCTGCGTCGATGACCCTACATACCGCAGGACGCCCGAGATGCAGGCCAAATTATAATTTTGTCCGACAGCTGCTGGTGTGGTCAGAGTGCAATTATAATCCCTCGGAGGGCGTGGGCCCTTATATTGCATGGAAGGAACAGCAAGAATTCGACCAACTTCATTCTCTTCGGGTGACCGACGGCATGCACATCATACCCAACCGGCTCTTCCTCAGCTTGTGCGTGTCGCAATTTTTGCCGATCCCAAGTTGAATGAATATTTATTCCGTCAGCGACTTTCCCTCGAACGCGGCCCGCGCAAGGGCGCTCCTCGCCCGCCTCGGGATCACGCACATCGTCTCGATCACACCCGACGCGTTTTCGCATCTTGGGATCGCGGACCGCGTGCACAAGCACTTTATCGTCCCGTACAACTCCAAGGAGGCGCTCCTCCTGGCGCTCCCATTGCTGTGTCAATTTGTGGACGGCGCGATTATGCAGGATGGCAGTTCGTGCGTTTTCGTGCACTGCACGGACGAGGTGCGCGGGGGGGTTGCGATCTGTGCCTACCGTGCGTCGACGAAAAAGTCTTATTTATTTATTCATTCATCTCCGTGATTGATGGATATTGAACAGTCATGTTCGCGCGCCGGATTCAACCCAGCCACGCACTCGAGATCCTCCAAGACCGTTCGTCCATTTCTCGTGGATAAAGGTATCCTCGATGTCTGACGGAATGAAGCAGGCGTCCCGCTCTTCGAAGACAATTCCCTCGTCCGGCGCCACCTTGAGCTCTTCCAGGCGTGCGAATACGCCCCGACGCAGGCACATCCGGTGGTGCGCGCCTGGTTGTCGACCCCGGGTTCCCCCGTTCCGCGACAAATGCCGAGCTACGTCACGGTGAAGGAAGGTAAATACGACGAGACCGTTATGGGCGCCCTCTTCACCGGATCCGTGGGGGCGTAAAGGAAAGAGCGAAATTCCTAGTCTGTTGGTTCATGTTTGCAACTGGTTCAATTAAAATTGGACTCGCGTGGCCATATTAACGTATTAGGGCCTTTCAGAGTAGCCCATTTCGACCTCATTTCGCGTTCATTTCAGTTTCATTTCATTTTCCATTTGGCCACGAGCGTGACCGGAAAGCTCCGAAATGAGCGAAATGAGCGAAATAGCCATCAGTATCAGAGTTGAATCTCATTTCAAAAGAACGCTGATGGTTGCCCGTCATCAGTCGGCTATTGCGCTCGACACCTCCCGCACCCTCCCGCTCATTGAACTCGACGATGAGAACAATTACTCCTCTTCCTGGACCACTCCAAACCTCCGACCCTTTCTCACAATTACTCAACTGATCTTGCAACCTCTTCAATTAGATTTATGAAAGGATGTTTTCAATGGCCGATTTAAAGAGGCGGCAATGGGGGCAACGCGGTCGAGGCGGGAAGTCGGGATCCATCAGGATGGTGTGCGGGATTGATAGAGGAGAGCTAAGCGAAATTGACCAGAGTTGTCACATCAGGTCACGAGAATATACGGCCAACCTGGCAACGAAATGAAACTGAAATGAGCGTGAAATGAGGTCGAAATGGGCTACTCTGAAAGGCCCTATTGCGTTACCTAATACCTTGCCAAGCGAGGCCAACTCGACGACCCGCTGATCGTGACCTCAACAATCGGTTGGTCGCGATGCTGTCTTGGTTATCTCTGGCGTACCGGTGTTGAACTGCTGGATAGCCATGTATTATATAGCCGGGATGGTTGCCTTGCCACTTTGCATTACTCCCTGCTCTTTTTTTTAGCGAGAGACAGCCAGAGTAGGGATTACCCACCGTAAACGTATACGGTTAAGGGTTTTACGGTAACACGCACCATGCCGTATGACCCTCTTACGGTTCCGGGTACTTGTGCGAAACGCGCGAACCGGAGCTCTGGTTCCGTGAGCGCACAGTGGGTCAAGGAAGGTACAAACAGGTAAGAAAAGATCGAATCTACTGTTTTGCTCGAGGCTCACCGCTTTGTTACTTGAACAATGAACCCCTGCCGTAACCGTAAGGCCGACCCGTTGTTTACGCCCGTAACCGTACTCGGTACGGCTAAGCCAGAGACCAGGCCAGCGACCACCGTACCGCGGTCACAAACCATGCAACTTTGAACCTGGACCAACGTAGACAAGTTGAACGTGATTTCAACTGATCGCTGCGACATTGGCGCAGCGATCAGCTGCCGGCCCGGGTCAGAAGCGGAGTCTGATGATAATATTCTCGGAACGTTGTTACAAACAAGTTACTTACAACCTTCGAGCCATGGATTTCAGCAACGCTCATGAAACTCATCCATTCAAGACGGTCCCACTGCTTGTTCTGAAACAGGCCCTTTGCTCGATCCTCAGGCTGTTCAAAAATTTAGCTAATCAAGATGCAGTGTGGTCAGGCGGGGCGGGCCACTCCTGGTTCTCTTGTAGCGCATGATTCACAAGGTCAGTTGCTAGTGGGCAGGACCCATGCAGCTAGATGTAGCAATTGGGATTCCGATTGGCTTCCGATTATGAACCAGTTATACTTAAAGGTGGGATGTACGACGCCTCATACAACCAACTTCCCACTTCCCCTTCCCTTCCTCTCCCAATAATGAAGGTCTTCTTGGCACTGTCTGCACTGAGCAGCGTCACATTCGCGACTGTTGTCCCCCGCGCAAACAATTTGATCCCGACCGTGAACCCCGGCGGTCGTTATCAACCCAGCCGGTGGTTCCTCGACCTACCCGCGTCTGACGCACCTGGCAGATGGCAGTGCGCTCGCAGGGTTTACCGCATTCAACGGGGCGACCCACATTTTTACAGTGACCCGTTCTACCGACGGCGCGAAGACTTTCTCTCCGTGGAGTACCATTGCACAGGGCACGGGCGACCTCGACGACGTCAACCTGAGGCAGCTCGCCAACGGCAACATCATTGCGGCCTACCGCGGCCACGACCTCGTGAATGGTGTTTATACCTTCTATCGCGTGCGCATCTGCTCTGCGGGAACTCGCGTTATGGATGAAGGTTAACCGTGCAACGGTAGATCACAACTTCAATCTCGACCGATGACGGACAGACATGGTCGTTCCTTTCTCAAATTAACCAGCGCGCCGCAACGACGACGGATAATGGACTCTGGGTACGTTTTTGTCATCCGTGGCATCTACGAAGTAATAAGCTCAACCACATAGGAACCATTCATCCGTGTTGCGAACAGCGGGGCCTTGCAGGGTAACTTTGTTCGATTTCAGACGTTTATTTACGCTTATTCGCCCCCGACCAGTGTACTACGCCTCTGAGAACGCCGACAACGACCAGGATATTCTGATGGATACCTCCGCTGATAACGGTGCGACTTGGGCTGCGCCGATAACCGTCACAGGTAATAATAAAAGAGATTATCCTCTCAGAATTTCTGGAGAAACTGACGTTCCACAGGTGCCACCACAACGGGACGTGATGGCATGCCGGGGTGCACCAACTTGAACTCGAACGCCAACCTTGTGACCTGCATCTTCGAGACGACGGAGGGCACCGCACCGTTATTCACCGTCAAGTCCGTTGTGAGTGAGAATGATGGCGTGACCTGGGGCCAGCGAACCCAGGTTTATGTACCCGACGTTTCTGGAAATAATGGTACGTTGGCGAGAGCATTCAATTGGCTAATTCAAATGTATGCCATCGTAAGCGGGTGCCCCGCAGATCACTACAACAACGGCCGGGACGCTCGTTGCGTCCTTTATGACCGACGAAGACAATACCGCTGCAAGCACCTGGTACTAGTGGTAGACTACCTTCCCCGCTATTTTCCCTTTTAACTGACCTTCGGACAGGCCTGCAGGTGGATCGATGAAGATCTTGACCTCGCTGGGGACGGATCCCGCTGCATGGGGAAACAAGGTCACTGTTCTTCCCATCACCTCTGAGTGGCCGGGCCTCTACGCACGGCAAGATGGAAGCGGCACGGCACTTGGGTGCGCCGATAACGGCGGTGTGGTTTGCCGTTCGATATCATTCACTTAGGACGAAGCGGTCTTGGATATCTATGGTTTGTGTGGTTATACCAAGACACTATGTATACCACTCATTGTCCAACTCTCTATCTCTCGCATGAGCAGACTGTAAGTCTCTTCCAACTCGCCTGATCTGTTGTAAGAGAGAAAGAAAAGAGGAGGCGTGGCTGATCGCGATTGAACCAAACTGTCTCGAAAAGGAAGGTGGTTGACTTTTTTTTGCGAACAGCGTTTTTCGGACAATTGGCCGACACTATATAAGTACAGATATTACATATGCATCTAAGACAGCGAGAAAGGCCGCGGCGGGTAAGCTAGCCGATTGCCATGAGAGCGGTGGCCCTGCAAAGCGGGTCAGCGAACAATCCAAGTGGATGAAGTTCATGGCGACTCACGGAAGACACATCTGCGCGCCATCCGATTCACAGCTTACATCGTAGACAGTCGTTCCCTACATTCGGTTACAAGGGGGCGATGCATGGACGGAATAAACGTACCTATGGACCATCAAGCTGAAACGTTTGACGACGGCATGGACGATGTTGCCGAGGCTGTCCCAGCAGGAGATGGGGCGTACGCGGCGCGTGCATCAGCGTTGCGTACGAGGAAGCGGCGGATAAATCGCTCCTCCGGGGCCGGCGCGCCGCTGGTTTGGGGGTCGGCATCGCTGAGAGTGATAGCTGAGGCTGTGCGGGTAGGGAACTGATCCTGCATAGACTTATAGTCGCGCACGAACGTGCCGCAGAACGAGCTGGAGATTTGAGTTGGTGTTATTCATATATAAATGTAACCTACCCACCAGGTAAAGCCCGACGTGTCCTGGATGGCGACCGACCGTTGGCAGCTGGGACAGGTTTCCCTTGGTTCACATCTCCATTGGACATAAATCATCTGTGTGGTAATCGTCATTCCCGGCCATACGTGGTCGTCCCAGTTCTCGATCCCGGACATTCGCCCTCGGCTTCTTCAGCGAGCTCGTAGTGCTCCTGCTCGATATATCGGTTTCCAGCGCGGTTCTTGAAATAGACGCGTAGAAGGCCTTCGAACGTCTATGTTCGATTAGTTCATAAACACACCTAGGCTTAAGCTCAAGGTTATGAGGTTACTCACGGCTCTCGTTATGCACAATTCGATGGCGATAGGGAGCTTGTTCCCTACGGCGTCGATAAACCAGATTACTTTGTGGTTGTTATCGCCCTCCCAGGTGTATCCAAGTGCACGGGGCAGCTGCTGGATGTTGTATTGCATGCTGGCAAGCGTGATTTGTTGATCGTTGGACGCCTTTAGGACGCGCTCAAGGGAAGTGCTATCAATTCGGCCTCCGTAAGAGAACGAATAAAGTAATCAATTGGGATATTAGCATACCAGTGCGACAGACCAAGCATTATGTTAATCGTCGCCTTTTGGTCCATCAACTGCTGCTTGAGGAGTCTGATTTCGTCCTTCTTGAAGAGACCCCATCCAATCTTGCGCCAGGACTCGTCGCGCGTGCTGTTGCCAGAGCCGGCCTTCTTCATGCAATGCTGATACCCTCCACCTTCTTCAGGAAATCCGCCATGAGCGTCTGGCATCTTGAGAGCGCAAACTTGACCGTGTTCTCGACAGAATATTGCAATTTGGTGGGACCGGCGTTTGAGACAAATTGGTCCAAGCTCTGGAGGGCCGTTCCCGAGGAATCCAGCTCCGCAATGAGAGCTTGATATTCACCTGAAGAACCAGTGTTTTCACGTAGGATTTTGGCGATGGTCAGCGCCAAATTCGCCAGAGCTAGGATGTCGCCGAACGGGAATAGCGCCGACATGGTACGAATTCGTTGTGTGTCTTACTCTTGCGATTTCTTGGAGCAGCTCGGCCTGTACATATAGTACACACAAAATCACCACGATGAAGACCACAAATGGAACCAGAGCGATACGGAGAGCCTTGCCATGCCGATTTTCCGAATCGGAACTGCGAAGGCACCTCTCATCGATGCCTGCTATTGTGCATGATAATCATCTAACAGCCAGTTATCTTCGAATTACCACCTGCAAGTGGCAAGGTGATGCCCAACCCGCGAGCCCAATACGCTGAAAGGTTATAATTTATAGATACGATGAAGCGACTCACCTTTATCCAAACGACCACTGGCGACTGTTACTAACGATTGAAAACCTGGATAACCTCCCCATTGTGTTCAAGATACAAGACATGGCCACATTCCCATGCTCTGTGTTTGTATCAAACCGGCTTCTCCGTCGTAATTCTTCCCTCTCTATCGTAGAAGATTTCCTTGACTTGAACACACCTGAGATGATCCACTCCCTTGCTCAACTCGCAGTCATGGTGGAACAGCCACCAGCGCCCCTCGAACTCGACGATCGAGTGGTGCGTCGTCCATCCCAGCACCGGCTCTAAGATCCGCCCCCGGTAAGTGAAGGGCCCCAGAGGGCTCGAGGACGTCGCGTACACCAGGAAGTGGGTGTCGCCTGTCGAGTAGCTGAAATAGTAGATCCCATTGCGCTTGTGCATCCAGGCCGCCTCGAAGAAGCGGCGGTCGTGGTCGTCGGCCTCGATCGGCTCCCCCGTCTCCGGGGCTACGATAAAGAGGTCCTGAACCTCGCCGTCGAAGCTCCGCATGTCCGTGCCAAGCTTCGCGACCTTCGGTAATAGGGCCTTTGTATTCAGCCCCGAGGGCTCCTTGGGTCCTTGCCAGGAGGCATCGAACTTGTCGTTGCCGCCCTGATAGCACTGCAACTGCCCGCCCCAGAGACCGCCGAAGTATAGGTAGCCAGCCCCATCCGCGTCCACGAACGACGCCGGATCGATGCTGAAACTACCGCGGATAGGCTCCGGGTCCGCCGTGAAGGGACCCTCGGGCGTATCCCCCACAGCAACACCGATCCTAAATATGCCCTCCTTGTCCCGTGCTGGGAAATACAGGTAGTACTTGCCGTCCTTCTCGGCGGCATCCGGCGCCCACAGTTGCTTGCTGACCCATGGGACGTCCTCGGTGCGGAGGACAACGCCGTGGTCAACGACATCGCTGTACGGCAACTCCAAGGAGGATGTGCTGAAGACGTGGTAGTCGGCCATGTCGTACTGATCTCCGTTGTCATTGAAGGCGATGTCTGTCTCCCGGTCGTGGGAGGGATAGATGTACACACGGCCATTGAAGACGTGCGCCGAAGGGTCGGCGGTATAAAGATGGGTTATCAAGGGCGGCGACATCTTGGCGTCACCTCTATATTACAGAAATCACTTCAGATTACTATAGAGGCTGTCAAAGCCTAGGCGCGTCACCTGTATTCGGTGAATTACCTGTCTGTGACGAAGACGATTGCTGAGTGGCGCAGGGCCAGCGAGTTCCTTGCGGTGATGGTGAGGGAGGAGATCCTCCTGTTGGCGAAAGGAGCTTTTGAGTTCACAAATGATTTTATACTCAAACACCCTATATCGACTGATTCGGGTCCTTGGAGGAATGGAATATATCGACCGTGAACGGAAAGTCTCCGAGGTTTTTACCATTGGTGCGGGAAACGCTTTTAGATATCGCTGTGGATACTTACGGTCATTCGACGGGGCTTTCTCGGCCGTGTGACAGTGTCGGGGTTCCGCGCTCAGCCAGAATGGCGGGAACAAATGGTTCAAGAACAGGGGAGGTCTAGACTGTGGCAGTATCGGTCTTTCGGACATTTCCGGTTCCCAAGCATTCAGCGGATCCTCCTTGCTCGCATGAACTGAGCTCACAGCCAACTAGGATGTCTCGTCCAAATCCGGTCCAGAAAGTTATAGGGTCGGAGAACCTCTGTCGCGAATAGTAATGGGGTCACACAACGAGCGCGTCGCGTAGGCTCGTTTCTATAAATTAATAATCTTGAAGTGATGTCTGAAGATATTAAATTCGAGGAATGACGAGAAGAAAGGGACTCGTGCCCATACGCGCCGGCGTTCGATCTGGCCATCAGCCCATCAGATCGCGCCGCACCCCGCCGACCGCACGCGCCGAAGGCGCAAAGCACCACGCAGTGGGCCGCCGCGGCGAGCGGAAGCAGATATTCAACGGAGGATAAATTCGCCGGAGCTAGGATGTAGCCGAACGAGAATAGCGCCAACATGGCGCGAATTCGTTGCGTATTTCTTGAAGCAGCTCGGTCTGGAATTAAGTACGTACCACAAAAAACGAGCTCGATGACCAGAATTCCAAGATGGGAGAGCCTTTCCGTGCCGATTTTCCGAACTGCGAAGGCACCGCTCATCGATGCCTCGTTATTGTGCAGGATAATCATCTGACGGCCGGCTCTCTTCGAATTCACACAGGGAGACACAAGTACATGTACGTTATATTATCGACGGAGAGAAATCGAGGGGAAGCGGAAATGCCACAACGTGGTCCAAACGCTCCGTGAACACGCATTAATTCCCTTTGTACATCACTGTACAATGGCGTAGTGGTTGTAATGGCCCTAAACCGGGAATGTGATTGGTTCTTCTCATCGGCAAAACTCACGAGTGCGCTGGTTCAAGACCGTCCCCTCCAGAAAACTTGGTTTCTGCAGTTCCCCGCTCCGGAGGGAGGAGGAGGAGGAGGAGGATATATTACCGCACGTGGTCCTACAAAGAACATGGCGGGTACCGTACCTACATACACCAGCCTCTAAGTGTATGCTACAGTCATTCTATGCCTCGATTCGGTTTGACAGAAATACTGAGAGATCTTCTCACGAAAGTCGGTTGTAGACGGGAAGGTGGAAGGGCGAAAATGCATGAGCCAAAAGTGCTGTAACTCTGTGTCCATGTGGTGATGTCGAGGGAAATGTATGGTATTCGCTGAGGTTTGAAGCGCAGAGCTACAGACCATTATTATATTGAATACACCAAATTGCCTCAAAAGGCGCACATGGTCCACAGAAGGTGCGCAGCACAGATGGGGTATCAGGCTGCTTCCTATCATCTAAAGGCAAGCCAAGAACAAGACCGATGCAAATTTCGGCTGAGGATAAGTTGCAGCAATCCACAAGCCCCGGGAGCGAACCAGTTCTGAGCTTGTCGGCAGTTGATATTGCTACTGTTCATGGCTTGAGAGACTTCTGGAGGAATTCTTCCAGCATCATTGGGGTGGGCATTAGCCGAATGCCGAAGTAAGTACTATTTGTGGTTTTTAAACGCAGGATTATTCAGCAGCGACAGGATTGCGGCGAGTCGCCACAAGCCGCAATCAACTATGATGATCTGTCCCGAAGTGGCTTCTCAGACACTCTCGTCCCTGACCGAAACAGTCCGAGAGTTGTGTGGCAGTAAATCGTTGCCGAGTTTGAAGTGTTCTGCAGTGGAGGAAGTTGTCACGATGACATCGGTGGACGACGGTGATGTGGTCCGAATCCCCTGTCTCGAAAAATCAGGAGTCGTAAAGGGGCATGCCAGACACTTCCGTCGCTGTCCGAAACAGCCCGAAGGACGGGCTACGACCTTCGGACACCGTCCCTGGGGCTCGGAATAAGACGAAGGTAGAGGCAGTGTCTGCAGGTTTGCAGGCCAATTGTGTACATGATGCTCCGCATCCTCACTGGAACACAAAGTCACGAATAATTTGCAGTCCTGTCTGGCGGGAAATCTTCGCCTACAGATTTTCGTGTACAGTGAACAGTCCCAGTCGGCGATATCTGCCGCTGTGGTGCACATGTACCGAGTTTACGTGTCGTCCCACATCGAGGAAAGATCATCTCGTGTGGTCGACATGGTGGTCGGTAATGGGACATGTCATCGAGGTTCCGGGACGGTTCATCTCGTGTGGTCGACATGGTGGTCGGTAATGGGACATGTCGGAGTGGCCCGAATTCAGAATAATATGTCCTTGTCAGGCCAGGGAAGTAATTCTGCAACCTGCAGGACTCGCCGAGTTAGTCTTCGGAGACAAGGGCTGGTCGTCAGTTCGCGCTGTGATGCGAGCCTTTCACAAACCTTTCTCTTTCATTTTTTTTCCATCTTTTCTTTCCTCTGCTTCCTCCGTTTTCTTTCAAGTTCTTTTTGATTTCATGAAGAGAAGGCGGAGGGAATACTATTTGAAACCTTTCTTTCGAATTTCTTTCTTAGATCCCCAAATCGCGAGCTTTCCAACCCTATGATTCAGAGTATACATATGACAAGACTAATTAACAACCGGAGCGGCGGTAACAAAAGCAAAAGACTACTAAAAACCATAGATCGCCAAGCATAGGAAACACACAGCAGCTAAAAAAAAACGCACAATCTAATATAGCAACACAATAACAAGGTGCGGGCGCTGGTGCTGCGCAGCGGCACAGGCTTTTGGCAATAAATAAATATCCCGAAGGAAGGAATCGCGAAGAGTGTTGCACGAAACAAACAGACCATAGATCCGCCACCAACCTGTTCCTTCCTTCCCTCCGTCCCGTGCACTCATTGCTTGCCAAGGTCCATCGTCGGCACGTCGTCCGGGTTGAACCACTGGCCAAAGTCGCGCTCAAAGTTGATGTCCCCGTCCCCGCGGAACAGCCCGACGTCAAAGTCGTCCAGCCCGTTCGCGACGTTCTGGATAAAGTCTGCTGAGAAGAGGTTATCCGTGGGCGGGGGCGGGGGCGGCAGCGGCATCGCCACGGGGTTCATCGAGCCAGGGTTCGGATTGATCAGCATGTTCGGCGACGGTGCCATATTCCCGCCCTGCCCCTGCGAACTTCCGGGCGTCGGCGGGTTCGTCCCTGGCGGATTCGTCCCCGATAGCGGCTGGTTGCGCGGCGAGCCCTCGGGGTGCCCGTTCAACGGCTTGTTGTCCTTGCCCATCCCGTTCTGGTCTTTTGCGGGCGACGGTGGCGGGAGCATCCCCATCGGCTTCGCGTTCGGCGGTCCCGCTAGGCGGCCGGCCTGCGTGAACTGCTGCTGCTGCGGGCCTTGCTGTGGGCCTCCAGGGAGCCCCGGCCCGCCCGAACCTGGATTGAACGACGGATCCGCGCCGGGCGAGCCCGCGTTCATCGCGCCGCCCATGCGATTATTTGGGTGCGGTTGCATGTGCATCGGCTGGCGGTATTGCATCTATCAGAACGGGTCAAACACAACACAAGAGGAGATCGCGAAACGCACCGCGCCCATGCCCCCCATCGCCTGCTGCGCCTGCATCTGCGGGCTCATCGAGTTCGACATCATGGGATTCATCGGGTTCATCCCCCCGCCGCCAAGCATACCCATCGGGTTCGACATTTGCCCGGCCATGTTCGGCTGGCCTTGCGGCTGAAAGCCCCCGTTCATCGGTCCACCACCCATCTGGCGCATCATCCCACCGTTGCCCATCGGCTGTGGCGGGCCTCCTGGACCGCCAGGACCTCCAGGCACGCCCGGCTGAGATTGTGGAGGCTGGTTCAAATGCGGGTAGTTCATTGGCGCTGTAGGAATCTGTGGATCCGCCGGTGATCGTCGTGGACGCTTTTCTGGAGGTGATGACCCGTTGCGCCTATCGTCCTGCTGCTGCGCGATCCGATTTAGTTGAACAACTTGTTCGTGCGTTTGAAATGAGTCAACTTACATCCTCGCCCGGAGAAGTGCTGCTGTTACGCTTGTTATTCCTTCGTTGTGGTGGAGGTTGCATCGAGGAGGGGCCTGCAGCAGCGTTGTTAGCCCCGGTTTTACGCGCTCTACTCCTCATGATGATCGTTGTCTGAAGAAAATTGCCGTCAAGCGGACGCCCATAAGTCAGGTAAACCAAAACGCACCTTTTCTTGCATCGTCAGCAACTGTATATCCTTTCCACCGATACCCATTTCAGATTTGATAACAGTTAGTAACTGAGCCGGGATGCCCTGTAGTTCGTTGTTGACGTTCATCTCTTGTCGAGGGTCATTCATTGGCTGTCGGTTGCCAATGGAAGGGCTTGGCATCATACCGCCCGATTGCGGCGTGGATGTCCGGCTCGGCGGCCGACCCCCAACGTTCTGGTACATTTGCGTCGGTGTCTGCTGACCCGGGTGCATCCCCTGCTGCCCTGGCGGCGGCATTCCACGCTGGGGGGGACCGAGGCCGCCCATGGGCGGCGGTTGGTGGTGTTGGGGGGGCTGCGGCGGCTGGCCCAGATTCGGCGGGGAATGCGCCATGGTAGGGGAGTGGAACGGAGGACCACCATTTGGAGGTCGTGGCGGACCACCCATCGGAGGACGCCCTGGGATGAAGTGTTGCTGGCCCATTCCAGGCGGCGGAGGACCGGACATGATTCCGTTGGGCCCACCTGAGAAAGCCGTCGGACCTGGGGGCTGGCCGTTCCCTGGCGTAGGAATGCCATTGGGCATGACTCCGTTCGGTGCGCCGAAGCCTCGCTGGGGCCCGAGACCGTTTACTGGTCCGCGGGCGCCAAGCGGGATCTGCCCCGGTCCCATGGGTAACGGCTGCTGAGCCTGTGCCCGGCTTTGGTTTTGCTTCATAGCGGCCTGGTGCGCTTGGTGCTATTGGATGGTGCACAAGTGAGCGCGGGAAGTGGCGGGATGGTATCAAAACGCACCTGAGTGTACAGCATAGCGTCCTCAGTGCCATTCCCATTCGCCTTTGCAGTAAACAGCACCCAGAATACACTCCACCACCTGAGAAAGCTAGTCAGATACAGAAAGCGGGGAGCGAAGCGAGACGAACTCGAAAAGCAGGCCTTGACGAGCGTTGATCGGTGGAGTCGAGTCGGACGGGATCTCAGCCTCGAGGAGCAGCTCGCGGGCTGTTTTCCGAAAACCACGCTTGTAGCAATAGTCATATATGTAGATATTGAACCTGGGATGGGCTATCAGCCAGAGTCGGGGCGTGGGGAATGAATATTACATCTTGTCCCCCTCCCAGGATAACTGAGAGGCAGCAGACGAGTCATTGGGAGTCTGTGAGACAGGAACTGAGCCCGGTGGAGCAACAGTAGTCATTGTGGTGGCAAGAGGCAAGGAGCAATGGGCGCGTCTAGTGTCGACACTCGACAGGTGACAGTATTCGAAATGCACCAGGGCTGGGGTGTCCCAAGCCCCTCAGGTATTCCAGAGTTTCCACGGGTATTTGAGACAGAAAAATGCAAGGCAAGGAGAGTGAGAGACAGCCTTTTCAGACAAATCCTTCTCCAGCTGTGCACCCTGTTTATTTGCCTCCGCTGATCCCGTTCCCAAGCTCCCTATATTACAATTTACACCTAGTACCTATCCCACATTATTTAATGGCGTCGCACAAGCGCTATGTGCACGTCGTAGCCCCAAGCAATATACTTTACCTCTATCAGTCGTCGGATCTCGCGCCAGCCTCGAGCTTCCTCCCCTTCTCCCAGCTCTCTCACGACATAGATAAAGTCAGCTGGTGAGAGCAGCGACCGGAACAGCGACCCAATCAGAAATGCAATGAGCGCGGTAATGATCAGCGTCGACAGTGGGTACATCGCTGCGACCGTAGGACGCAGCTCGTGCGGCGCATCGATGTCTCCTAGCCCGCCTGGCAGTTTGCGCGGCCGCGACGGTGACGCACCGCTTACGGCACCCGAAGCACCCGCATTCCCCGTCGAACTCGCGAATCGTGTCATGAATCCCAGAAGCCCACCCGTCGTTGCATGTTGCACCGCTGGGGGCAAAAGCGGAGCATCATTCGGTGGCTGCATCGAATAAAAGTCAGTCAATGCAGCCGAGCAGCGTAGAATAGATTAATTTCACCGTGCCAACTGTCTCTTCGCTGCCCTCGGCGTTACTGTTATCCCGCAGTTCCTTCGACTTCTCTCCGCCGACCGCCACGGCCACAACAGCCTCGGCGTCGAGCAGATTGTCTGCAACAGCGACGGGAACCTTGAGCTGCTCGGACAGAACCTCGGACTCGTTTGGCGTCCTTTCGTTAAATTAAATAATTTGAATTTGAATGAGGAAATATACGACCCACCGCGACAGAACGCCCATCTTCGATATCCGGTCATCGAGCAGCTCCTCCCGCCCCAGAGTCGTCAGCGCCTCCTTCTCGTTCACAACCGCGACGTCTTTCCCGTCCACTACCACGACCGCGCCCTTCCCGCCTGGCCGCACCTCCACTTCCACAACCGCGCCGCCCTCCTCGAGCGCGAGTAGCCACGGCGGCTTCGGCGGTGCGCCCCGCACCTCGTCTGTCAGCGGGTCGCGCACCGTCGAGATCTGGTACTGCGCCGTCGGGAGCGTCAGTTTCACGAGATGTCGCGTAGGCGCCTCAGCCGTCAGCCCCGACGAGTGCAGCGGCGACGACGGCATCACGTGGATCGTCGTCGCGAGCGGTAGCACGTCGTCCCGCCGCCCCTCGGCCCGCTCCGCGCACAACGGGATGAACTGCCCGCGCACGCCCACCGCGACGTCCGCGCGTAGCCGTGTGCGCAGGCCGATTGCGTACCCTTCCGGGTACAGCTTCGAGTCGACGACGAGCTCGGCGACAAGCAGGTCGGTGGGCGGGCGCACCTCGCCTTTGATCGTGAACGCGGAGGACGAACGCGCGCGTACTTCGCGCGCACTGGCAGAGCCCGCCGATTCGGTACGCTGCCGAACGGTCCCGGACGTCGAGGTTGACGTCGAGAGAGTGCGCTCCCGCGCCGGCGGCTGGAGCGACGGAGATGAAACCCGCGCCGGCGGGAACGATGAGGGTGAAGTCGACGACGGGAGCCCGCTGATCGCGCTCCCCGGAGTGAGCGTGCTGTCGCTCCCCGAGCTGGGCAACCCCAGCGGCACCTCGGGCGTGTCAGGGAGCCCCGGGCTCAACGTGAGCCTACTGGGCCGCGGCGTCCGGTCTTCCGCGCGGGTCATGGGTGAGGGCGGGGCCGCTGGTGCGGGTACGTGCAGCAGGATCGTGCTCCGGTAAACACGTTCGTCTGGGACGTACTTAGTGTGCACGAGTACGCGGTGTTCATCGCGTCGACGGACGCGCCACGCCGCACCCGCGAACGGCTCGTGCGCCTCCTTCTCCGAGATGACGAGCCCCGCGGCGGGGAGGCGCGTGATCGGGAGCGACGAGATGCTCTTGAAGTACGCCTCGACAGCCAGGATCGCGCGAGGGGCCGCGGCGTTGATCATCGAGTTGAACGCGGCCGGGATGGACCCCGCGTAGTCCACGGCGACCATGTGCGTGCACCTCGTGGACGGGATCGCGTAATTCTCCTTCGTGTACGGGTCAAGTGTCTCCAATATCCACGCGTCGACGAAGACGCGCCCGATGGGCAGCCCATACGGATTATATTTCGCGGGCGAAAACGACGGGACGGATTCCGGGCTGAACGACGCGGAAACGCAGAAAATCGCATTGCGCAGCCCGTTCGACTGCTCCGCGACCTCGCCATTGGGCCTTCGCGAAGGCGCGACATACGCCCGCGCCAGAACAGACGCCACATAGAACCCGCGGTCACGGAACGGAAATCCCGCCTTCGCCACGAGGAACGCCGTGCGACAGTCAGCGCCATACGACTCGAGGACCGTCGCCGAGTCGAACCGGTCGTCCCACTTTTTCCGACAGTCGAATTCGGTGACGATCGCCGCCAACTCCTCCGCCGATACGCCCTCAATCACCTTCTCGCCCTTGTGCACCTGGATAACGGGAGAAATCTCGGGGGAGAGTTTGCGGCGGACGGATAATCCCTTGTCGTTCAGCGCTGTCCAACCGTCCGAGGAACTGTGCGGGTGCGATTGCTGGATCCACGCGAGGGCCTCTAGTGCGTATTGCATCGGCAACTTTGAGGCAGAGGGGACGGCATTGTCGCCGACGCCGGTAGCAGGAGAAATGGCGGCGACAGCCTGCCGCGTCGCCGCGGATGTCTGATCGACAGTGTAGGTGAAAAATCGCGTTAGGGGGCTGGAAATGCGGGGTGCTGTAGCCCAGCCCATAGACCGAGCGTTGGAATCAGAGCCCGACGAATCTTCCGAGTCTGCATCCCACTCCGCCCGCCGTCTCCTGATGACACCTACGACTGGCGGTTGATCCAGAGGTATTCGTGCTGGCTTCACGCGCTTCCGCTTCGACAACGACTTGATCTCGTTCTCTTGGAGTTCCTCGAGGTCGACGCTAACCCTCGACCCGTTAACCATCACCAGGCCCTTCTCCTTCCCAGGTGCTCGCCGAACGAGAACTAGCAGCCGTTCGTCGTCGACAAACATAGCGTCATGAGTCAACGTCAACCATAAACCACCACCCTCGGTCGAGAGTCGATGGCGGCGCAGACACGATAGCGATTGCGGAGGCGGATCAACGACGATATCCAATGATGGCGCCCACGTATCCAGATCGCAGCGCAGCTCGCACTCGATCACCGGCATCCCCGCGGATCCAATCGCATTCGACGCGTCCGAGCCGCCGTTCCCGGACTGCCGGCTCGTAGACGCCTCGTACTCGACCTTGAAACTCGAGCGGTCGTGGTCGTACCGCATGTCGTTCGCCTTTGCGCCCGACAGCCGTGTCACAACCGGCGGGCCGCCGCACTTGATCGCAAACTCGCCGATGCCGGCGAGCGCGTTGATCATCAGTGTCGGGATCGACGTCTTGTTCGTCCATCCTTTGGGATCGGATTGCTCCAAGAGGGTTAAAAGCGTCGTGGTGGGTGATAGAGTTTCAATCGCCCATCCTTGTAGATCAACCTGAGTTCGGATGACGGTGGGATCGACGGACGGGATGTTCGGGAAAAGATGCGGATCGTCCGCTGAAAAAGAGAAAACGTGGATGGTGGTCGGGGACTTGTATACGGTCTTCAGAACGACGGAATCGCGACCACTGCAGTGATGAAAATCAGACACGCGCAAGATAACAGCAGTGGACGCGTTACTTGACCGGCCAAGCTGGTTTAGTTTTAAAGTGCCAAAGCTCAGTCAGATCGTTAACATCCTCCAAAAGTACAGCGTCTTCGTGCTGCTTATCCCAATACATCTTCGCGCCGGGGGAAACAACCACGCTGTAAAGGTCCCACAGCCCAACTCCGACGAACGTAGCTTCTGCTCGATAGACGACTAGGGTCGGATCGATAGAATCAAGCTGCGTTATAGAAACACCCCTGGCTTCCGTGGCTTCAGGAAAATAAAAATTAGCTCAGAGGGGAAACTCAAGGTACAGGAACACCTACTTCGCCTCCATTTAGCTTCAGGCTCCTGTAAAAGGGACGAGAAATATATGTAGTTGCGCCTTACCCGCGAGAGTATCGATTTCTCAGCGGCGGCCGTCCGTTCAGTGTGTGGGCGAGGTATTGTCGGCCCGGATGAAGTAGTAGACCCTATGCTGCTTGTGGTACGCAGAGACGACGCAGTGTTGAAACTAAGATCGGCCGTGCTCGAGACGTCTTGCAGGATCTGCTGTGAAATAAAGTACGACGACGGGTCGCGCTCTTCGATGTCCTGGATCGTCTGGGGGAGGCCGTTCAGCCGCAGGCCGCCAGACGGCCCGGATATCTCCACAACCACTCTAACTTTCAGCACAGAATGCTCGTCTATGAGCGGCGCGTGCGAAAGGCGAACAACGAGCTGGTCCAGCGGCAAGGAGTCGGGTAATTCTGGACTGGATGGGAACGAACTACTTCGAATAGCGCGCACTGACCACGGGAGTCGTTCCACCTCCTCCGAGGATGCTCTGGTTGACACCTGGACATCCCAGCCTTCGCTGGACGGGAGAATACACTCGATGGAGCGGGTCAGACGCCGTTGCTCTCGCAGGGCATGAAGCTCGTCTATCCCTTGCCCCGAAGCGGGGTGTTCTTCTTCCTCGGGGATGATGGCGTAGTCAATGGTGAGCGCCTCCCGGTCAATCTGAAAGCGGATGCGTTCGATGGACACACCGTTCCCGTATCCGGTAATTTTGGGGATGCGGGAGCCGCGCTTCATCACCGTCTTGAGCAAGCCCAAAGCCATGGTGGAGAGCTGCTGCAACGTGCTCGAGGACGAGCCAATATTCCAGGCCGTTCGGAGATCATGTTGCCAAAAACAGGTGATACGCAGCCTGCCTCCGGGAGAACTCCGTTTCTTCTGCGGCTCGCCTGGCGCAGACGGAAGGGGCAGGGGTGGAGCCAGGTGTTGGATGCACCAAGCGAACACTGTCGCGCATTAGACTCCCGCCGAAGAAGAAGAATCGTGTACTAACAAGTAACGTGCGATCTGACATACGGAGGGGACGGCCGGAGATATGCTGGCTCGTCCGCTGAGCGCGGTAGAGAGGTGGAAATGTCGATGAATGTGGAGGCGTCGTGAAATGATCTTGAAATGGTGACCGCGTCTCGTGGACTAAACATGTCAGACGACCTACACGCAGTAGTATGATTGCAACGCACTTTGCGGGCCACCCCAACGTAAAGTTCGTCTTGCATATTCGAGTGGTGTGGTCAAAAATCTCGACGAGGTGCGCGTCCTCCACCGCGGGGTCCCATTCCTGGCGGAGTTCAGGAGTAGTGAGAACTGCCTTCCACGGCTCCAGGGACACGGATTCTTCGCCGGTCGGAACGTCGAGCACAAGTCGATATACATCGCCCCCTACTTTACTGGAATTCCGGTGGACGACCACGTCAGCCAGTTCTGGTATAGTCGGCGCTCGAGCCTTTCCCTTTTTGCTGGCGGGCGAGTCGAGTGTAGGGGAAAGTCGTTTCCATTCGGTGGAGGACGAGGATGTGAGGAGTTGGCGAAACTGGGTCTCAGCGCCGTTCAAAGCGCTATACCAAGACTGCCGCAGCCTAAATCATACAGTGTGAAAATTATAAGTGCTAAAGGTGATTTTCTAACCTGGAGCCATCAGACATTTCTGAGGGATTGCTGGTGTCGAGAGTAAGAAACGGTCGAGGCACAAGGACGCGCTGGTTAGAAGCAGGCGCCGAGTGCTTGAGCCATCACGAGATCGATATCTCCCTTATTCCGAGTTGTTTTCAATGGGCTCCGGTGGCCGGGTTCTCAGCATCCAATCTCACGTCGTTTTTGGCTATGTGGGAGGCAAGGCAGCAGTCTTTCCCTTGCAATGCCTCGGCTACGATGTCGATGTATGATTTTCCCACTTTCTTTCAATCCCATCCAACAATTATCAGGTAGTGAACACCGTCAATTTCTCTAACCATTCGGGTGCGCGCACTGGATCGTTCAAGATGCCCCGCTGATTTTACCCAGGCTATGGGCGGTTGGGCGGCACAAAAACGACGGCGGCCGAACTAACCCAGATTTTCCAGGGCTTGGAGCGCAACGGATTGCTGTTCCCCGACCGACTCCTCACAGGTCTCTCATACTCACCATAGAACACGGCACCGATGTTGAAATCTATCAGGTTATGTCCCAGGTGCAGAAGGGCTCACCGCCGTTGCGGAGCTCGTGGATAAACTCAAATCCGAGCAACCTGGTCTCGTATACCTCCTGGACCGTATGCGCACTTGTGTCTTGTGCACAGAGCGTTTTTTCACGCGTTAACAGCGGTGCTCGGTGACGCGGGCCGCCTCTACGTCGCGCCCGACGTGATCCCAGTCTATCGGAGGATGCTCCCCCTGTCCACCGTGATCACCCCCAACTGGTTCGAAGTGGAGTGAATATAACGTCTCACACCCAGGCCCGTTCTCATCCTATTCCCTCAGAACTCTGACCGACATTGAGTTGAAAGACCTCCCTTCTCTGCGCCGGGCCCTGACAGTCCTGCACGAGGAATACCGGGTCCCCAACGTCGTCATCAGCTCGATACCGCTCGCCGAATGGCTTAAAGGCGCGCTCCCATCAAGTCTGTCCGCCGGATTAGACCCAGACTCGAAACATCTCTTGTGCATCTCATCGTCCACGACCCCCGGCGCGTCAAGCACATCCGAGGTACACGCCCAAACCGTGCAGCTGCTCCCAGGATACTTCTCTGGGGTAGGCGACCTCTTCTCCGCCCTTCTCCTCGCGCATTTCGTCCCGAACGGCGCCTCTTCTGGATCCGGCGCCGTGTCGCGTGCCGCATCGCAGGCGCTTACAAAGACGCACGCGATGCTGCGACTAACTCACGAGCACTCAAAAACCCTCCCCGAGGGCGACCGACAGGCGACCGACGACGAGAAGGATGCCGCGGACCCTCTCCGCAAAGTTCGACGCATGCGGGGGCGAGAGCTCCGCCTTGTACAGGGGCAAGACATCTTGCGCGGCATCGGACTGAAGGACGTCAGGGAATTGGAGCCGTGGACCGGGTTCTGGCAGTCTTAGAGCGTTCCTAGACACGTACATAGTGTAGAATGAACATTATTTAATTGTAGACCAATCCACCACCCTCACAAACTGTTCGTACACTTATAAATCCACCGCACTCAATTGTTCTCTCCCCGGCCGAGCTTGTCCAGCGAGCGCGCGCCCTGCTCGAACCATTCCTCGCGCGATATCCAAAAGTCCTCTCGGTTTTTCATTATGTCCGCCAGGACAGCGCCGCCGAGGAAGACCATGTGCTTCCGGCGGGGAGGATCTTCAATTCTAATCTTAAATTTCTGTGTGTAGAATTAGCCACTGTATTTTCAAATGGACGAGGGACACGAACATTCAGCCTCGTAGGATCCCCATTAAGAACGCGGGTAAGGTATAACTGTTTCATCTCCTTCTCAAGACGACTGGGTAGTCCGGGATACATGCTGGATCCGCCGGAGAGAACAATGTGTTTGTACAACTCGGTGCGGACGTCGACGGCGGCGTTTTGGATGGTTTGGAAGAGCATTTCTGGATTTTGATCAGAGAGCTGTCGATGGTGCATAGAGCAGAAAACGCACCTGCTACCCCCGGCTGCTCCACATCGACCAGATGCGGCTGGAACATGCACTCCGGCGCCTCGAATCGTTCAGAACCGACTTTGATTGTGCGTCCATCTGGTAGCTGTAGAACGATGATGAGGGCCACTTCCACATTACGGTAGAGTATTGGGCGTACTTGGTAGCTCTCGACAAGAACAGTGGTCTCCTCCGAAAGTCGCGTGTCCATCTCAAGGTCGTAACTACTTGCGAGTTAGACGCGCCGCTGAGATTTACACACAAACGCACCTAACATAGCACAACTTCTCCTTGATTTCTCGTACAGTCTCAAAGTCGGCCGTTCGGTTGAACGCATAGCCACGCATGAGGAGCAGTTTGATCAGATAGCGCGTCACGTCCCGCCCAGCGATGTCCAGCCGGCGCGTCAAGTGGGGGAGTGCAAAGCCACTGTAGACGGGCACAATATGCGTAACACCGTCGCCAGAATCCACGACGACGCCCGTGGTCAGACCTGCACGCCATCAGTCGTGGCGCATGCCGCAGCGAGTAACTCGCGCACCTTGGGCGTACAGCGTCAAAACGGCCTGGATCGCGACATAGACGCCGCCGAAGCCGTACTCCTCGAACATGACCTGGCACATGCGCTGTCTGTTCACCTTGGGATTCATCGGCGGCTCCGTCAGCAACACCTTCCTGCCGCGCGGGTCGACCTTGAGCTTCTCATCGAACGTATAGTCCCAGAGATGCTTCATGTCCTCCCAGTTCCGTACGATGCCGTGCTCCATGGGCTGTGTAATCTGCAGGTAGTTTCTGTTCTCCGCAGCCTCGTCGCCGACCATAATGTCCTTGATGATGGCGGATCCTACTCGCTCCTCCGCGCGCAATATTGGGCGCCCAACGACCGAGGCAAATACTGGGAGTCTTGTAAGTGGGGCAGTCTCGGGGTACGACGTGAATTATACCATGTTCTGGAAAATTGGAGCCTGCGTATCCGACTTTGACGAACTAAATGTATGCAGGAATTAGGCGGAGGAGAATACAACTAGACCAGACTTGCCCCAGTTCCGTTGTCTACGACCAAGGGTGCCTCCGAGTCCATTCTGTACGCTATGGGTGGTGTTAAGCTGGTATTTGGTCTTGTGTAAAGCCCAGGTCTTCGCTTTTCAACCGTTCTTTCATCTCGACTGCCGCCTGCGGCTCGCAGTTGACGTACCGCATCCCTGACTGCGCCCCAGTCAATTAAGTCATGCCGCTCAAGAGCTGCGTGTTCGGGAATCCGATTCGCTGGTTTTTTACCTCGATGTGTTATTTTACACCTTCGAAAGTTGGAAATCTCCTTAAACTGCGCCGCAAATCCGCCAAGTAGTTTTGACCTGTTCTCAACCTCGAGGAACAACTTGATCGCGCTCATTCTGGACTAATACTTATCCTGGGCTTGGAAATACTCCGAAATCTCCAGACCAAAGGTCATCCACCAATAATCTAACCACCTCGTTGAGTTCCTCATGTAAAAGTGGACGAACTCATTTGGTGGTGCGCACTCTTGCCTCCTTGGCTGCTCTGTCGTCCGCCAAAAGGTGTGGCTAGCCGCTATTCTCTCTCATAAGTTTTAGCTCCCGAACTGACGACGCCAGCAGTGTCTACTGACATAGCACCTGATTCTCAATTGGATCATCTAAAACTTCCGGCCCTGAAGCACCCAACCGCGGCTTCAAGCAGACCACATAGTAAGCTAGAAAACGCGGCCTTTTTTTGCACAAAAATATTTTGAGCTGCTGGCTATATTTGAGGAGGGTTCGTCAATTTTCGTGCGTCGTCCTTTCAAGGCTAAATTCGCCCAACTCGCAGACGAAATGTTCATGAACTCGTCGCAAGAGGACGAAAATGAAGGCCTAGACAGGCAGCAACGGATTCTTATGCAAATCTTTACCCGCAATCAAACTGAGACCTGTCGATGGGTCGAATGAGCAAATCCCAGCAGCGGTGGGGTGGTCTTTGTTTGGGACGGTTAATGTCTAAATTCAGTGACAATTGCTACCCTTCCTATTCATTCCAGGTCCCCGCTACGGCGGACCGCAGTATATGTTATGTCTCAACCCTCCAGCTTCGCCGCTTGTACCGATCCCGGCGCGAACTCCTCGGCAGCGACTAATGTTTCTTTCCACAGTCGCCCTTGCATCTTCTTACCCTGCTCGGTCTTTAAAAATTTGTTCCTGCGTACGAGGTCAAGTGTCATAAAGTGTGTCAAATGCGCACAGGAAGATTGACTCACTCCCACACCGTGTAATCTCCAAGCAATTCCCCGTGGCTTTCGGGCCCTGCGGACACAGCGTTAATGAGAGTGCGCGCCCCCACTTCCGCAGGTCGTGCTCTGATCGCGAAGACGAGGTTCACGGGAATCCTGATATACCACGGCTGCTTGTCGTTGAGATTCGTGGTGACCATTCCGGGGCACACGTTGTTCACGGTCACGACCGCCGGGTCTGTGCGCTTTGCGAGCTCACGCACCCACATCGACACGAGGACCTTGCTGTCCGAGTAGCGCTCCAAGCCAAAGTTTGCGCGGTCGTTAATGAACGCGAACACATCCACCGTGTCGGGGACGGGTTTTCTCGTGTAGGAGTGCAGGGGTTGCGCGCGGGAGCCTACGGTGCAGATGTACGACTTCGAACCGGACCTCTCTGCCGAGGAGCGGAGGAGCGGCAGAAGTCGCACGGAGAGCATCGCATTGGAAAGGAAGTTGACCTGGAACATTATCTCTGTGCCGGTCTCGGGCGTCGTCCGCCACTTCACACCACCGAGTCCCGCGTTGAGGAGGAGGATGTTCAGCGTCGGGACTTCTGCGACAATCTTCGCCGCGAAAGAACCGACGGAGGACGGGCGCGCGAGGTCCAGTTCAAAGATGAGGATGGTCGGTTTGGTCTGGAGTGCGCCGACGACGGGGTCGGCGAGCAGAGCTGCCTTTGTCTCTTCCCCTGTTTTTTGAGTGCGTACTGCGAGGATGAGGGTGGAGATTTGGTGCTGGGCAAGGTGCAGAGATGCGGCGCGACCCAGACCCGCGTTTGCACCAGTAACGACCGCAGTTTTACCTGCGAATGAAAGTGAACTGGGCAAGGGTGGAACTGTTGGTTGGAACAAGGGCATTGGGACAATTTTCGATATCTCCCTAGCGTCGGTGAGTCGCTATATACCTGCATGTTTGTAATGTACGGGTTGCCACCGGAAATCCCGCCGGAGTGCAAGGCTGAGTAAGAAAGGAGCCGGTGATGATCGCGACGATTGCAAACCTTGGATATTCTATTCTCCTGAACACCTACCTGCAAAGCGTTTCTTTTTCCGCAGGACTGGCACTTGAACGGTCCTCACAGCAGTTGAGTAGAATCGATGGCATCGTCGGTTTCGGTTTGGGATCCAAATGAGCGACCACAACGCATCTCCTCCTCAACGCCAACTCGACAACCACAACTTAACAAGCTGCGCATTCGGTACTTTCTTCTTCTGCGGTTTTGTCACAGACGTCGAATCTTATGGAACCTTCAACTCACTTCCACCGGCTGGATTTTGCCAGTGAACACTGAATGGCAATGAACAATGATGAACCATATTCGAACCGTTCAGTGCTTCATTGAAGTTCAACTGCAATATTTCTTGCTCCCATTCGCGCCGGGTGTTCCAGCATTGCTTTGAACGATTCAAGTCCCTGGCCAAGACCGCGAAGTCACCGGAATAATCCAATAACTCGAAAAATGGCTGCCGCACTCAAATACTGCCAAAACAACCCTGATTCCCACTATCTCGCGACTTCTCCTGCTTCTCTCGTGTGCCGCCACCTCTTTGCCTACCCTACGTTGCGTGAGTTTCGTTCTCATTTCATTTCCAGCCGATCCAAACTAATCCTCCCCTTTCCACAGCGTTCACTTAGGCGGCGAATGCCAATCTCGCCCAGGTAATTTCCTGTGTATGCCTTCCTTTACCTCCTTGACACAATGCTAATTCGTTGCGATGTCGTTTACAGCGCTCAAGGCGCGTCGTCGTTCCCCGCGCCGTTGGCCGCTCACCTTCGTTTTCAGATACATCGCGTATTATTCCACCATGGTGACGACTGAACCACCCGTCCCCATTTCCCAGCGGTTATGTGGCTATCGGTTACCAGGAGGGAAAGCAGCGACGAAGGGTGGGCTGATGGCTTCCCCCACGCCATCTACCTAGAAAGCTCGGGGGGTTTGATCATCGATTACCTCTTTTCCCTTGTCTCGGGCCATGGGCTTAGGTGGGTCGGTCGCACCGACCAAGTGCACTCTGAAGTTCTTGTATGCACATTGAATCATATCTTCTGCTGGGAGATTTTCGAGGCAATGTTTGTTCCTGTTTCATATGAACGGCTCTGCGCTTCCGTGCTTCGAGTTAAAGTTGACACTGACAGTCCTAAGCTGTGCCTCTACTGCGCTTCGAATCAGCGCTTGACGGCTGTAGAACGCACATGCCGCCCGTATAAAATTCTCTGCTGCCAGGATCTTCGGTTTACTTCCCATGACGCCCACGACCCGCTCACAGACTAAATCCCAGGCAACAGAGTCGACTCGACGCTTGAGCAGTCGATCAGACCCTCCAACGTACTGCATTGACCTATCTGCGCCGCCGGAGGAACGGTATCGGGAAATATGCAGCGACTTCAAGCCTTACCTCGCAGACATCGTCCCCATCTATGACGACCTGCTGCGTCTCATGCCTGCCCCGCGTGTACTCAATTTCTTGGCGAAATCGTTGCTGCGACGCGTCCACTCTAAAGAAGAGACGCGGGAAATCCGGGGCATATCCAAGCTCACGGGGGTCCCGCTTCACCTCGTTCTGGCATATAACACTTTCCTGGACTTGTTCTCTGGCTGCTCGAGTGGCGGCGCGCGGGTATGCGATGCGGGAAACGGGCACCAGAGCGGTATCGTTCACTTCCGGGGCTTGGACTGGGAGATGGAGCCGCTCCGCAAACTTATAATCAACTGCGATTACGTCCGAGACGGCCAGGTCGTGGCGCGGGCAGTCACCTACGCAGGTTACACGGGTGTACTGACTGGAGTTCGGTATGGTCTTTCAATATCATTGAACTATCGTAACCTGCTGGGGTCCCCATCGTCTGTCCTGTCCCTCCGTCTTCACCAAGTTGCCCTCCTGCTGGGCCTGCGGCCGTCCATCCCCTCTATCCTCCGCGATATCCTCCTTTCCCCGTCGCCGCCGGCCTCACCCGCGGCTATTGCATACACCCTCCCTAGCCGGCCCAGCACGCCATGCTACCTCACCTTCTGTAGCCCAGAGGCCGTCATCGTCCTCGAGAAGGACCTCGTCACAGCCGTCGTCCACACGTCCATCGACTTTCTCGCGGTCACGAACCACGATGTGCACATGGAGGAGCTCACTCCGGACGACTTCCGCGCGCGGCTGAAGCAGGAAGGAATGGGCGACGACGCGATCGTCGACGACAGCATCGAGCGCAAGGAGTGCGTCTCCCAGATGTGGGTGCAGAAAGGCGCGGGCCTCAAGGTCGCGGACATTGCACAGCAGATGGAAGTGCAACCCGTGCTGAACGAGTGCACGCACTTTTCGTGCATCATGGATCCTGCCGTGGCCGGTGGGGGCCTTCTCTGGGTGCACGCGCACGAAGAGTCTGTCGGTCTCGACTATTCGGGCGTTGTAAGCGAGCTTGAGAGCGATTAATTACTACGGTACAGGTAAAAATACATTAGGTTCTCGGATTACGGTAAAAATAAACTAGTGACCGTCCAAGGTACCCATTAAAACCACATATTGTCCTGTTCGCGGAGGCGCCGCCGACGCCGCCACCAGAAAAATACGGCGCCCGCAGTTAATGCGAGGCCGACGCCGAGCCCGAGGACTAAACCTAGGGCTTCAGCAATTTGTGCACGATGCGATAACGATTGTGTCGAGCTCGACGAGGAAGGGGACGCGGAGGCAGAGGAAGGGGACGCAGTGCTCTGCGGGAGAAACGTAGGGAGTGTCATGGATGGCGGAAGGGACATCGTAGGAAGGAACGAAGCAGTCTCGCTGAAAGAGGCAAACTCATTAGCTCGTGATTGTGGACCCCCGGATAGAGCGCGCACGTAGGATCGGTAACAGCCACCAGGATCGAGCCAATGTCGAGCTGAGAGACGTTTTGGCCCGGAATGAAGGTGATTGTGAGGGTGGTGAGCTGGGACTCATCCAGATTGAGGATTGCGACAAGTCCCGCAGAAGAATCGAACACGGTTGAGGTCGAGGTCGTTGTGGAGGCAACCGTGAAGTTGGCGGTTGCGTTCGAGACGGCCGACGTCGACATATAGAGGGCCGATGCTGTAATTGTATTTAGCGCGGACGCGGGCGCGGCGATAGGACGAGCCATACCCCGGAACGCCATAAACATCTGGGGAACAATATCCGCCCCGTCAGGGTCGGGCCCTTGAGTCGATACCGTCGCAATGCCCGCGATGTCAGTTGCGTTCCTAGGGCGCGTGAGCTAAGAGCGTATGCGGGTACGAATCGGCTCACCAGCCACCCTTGCAGCCCGGATCGTCGGCCGGGACGGTCCCATTACACAGGAAAGGGGTGTATACGATCTCGCTCGACGTGTTTGGTATAGAGACATTGACGGAACCAGCCGCTCGCGTGCTAGGCAGAGACGAGATGAGGAGGAGCAGGAGACCAATTCGAAGCCAGAGCCAGTTCCACAGGCGGGAGCCTCGACACCGTCGCATGAAGCTAGCTAGTGGCGTACAAGAAAGAAAGGCCGGCAAATAGGGAATTCGGAACGCGTCGCCCGTCGTCAATGGAAATGAAATGAGGCTTCGCTTCCTGGCATGTGCCTGGACCTAATCTATCCAATCCGGGGATAGATGCAATTCCTGCCCTTGAGGAATCGCGAAAACGGAACCAGATTGCTGGTGAAAAGTGCCCTGTGTTGCTAGCAGCTGGTAGTAACGCCTCCAGAGGCAGCTGCGCAGGTAGAGAGCATCTCGACACCAGACTTGGACGCGTTCTTTTCACCGTTGCTGTCTGTCAAGGACTTGAGAAAGCTGCAAGATCATGATCCAACTTCGGCAAACATACTGTCGACCGGCGGCCCGGACCTCCGCCCGATCACCCGCATTTCTCGCTCTGACCGGATCGAGCGCCATCCATGTTTTACCAGAGGTGTTTTGACTCTCAAGTTTCCCAAAAATGGACGCGGGACCCATGGGCCACTCTGCGTTCTGTGGCGCACGATCCACGATCAAGATTAAATGAAAGAATCCAGGTGCAGAGCGATCTGCGCGTGAGTAACAACATATGCGCAATTTTTCCAAATACGTACAGAGGAACCACAGTGAAGGAGTGGCGGACTTCACAGTCGCAAACTAATTCTGAACGACTTCCATCATCAGTTCCCCCATGACGAGATTCTCGAATCCCGAGGTCATTTGTCGCCCATTGATCCTTTCCCGCTGTTATTTCTAGCCCAAGCCTCGCTGCACTGAAAGCAACAACTTCTACCTTTGGGTGTTATTGCTCATTTCCTCGCAGCAAGAGCTTCACGGTCGACGGATAATATCGGCGACTCAAGGAATTCTCTCTCACGTCAATTATTGCCGTTGGTTCCTGTTGGTTCTTCTTGAAGATCGTGGGTAATACTGTCGCAGAGACGCGATCCAGATGTTACCAATGTGCTGGGCGAAGGTGGCATCCCGGTACATCAGAGGCCGCGACGGCTAGCAAACGGCTAGGCCAAAAGAGTGTGTGGACGGAAGAGTTGCAAGACTCGACTCGACGATCCGACAATATCCTAAGAGTACAGTCTTCCGTTCAGCGTGATCGGTACATCCAGAATGAGCCGTCGGTATGCACCAGATCATAGTTCAACACTCCTTCCACAAATGCGAGGACCAGCACTGGGTTCAGAAGCTGCTTAGCCCCCCGGGCCCTGCATTGGTGTCGTGGTCCACAATCGAGATCGAAAACGCGTCCCAGATTCCATCGAGCAAACCGGAGTCGTGTAGAGTGATGTTGGCGCTCTGATGATTTCAATTATACATGAGCAAGATATTGACCAAATACGTACGACATAACTACTCGTCCACAATGCATGGCTGGCGGAATCCTTGCGAAATTTCTCGAAATATCCGCCAGTAGCTCGAGTGCCTTTACATCGCTACATTGGACGGTAACACGGCTTGCAGAGTTGTCCGTGTATACTTATCGCAGTGAAAAGCTGTGAAGGGAAAAGGAGGCTGGCGAGACTGCGCAAAATCCCGGGCCTGGCGACAATGTAACTTGAATCGTACAAGGTGAAGTTGGCTGCACGTACATAGTGAGGGTCAAGTCACGGCTGGCCGATGGCGACGGACTCTGACTCATATATATATATCGAATCTCTGGGTTCCCCGTGATGGGGTCAAAGCGACATGGTCCTCTGAGGCTGGGGTTGCTGGGAGGGCCAGCAAGGAATATTGAAAGTGCAAATAGAAAAGGAAATTTGACATGGCAGTAGAAACCCGCGTTATCCCCAGTGCAGGGGAATGCTATCCCGCCATCGGGGCCGTCGAAATGAACCGAATCTGGACGTTGCGAAGCGAAGCGACAGGAGTTATGTCCTCCGCGCAGCCCAGCAGAGCCCAACATCAACGACGTCCGAAGTCCATGAAAGGAAATTTGACGCAATCTAAACCAGCTTCTTCCGTTCGACGTAGCTCGGGCGTCCCGACTCAAAAGAAAATCAAGAGACAGCTGTCGCGGAACTGGCGCTGTTACATTAAACGATTTCACGGGTCACCTAGATCAAAGGATTTAGCGATACTCAAAATGCCATCACCAGATATCCTAATGGATGCGGTAAGTCCTAGTCATAGAAACCGCACGGAGTAACTGCAGAGATTCTATCTCGGGCTCTCTACAGATTTAGATAGCCTTGTTCTTCACGAGCACTGAGAGAGGATCAGTCACACACCAGGGACACACTGAAACGACGTACATTCAATCTCCGCGACCGCGCCCAAGAGGATCTCCTTCTGGGTCTTCTCATCCCTCATGGTCGCGAGGACCTTGTCGATGACGGCCTGGGTGAGGGCAGACTGCTCACTCTCCTTCATCTGCTGCTCGTAGCGGACCCAACTGTCGAGGACACCCTTGATCTCAGCGGCGATCGCGGTTTTTTGCTTCTGGACAAAGGCCTGGGACTCAAGGACAGCGGTCTCCTGCGCGGGGTGTTAGGGCTGAAATTAATACGGAGAGCCTTGCGCACCTTGGAGAGGGCAAAGAGGCCCTTGGTGAGGGCGACGACATCCTTCATCTGGGCGACGTTGTCGATGCGGTCCTTGACGGCCTGGGTGTGGTCCGTGCGGGCGGTGTCGAGGACACCCTTGATGCGCGCGACCTGCGCGTCAGCCCAGTCGCTGTACGGCTGACGGATTGCCTGGAGACGAAAAAACCGAAATAAATTGCACGGCACGCGTCGTCACGATAGAAAGGCCGCACCCGCGCAACGAGAGTGAAGAAAATCAGGGAGCCGACGAGGAGCACGGTCTCGTCGCTGATGACATACAGCTCGGAGGAAATGGCTGCTGCGACGACACCAGTTCCCAAGACGGCCGTCCCGGCCTTGGTGATCAAGTTCGGAGACGAGGGAAGCTTGTTGATAATTTCAGAGGCACGCTCCGAGGGGGGTGGTGGGTTTGACGAGCTCGCCATGGAACGACTAGATTGCGGACATGAGTAGTGTCATTTATCGGCGCAAACGATACCAACGCATTGAGGGTCTGAGGGATGGCAGCGACGGCTCGCGGCCGGGCTAGACAGGTAAGAACGGGTCAAGTACAGAGAACACGATAAGTACCTGCTGCTCTCAGGGAGCTAATAGCAATTCTGGAGGCCATGAACGCGAGAGACACAAATGATGCAGATAGGCCGTGGGAGTATTGATCCGATACCTCCGGCCATTCCGAAGGCTTCCGACTCTTGGAGGAGCGTTGGATAACAGAAGGTGAGTGACCCGTCCCCCCCGTAGGCCCTGAGGCGACCCACCGGGGCTTTCAGGCCGACATAGTCGATCACCCGCCCGCTGTATGGAGGCCATGGACTTGGAACCGGGCCAGACAATAATACAGGTACAATCCTCTTGAGGAAATGCGTGTACAGCATTCGTGGCTACAGCACGATATGTGGGGCTTCGGCATAACCGCAAACTCGGGTTTCCCGGTGACCGAAGTCCCCACCTTCATCGTTCGCAACTATTCAACACCCACTAAAACCCCGTGTTGACGCAGGTTGACTCTTGCCTTTGATCTACTACGCACTTCGCGTTTGGAGCAGTAAGATAGGTAAGGCATGTACACGAGTCCAGGCTTCAGACAAATCCCTATAGTAGGCGGGCTATCACAGCGACTCGGCCGTTGATGACTGTAGTGTACAATAGGACGCGTTGTACATTGGTACAATACCTGCTTGCTCCTTATTGGGACTCCCCCTCTAGGCCCCGGGAAGCTCCACCAAAGGGTTGTCCGGAAAAATCCAGGATTCCGGCCTCAAAAACCCAATTTTTTTTGGCACTTTCGAGCTCAAAAACCCAAAATCGGACAAGGGTTGTCACAAGTAACGTGTGACCCCGCCAAAAATGTCACAAAATCGGTTTTTTTTTCTCCTACAACGTGCTACAGGACGGTGACGACTGGGCTACGACTTCTTGAGTTTCAATGTCACTTTCTTAACCTCCTTCGACGCAGGACCCGGTTTTGTGAGCATATTCCAGCGGGTAGCAGCGTGAGCAGTCAACGTTCTGTGTACTCCCCGGTCCTCCCGTTCGAAAATATTGCGCCCGAGATGGAAGATCAGATGCTCGATTTTCGCGTGGGTGTGCAGATGAGCAGCTTTCTCGTTGCACGAGAACAGTGGCACGTCAATCTCGGCGGCATCTCGATCATCGTCCGAATCTGATTCTGACGATGTCGCTGTTCCCTGTGGCATTGGTTGGGAATGAATTTGAGGTAACAGATAGGAGGGCTCACCATTCCGAGTGGTAAATAAACACGCAGAGAGAGAAAGGCCAACCCAGATGCAGTGGGAGAATCTTCTATAGACCCATACTAGCGCCCTTTTTGTAAACATCAAGGATCTCACCAATATAGAAACGAGTGCCGTTCCACATTAAACCAAAAGAGCCTATTGAGAGAGGGTTCAATTGATGTACATTCTTGGCCGATATATTGGGAAGGACTTCAATTGAAATTAATGAGCAATTGAAGTGATTTCAGATGAAATGACTCACCATCCGTGTTGACGAGTTTTTGGAGGGTTGCTGCGATATTCTTCCACCGCATTTCCCGTGCCGTCCGGGGCTTACTGGCCTGTATTTCGTTATTGCTATCTTGAGCGATCCGTACGCGCTGAGTGGCCTCCTGGTGCGTCATCTTTTCCGGTTCTGTATCATCCTCGCCTTCCCTCCCAACACCTCTCGAAATACGGGCAAGTGCGTACTTTGAATCAAGACGGAACATTTTTTGGGATCGCGTGGTGGTACCGGACTGCCAGTGTAGTCGTGCCTGGACCATCAACGCGATGGACAATCTTCCGCCGCCATCGATGATTTCGCTTTTGAGAGCAGTTGGGATCTCAGCAGCCGTGGTGACAGAAGAGGTCGAGGGGTGTGGTGGGGGCGGTGGAGGAGGGCCGAACACAACTGGATCGGATTCGACTTCTCCGACGGCGTTATCGTAGTCTTCACAGAGTGCTGCGTACCTTGCCGTGTCATGTGCGGCCAAAGCAAGAGCTCGGGAGTCACCAACACCAGCAGGTGGTTCCGGAACATCCTGTTCATCCAGTTCGTTCGCATCCTCCTCATCAGGATCGAAATCCGATTCCGAGTGCGAATCATCATGCTGTGTCAATTGTTTGCCTTTCCGCAATGGTGCGCCAAGAGGCGTAAGAGCCAAAGGTTTTTGGTTCGTTGGCTTGGGAGCAGGGATACCGAGGAGTTGGGTGCAGATAAGCGACGCCTCCTGGAACGCAAGTTCAACCAGAGCATTGAGGTCCGAGTCGGTAAGTTGAACTTCTGCCAGTTTGCGATCCTTGGCCGTAAGCGGAGAGGCGTCGAAATCCAAAACATATCCAACATTAGCATTCCTTTCGCGCTTTTCTTTGAATCGCCCGGATAACAGGATGCGCTGCCGGACCATCATATGCTGAACCATCTTCAAGAACTCGGCGTAGGTGAAATTGGGAAGCATCATGCGAGCGAGCCCAAAAAAATGTTCAACAAACTCCGTCCCCAGGAGCCATGGGCAGAAGGGTTGATCGGGGTAGTGTCGAGCGTAGATCAAGACGAGAAGAAGGAGGCTATCACATAAACGATTGAAGATGTGAAAGCTTGCTGGAGAGATGAAGGAACGCGCAGTGGAGTAGAGGTCTGGATATTTTGTGCTCATGTTGACAATATGCGCACGCCAGAAGTGAAGCCAGAAACGGGCTCTGAGGACAGCCAAAACGCGGTTTGCGATGGTCATCGTTCGATTGAGCCATGCATCGAAGAGGACCCCTATTGCCAATTCAGCGTGGACGACAAGAAAATGAACGATAAAGGCTGACCGAAAACAAAAAGGTAGACAAACAAACCCTCAAACCCCGGCTGAATTTTAATGCCATCCTCGTCTTCCATCGTGCACGCCAGCAAAGCCGCATGATGCCAGAGGCGACGAGCCGGGCCGTCATCCTGTTTGTCGACGTCCGTAACATCGCTTTTTAACAGGCCAGCTTTGCCGGTCCTTTGAAGTCGAACAAGGTCGTTGTTTACGACCTTACCTTTTCCGAGGCTCGCGGTGTGCGTCCCGTACTCTGGTTGGTTTCGACCAGTTTTGGACCCATGCGGAGCATCAGTCAATGCAACTACTGGTCCCGTCTTTTTAAAGACGGGGGTGCGGAGATGGATGCCATATAAGGGATAGGCGTAGGTGAATGGCTCGCAGTCCGTCTCCAGCTTGTCGAACATATTTTGTGCCAATAGTTCAGATGCCGCACCATCTGCCGAGAAAACTACCACAGGTACGCCGAGTTCCTCCGCCATTTGGAGCAGCTTCAGGTTCTGCTCAATGATCTTGGCGGCATCATCTTTGCCATCAGTCGGGATGAGAGCCACAACCTGCGGCGGAACGTGCGGGAGTGGAACCTACGAATCGTTTCAGTACTGGAGTGTAGATAATGTTGGTGATGTTACCTTGACCAAGATGGCCCTGACTTGTGTTGCCTCCGCCTTGGCTTTCGTGATCCTGGCGATTACATTGTCAATCTCCTCCGGACTCTCGACTACGCATTGGTCAAAGGGAAGAACACCGCCGAGGATGTGTCCACCAAACTCGGTGGAATACGTCAGGCGCTTCCGAACTTTGGTACAGTCACCGGCGACTGCGACTGGGCCCGTATACTTGATTGAATCAACAAGACGCTTTACGCGCGCCATATTTTCGAAAATCAGATACGGGTTCTGTAAAGCATCTTCGGACTTGGAGACAAGAGCCCTGTGAATGAATCAATTGACGAATACAATGGATTACAGGTGCATCAAGTTATACCTGAGCTGCCGGCTGGAGGGACACGGCAATTGACCAGCTATGATACTGTACTGTCGCGCCGATTGACCCCCATACGAGCGAAGCAGGGTCATGAAATTCAGATAATCTGCAGGGTAACGGATACCATATTTTTTGTCTGTCCCCTCCCGCTGCAGAACATCTGTGAGAACACCGCAGAGCTGCTTGAATGTTTCGTATTTTTTGAGCTGCCCGTTCAGGCAGGCCTCGTAGAGTTGAATAAAACACTCTGTGGTCTCGCCTTTCTGAAGTGCTTTGAAAGCCTTGAAGACGAGCGGGTCTTTGAGCTGGTCATTGAGATTCCGAGCCTCGTCGTCATGGAATCGTCTCGAAGAATATTTGTCCCGAGCCATGAGTACTGAATGCTGTTCCTCGAGCGGGAGTTTTGCCTCCCTCTTCTTCTACTCGAATCATCAGAAAACTCGCGGCGCAATCACAATCGCATGAGACGTACCAGGTTTACAGCATGCCTCAAGGATTCATCAGCTGCGATTTTCTGGCATGCATCGCAGATCCCATCCGCATTGGAAGTCAGCCCCTCGCAGCGTGCGGAGCGAACAGTCTTCTTGTTATAATTGACCTCCCAGCGTGCATAACCCTTCAGCTCTTCGTAAAGCCTCACATGCTCCGCATCCGTCCAATCCGAAGACGATATGCATTCGTTCCCATCCTCAGGAATAACCACTTCGATCTCTTTACGACGTGCCTTCTTCTCCGGGGCTAATTTGAGCTTCTTATACATGAAGATCTGTCGCGCAATGCGGCCCCGGAGCTGTACGGAGATACCACCCATCGTGCGTGTTTCAGTACGCTCAATGTACTCGGTATAATCTTCTCCAGAGAGATGTCGACATGAGCGAGGTTCAGGGGGTTCGGGCGTGGGGATACGTTCGCGCGGGTGGGATTTGATTGCACCCAGCGCGAAGTAGTTCGAGATAATTGGTGTCTGTAACGTAACTGAGCCGGTATTTCTTATCTCAAAAATGTGTAGACCCACCGCTCTGACGGAGTGTGTAACATAGGTGACAGTACTCTTCGGCTGAGATACTGGTTCGTCTTCACTTTCGGAGTCGCGTGCCACGTTGGCCACCGGTACTGGCACATCTTTTTGCTTCCCTTTCCCAAAGAACGAATAGAGAGACCCAGCGCCCTTGACCTATTCGAAATGAACGAACTGAGCATACTAATTTCGGCTGTACTTACAGGTTTCGTGGGGGCCGATTTCACGACCGCGGTCCGTACGCTGACACGACCGGTAATCCCAAAGCATGTCCCTTCATGGCGAGTCCAGTTTTCCATCTTAAATGGGGATTTTTTATCGAGCTTGATCCAGTCGGAGCAGCCCTTGCATTTAACACGATGAGATTCGACGACTGAGATCCACTTGTTGCCCTCGAGTATTTTTTGGCGGTCCGCCGCTTTGATGTATTTGCTTTTCTTTGATGGTTGGCGATCCTCACTCCCGCCAGTCACGGGCGGATCGTCTGGCTCGAGCTTACGTTTGGAACTGAAAGAGGAAGGTGAGAATGGGTCGAGTCATGAACCCGCCAAATTTACCTCGATGCGACAGAGGCCCGTACATCCTCGGCACTAGTTCCCGTAAATATGGGTTCATTAGCGACAACGGAAGGAAAATACTTCTTACATTGATTCGTCTTGCGGAGAGATCTGGATGGTGCCCGTGACACTCGGAAGCTCATCCTGGGCACTAATTCCCAGAATCATCAGTTCGTTCGTTGCGACAGTGCAATAAAATATTTGGTACCTCGGTTGGTTATCGCCAGGATTCCGGACTTCGCCCGAAACAAATGGAGGCTCTGCTGGCTCCTCGACCGGGACTGGTTCGGCTAAGGGCATCTCAACATCCTCTGATGGCGTTGGGACCACAGGAGGACGAAAAAGTCTGATGGAAGCGTTGGTAAATTATGGCACAGTGTATTCACACCATTCACGTACGGCAGGTTGTCCAAAACAAGCGCCAAACTCTCCTCGCGAACCCTCTCTGTTTCAGTGTTGGTCACACTCTGAATATCGTCCCCATTGGCAACGACTCGCATCGCGTGGATAACGAAAAAACCACAGGCCCAAGAATTCATCTGGCGCCCTAGTTCTGGTGGTGAGTGTAGAACTCTGCTCCAGGGCTCCCAATCGAATTTGGGATAGCCAAGAGTCGCGTAGATTGTGTCTCCGAGTTCGAGAAGGTCCTATACACAACAGGTGAGTTTCATGCAGCGAAACGAGGCTTTCCCTACAGGTTCGGCCCATGAGAACGATCGGAGTTCAGGGACACTATCAAAAATATGATATTGACGGGAGCCGGGCTCAATCCAGCCCAGAACCCAATGGGGAGGGTCACTGCCGTACATAGGAAATATCCATCGATTTTTGGCGAGGAGGATTTGCAGAGGAGCACCTTGGCACTTCAATAGTTTTCAATGGGGTGAACAGAGATTCAAAGATCGTTTGACGCACCGTATCCACGATGTGACCGTTTATGGTCCCGTACATTTTATTCTGAGGGACTTTTTTGGCAATCAGGGGACCTAACCAAGACGAAAAGATGGCAAAGCCACTGTTCCCCGCCTCCTCGGCGAGTAGCTGCATCAACGCTCCAACAGCATTCATCGCGGTACCAGGGATTTTGAGTTTCCGGCCTTTTTGAAATGGTGCCAGGTCGTCTGACACCACTTGAACCCCGCGGATTTCATGTCGGGATGCGTTGAACTGAGCCACCGCACCGTCAGACTGTGAATCCATCTAGTGAGAGGGACGCGATGGCAAGGGATGGCAATTGGAAATTTTCCAGTCACGATAGTAACGCCGGGCCGCACCTCCGCACAGCAGAAACATATGAAAATGCGGGGAATCGAGACATCAAGATACCACCAATACAATTCTCCGTTCAGTGTTTTGTTAATTGTATGAAGGCTCAAAGATTTTGCGTGTTCATCTCGAGATTACTTCATTGACTATTCTTCGCAACACTTACCATGTTCCTCCGACCTTCAGCGCTTCAGCGGTCGGCTGATTGCACTCGTTAGACGTCCCGAGGTCCCAGAGCATCTCAGAGTATATCCGAGGCCACCCATTGATGCCGGCAGGGTATAGAGCTGCATAGAGTAAAAAATCCATTTCCGACCATGATAATCCAGAGCGAAGAGCGATTCACGGAGAATTCAGGAAGGGTCGAGGGCGGAGACATCGTAGAATTTTCAAGTTCTTGTCTATCGCGAAGTTAAGAAAGAGTGTGGACGACGTATAGAAGAAGCAATCCTGTGAATTGATCTGGCCGGGTTGATTAGGGTTGAGATCACCGAGGGCATTTGCCCCAAACCAGTCCAAATCTCGCTTGCCCGGGCCGAAAATTTTTGCCCGAACCCCTGAAAAACCCAAAATCCGGACAAGGTTTGGTGATTTTGGACCTCAAAAACCCAAAAATCGGACAAGGAAATGGCCAACTTTGGAGCTCAAAAACCCAAAATTTCGGACAACCCTTTGGTGGAGCTTCCCGGGGCCTCCCCCTCTGCATTAATACATCCTTCCTTCTCCTCCTCTATGCACAGAATGGTAATGATTAAGGTTTGTGGCTCAAAGGCAGGCAAGATGCCAGACTGACCATAAATACATAAATTCCCTCCGTTGGTGCTTTAGTTCAGTTGATTTGGGGGTTCCCTTCTTTCTTACTTGACATTTTGTGCTACTTACACGGCCGCACCGTTAACTTAACGCTTCGTTAAAATTTAAGGAGTTAATATTTCACAACAATTTCGTTACTATAATTGAGCTTGGGGACCAGTTACGAATTCTTAAAACACAGGATCGTAAGATTATTTTAAGACTGATGGCCCCCATTGGGATAAGTCGGAATTGGAATATTAGCCTGGCAGCGCTGCGCTTGCACCCCACCATACAGCTCAGGGACATTCATGGAGGAGAGAAGCAGAATATATTGAAGCCATGTAGATAAGAACATAATAAACTAAGCTCGGTGCTGTTGGCGACTGGGGGACTAACTCACATGTGACATTAGTTTTAGGTATGATCTGCTGAGAGAGGGTAGGAGCAGAGAATACTAGACACAAACCCAGCAAACAGTGTGAGGGTGTTCTTGATTTTGGTGGAAAGAGCCGGGGCGTGCGGCATTTGGGACGCGGCAGAGGAAATGGTCTTGCAGGAAATATCTTTAATGATCTTGCAGGCTTGAGAGGAAGGTCCAACAAGTTCTTTGTACATCTTCTGAAGGTCTTGGTATTACCAGAGTTAGATTTGCAGTTTTGACCCTCATGTTGACCTGAGATGAGCTGAGCAGAGAAATTCCGAGATTTGCCAGCATGATGCTTCGTGCGAGACCGGTTGTTTGGAATACTTGAAAGCGGTCTTGCCAGTGACACACAAAGTCTTGCTTGGTGTTGAAACCTTTCAACTCCGCCTGCGGCGCAGGGCAAGCACAGGGAGCGCGGGGAGGAATCGGTGCAGAGTGGTCAAGCGCGTCGGCGAGAAGAGAGATCGCACGTGCCCAACTCGAACCACAAACAAATAGCGACGGAGTTTGAAATAGCAATGGAGCGTTCCAGAGCGTCGGGCATCACCGGTTGCCGTGCCGGTGTCTTACGACTTAACAAGTATTTCTTACGGCGCGACAGGTCTTGACAAATTGGTAAGGAAAGTCTTAACAATGCCGGAACAAAAAGATTGTTGCGATTATCGTAAGGATAACTTAACGGAATGTTGCTATTCAGGTCTTAGGAAAAGTTACAACAACTGATCTTAAGATTTCACAAAACTTCCGTTTGGCCGTGTAGAGTTCGACTCTTATTGTTTTACAGATTGCTCGCGCTTAGTCCCAGTGAAACCCGGTGGGCGACACCAATGGGCCGTGGCGTACTTGGCTCCTGGAAACCAACGATCGACAGCAGCTCCCGGGTTTCGATCGGATAGGCGTGTAGATCTTGAGCGAAGTCGGAAACGATGGAAACGATAGTTTGGAAGCAAAGTTCGGGCCGAGCACACTTGGTACATATGCCAATTTCCAAGCTCTGGAGTTGACTTGTCTGTAACTGACGCGAGCGTCCCGGACCTTGTTCCAAATTTTTAGAATGCCTTTCGTCTCAGCTGCAATTTCTTGATCTTGTCAGATTTTTTGGCATAGTGGACAGCGCCCAAAATGATCTGTGGATGGCATTTACGGAATGGACGACGGATAACGGCGGCATTCTGCACTGCAACTGTGATCTCGGAGAGAGGAAACACGGCCGTATTGGCAATCAAAACACGGGTAAGTTGGTATGGACAGGTATATAAACCCGCCAAGAGAAGGCGCTTATTTCATTCCTTAACCACCCCTTGTTTTGCAAACACTTCGTCCAAACCCTTTTTTTACCTTACTTTTTTCTTTCAACCACCATGGCTTATGTGGGTCTCCTCGTCGACGCTGTTGCTAGTTACTGAACGCTCGTCACACCAGCAACAACAACAACATTACCAGACCCAGCAGCCCATGCCGACCATGGGCATGCAGGTCGGCGGTGGAAACCGCAATGCCGCAGGCAAGCCCCTCGACAGTAACGGCAAGCGCGAGTGGAGCCATGGTCTCTGCGGCTGTTTTGAGGAATGTGGAACTTGTACGTCCCGCCCCTTCGCTTCATTGCATCCTCTTCATGAATAAACAGGCTGTTATGCGTGCTGGTGCCCATGTATCGTCCATGGCAAAAACAAGCAGCGGATAAACCACCTCGCGGCCAAAGGCTCGCCGGACCCTGATGGCGGAGCCTGCTGCAGTGGTTCCTGCTGGGGTCATTGCTTACTCACTTCCTTCTTAGGCGCGGGTTGGATTCTCCAAGTACGTTTACGCGTGCCACGCATACTCATTGTCTCACTCACAACTATTTTCTAGTGCATCAACCGGGGCGAGACCCGTGGGCGGTATGGCATCGAGGGCGGCGGGTGTGGTGACTGCTGCACGTCGTTATGCTGCCACTCTTGCGACCTTGTACAGGTTTCACGCGAGATTGAGCTCGAGGAGAAGAGTTTCGGGCAACGCTACTGAGTGCACTTTTATATTTCATCCTTTGCACTTCGCGGCTGTATGTCCTCTTTTTTAATCTGCAGTTTGTACTCTCAACACTGTAATCTCCTGGGCAGTAATTTATTTTTTCCACTTCCCTGCCACCCTTTCACGGTTTCATTAAGTGGACCGAACCGGGAGCGCCCATGATGTTGGGACTGAATGGGATCCCGAGTCCGATCCCCGTTAAAGTGCAAATTATCCGGGGTAGGCGACATCCGAATCGAATTGGCTCACAGTCGTATACATCAATCACTGGCAATGTCTTGGAGGCAACGATATAAAGATGCATGACTCAAAATGACCAAGGTTATCGAGTCAATACACCGCATAGCCTTGGGAGGGATTAATTATCGACACGAGGACGAAGAAAATGGAAGAATCACGTATGGTATTGAACAGAAAATTGAATAAAGCCTGGGTGATTCTTCGTGTGTGGGTCCAGTGAATTAATTGCTGGAAGGTGACTGGTGGCCGCTCATAGCCGTTCCTCCTTATGTGGCGGGATGCCAGCAAACAGCGCCCGGAGGGACCTTGCGTCGGCAATCCAGTCGTATCCGAAAAAGTCGTGTTACATCCACGAATCGACATCTAAATATATATCCAGCAGATGGATAGATCAATATCTAGATTTTTGTCAGTGGGTGACTTCCCGTAAGATAAATCTATTCCTGCAGAATTTCCGAGGGTGCCAGTGATGACATCAATACGACAGATATTCGCGTCGTTCGTGTATTTTATATTCAGGAAACACAAATTCTGGACGGGGGGTAGCTACCCCCCCTCCAGAAATTTAATCTATTGGCGTGATTCAGAATAAAATCGGTTCATTTGTGGGTGATCCAATTGATGGGGTCCTGACAGCCGCCCCGAGATATTCTAGGGGGATAAATCTACCTTACGGGAAGTCACCCAGTAAAACAGTATGCTCCATATATATCGCTTGAACCTGGATTAAATATAGCCACTACCGTTTTTTCTGTCTCACGGTTCGACTTAGTCTTCTCGAATATCACCTGAATTCCATACTGACGACTCCGTACCCCCTCACTATCGGGGCTGAGCGCTGATCCTCTGAATTGACTCTGGATAACCCCCCATGCCCGGCGGTGACACCCACACATGGCTCCCGTACTTAGAACTCGAAACACTGTGGGTGATTCCCATGCTTAAAGCGAACCAATGGGCGTTTTCGCGGAGAATGCACCAGATCTTGGGTGTACTGGGTAGGGAATTGGCCGCTTCAGAGGATGCCGATGTGCATGGATGACAAAGAGGTGCACAACATCCGGTTGCATCTGTTCGTTCACAGGAAACAGAGTCAACAGCTTCCGGTCGTATTCACGGCGTGTCTAGTTCTTCGGCAAATGCAAGGGATCGATCTCGAGCATCGGAGTTCCAACAATGTCCAAATCCCTCGACGCATTCGGTCGCACGCGATACGATACCTGGAGTGCCCATGGTCGTCTTTCAACCCCGTGGCCGTCGAAGCCTATGTCAGAGATATGTATGAGGTCAAGCGCCCTGGCCTGCTGTACAGCCTGTGCCAGATACCGTACCATAGTCTTGTGCGCTCGTATGCACCCCGAGTCCCAAACCCTTGGAATGGGTTGTTGTACCGGCTTCCAAGGGGCCTGACCATTGGTGTGCAGGTTCAAATAACCATTTTTCAGGCGCAGAGTTCGCAAAGCGGGTAAACAGTCGAAAAAGCTGGCGAAATCATCCTGTTTTGACATAATCAGCAAAAGACTATGACACTTGAGTTGCAGAAGTACCATATGAATGGCCCGAACAGCCCATCCAGTCGGTAGAGTAATGTCCAATGAGGACAGTCGGGGGAGTGACGGACCAAGCCCCTTCAGGATGGAAAGATGAGCCGGAGCGAGATTTAGATCAAGCTGCACAACATCCCAATCGCCCAGGGCTGTCCAAGATGCGACCCGAGAGATGGAAAACGATCTCAGCTGGGTGGCGCCCAGTTCGGAAGTCGACTCTCTGAGCCATGCGCCGATGGATGGGAACGTGAATGGTGTTTCTTCGCCTCGTTCGTGTCTTATCAGATATCCGAAGAGGTGGGTGAATTTGATCATCCCTAAGTTTTGGTGTTGTTGTGTACGAGTGGGAAGCCAACTTTCAATGGGCCATTCAAACTTCAAAGATGCCACCCAAATCTGTATCCAGTTGCTCGAGACCGGGGAGACAAGCCGACAGGCGCCTTATCGATATTTCTTCACGCTGCAAAGTGAAATGGGCGAATTTGGCACCCCGGTCGACCACCGCACGGATTGCACGCCGCGGCGACTCGAGGGTAAAGTCACGGTTTACGGTTGTCGTACAGAGGAGAATTTTGGACAAAGACAGATCGGTTAAAGGGAGGATGTGGGCGAGGGATGTGAGTGACGAGTCGCGGACCGCGGCGGTGATTTGGGATGGGAATTTATCGTGGCAAGGAGGCCAGGATCGACCACAATATCAAACCACCGCAGGGAGGTCAAACACAGTAACAGATGGTTCAGGGCGTCGTCTGCATGAAAAGGACTCGACGATGTCAAGTTTCCTAAGATAATAATATCTGAGACAAAGCTGGCAACCCTGTGGGATTGAACCCACCGAATGAGACTTGCGGATTGCGGATTTGCGATGCATTGTGCACTAAATTGCCGCCACCTTTTCCAGTCGGTACAGATGGTTGTTTCGAAAAGGAAGGGAAGACATAGCCGTCTGAGCTGTCGGATAAGACTGGATAATATTGAGCCCAGCGTGGGTTGGCCACGGAGATAGAGCGCAAGTGCTGAATGGACCGGCAGGTGGTAAATCAGCTGGTAAATCTGGTTCTCAACGAGGATCTGAATGATACAGTCGATCTAGAGGGTGAAGGAGGTATTACGTGTGTGCTTCGTATAATTCGCCCAGTACAATGAGCAATAGCTCTGGTGGAAGGAAGAGAAGGAATGGTTTTCGGTGGATTCCGAATTTTGCTTTCACCATCATGCTTTTCGATGGGATAGGTTCGCCAAATCGTATTTGCTAACTATCTCTGGCTTAGTGAAATATAGCATGCTTCAGTCCCTCTGTTCCCGGGTTCCTACGTTCTGCGTGGGGTGCGATAATATTTGTGGCTTCGTGGCGAAATTAATGTTTTCCAGTGAAACACGGCGGCTCTCTAACCCACTCGAAGGAAGATTTCTACCGGGCCAGCGTCTTCTTCTGCGAAGGTCCCCATGATCCTTGGCTAAAAGAGTGAGCCAGTACATCGACGCGCCATATTCGCGTCTAAATGGTCGCAGACTACTTTCCAGATCTCTCATCGTCAGTGTTGCCTCGCGTCCATCCATATCATCTGGAACCACCTTGTCAGGTTCGCCATGCACGCTGGATATCGAAGTCGGTGTCGGAAGAGTTTGCCGTCCCTGTATCGAAATATCTTCTTGACGGTAAGATCTCTTTGCGAGGCGCTGCGTGGAACACTGAACAGGAATTGTTCTCCCAGATCAATTCGACCCTACCAAGATTGAGCCAGTCCACGCCCCTAGAATGCCGCTTGGTCCAACGAATGCCTTGAACCTTACTGACAGTCCGCTACCTCGCGACGAACCTCGCAACCCTACAAAGCTGAATGCCCTGAAGCGATCGCTTGACTCTGAATATCACGATGCATCCCTTACTGAAATCGACCCAAGACCGCTCAAGCGGGCTCGTATCCAATCTGCCTCGTCTCCCCAACCACCTCTTGCCTCCCCTGACCCCCAGCGCAGTCCTCGTGCTTCATCGATCTCAATCTCCACTGCGAGCACTGAAGTCTACCCTTCGCCGGCGAGCTCAAGTCCACTTAAGACCCCGAATCCTCCTCCATCGAATCCGCATGCTGCTGAGCCTGTTGTCCCACTCCCCCGCATCGACTTCATCACTCTCAAATCTGCTCGTGCACTCTCGTTTCCGCGTCCTCGATCCACCCGCCTTGCAGGGCGTTGCGTCAATGATAACCGCTATGATGATGCACCACAGCTTGAGTACGCTTTACTTTGTTTCGATCCAATGTCTGATCTCGTGTCCAGAACCGACCGCCTTCCCCGCACATCTGTCGCCGAACTCCTGCGCCATCCCCGTGCTGACGCATGCGCCTTCGTCGTCTCGGAGACTTACCGCCAGAAAGCCTTTTCGTCCATATGAAAGATTGCTCTAGTTGCAGACTGTTATCGACATTGTCCTCGCTTGGATCAAGTGCTGTGTATTTCACTACGATGCATGTAATTGTTGTTTGAAAGGCGAATGAGACAGGAAGGGTTGCAATTAAACAAACCTGCAAATAATGGCCGTCGGCGTAGTTTGCAGATGTCTCGTGGAGCATGATCTTCTAAATAGACGTGCGGTCGCTTCGCCCGTAATACTCGTCGATGTCGAGTTTTATCGATTAACCTAACCCTTACTCGAGTCCGAGTAAGTATGGCTTGGAGATCGAAGAATTTGGCCGCCAGGAAAGAAAATAAATGGATCTATTGGACATATGCTTCTTCTCTCAATTCTAATAAAGTGCCGCCTTGTAGTCAGTATAACCCAAGGCAGGATCGACTCCAGGAGCCCCATACAGGGTCGTATAATCCGGAGTATTATCGAGCTCCTTCCCAGCCCGAATGCGTTTCCCCAGGTCCGGGTGAGTGATCCAGTTGACGCCAATGAAAACACCGGCAGCCTTTCCGGTGCTCACCAACTCCTCAGCCTCGGCGGGCGCGACACTGCCGTTCACGAAGAGGGGTGTGTCGGCCAAGAACGAACTGTAGGACTCGACGACGTCATGCGGGGTGGCCCGCTTTTTGCCTGGAGAAGGAGTCAGCTATGGAGATGGCGTACAAGAGGGGAAAAGGACGTACCGTCGTATTCAGGATCGAGCCACGAGTTGTAGCGCACCAAGGTGACATACGAGAGCCCGAGCTTGTTGATCTCGCGGAGGAGGTACCCGAAAGTGTCAAGAGTTTCTTGCAAAGGCATGCCCATGTCGTTGTATCCTCCGGCTATGAAGGCATTTAGCGTCATTTTTTCATTTTTCAAACGAATACTTGAAAAACTTACCTGGGCTGAGTTTACAGCCAATTGCAGTACCGAGGGCGCGAACAAAAAATTTCGGTTTTGGGATAGTTTCAAAGAATTCCCGATATCTCAGTCAGTTCTTCACCGATTCACATAAAAACTAAATAGATCTACTCGGCTAATTCACGCGCAATTAGTGATAGAAAGGGATTTGTGAAAATATTATGTATTAGGTAATTTCTGGTTTCCAGCTGTTTTCGCACCAAAAGCTGTCTAGCATGCCGAGAACATGTCCCAGCAGCCTAATATTTTAGTATGGACAACATCTATAGCTAAGGAAACACATGATAGAGCCAGAAATATATATAAATTCCTAGATAAATGTAATCTTTACAAGATCTCTCAATGCCAAAACTGGCAAATGTATTCAAGTAAGCCAGAGGGACTGTATGTGACTTATCCATGTTTCTGACTTTATCACATGTTTCCTTAGATATAGCTGTTGTTAATACTAAAATATTAGGCTACTGGGACATGTTCTCGGCATGCTAGACAGCTGTTGGTGCGAAAATGGCCTGAAACCAGAAATTATCTAATACATAATATTTTCACAAATCCCTTTCTATCACTAATTGCGCGTGAATTAGCTGAGTAGATCTCTCCAGTTTTTATGTGAATCGGTGAGGAACTGACCGAGATATCGGGAATTCTTTGAAACTATCCCAAAACCGAAATTTTTCGTTCGCGCCCTCGGTACTGCAATTGGCTGTAATCGCGACGTCCGGCCCATACACCTCGATCAGAGCTTTGAGGGTCTCCAATGCAAAGCGCGCGCGATTCTCAACACTTCCTCCCCACTTGTCAGTTCGCTTGTTGGAGTTGGAGTCGAGGAACTGGTGGACGAGGTAGCCGTTGGCTCCGTGGACTACAAGTCGCGTCAATCAATAAAGTATACAGAGAAGTGTGTGTGCGCACGCTCAACGCCGTCAAAGCCAGCTTCCTTCGTATTGATCGCGGCTTGTGTAAACTGTGTGATTAAGACGGTGGGATCGACGATTTCGGTGGGCTGAGATGCGGATGAGCGGAATATTCGGGGAGAAACAAGCGGAGACTTACCGTTACATATCCAGGAGTTCCATCGATGTGGTGGAACTTTCCACCGCGCGCCGAGATGGCGGAGGGTGCATAGACAGGCTAGGGATGGATCAGTCTTGAGTGAGATCTGTTGGGAGATGAAGACGTACCACACCAGCCGCAATCTGCTCCGGGGCTTCAGGGTGACTAGCACGACCAACTAGGTCTCTTTTGAGTCTGCAAGTTGGTTTAAGGAACATAAAAACACATACGGTGCCAGATCTGGGAATATATTTTGCTGCCAGTAGCATGGACAGAATCAGTGATTTTCTTCCATCCCTCGATCTGTTCTTGATTCCAGATGCCTGGGGCATCCGGCCACTCGCTCCTGGCGAAAAGTGAGTCTTACGAAACCAAAATGCAGAGCGCTTCAGCGCACCCCTGACGCGCAATGAGTCACACCCAGGATGGGAACCTTTTAAGGTCGCTTAAAAGACCTATGGAAAGAATGTGTATTTGTAGTCTAATATATCTTGATTGATTTAGTGAGATTCAATGAAGTAAGAAAGGATTAATAACACAACTAGAATTCATAGGTCTTTTCGACTTGATTGATTTCTATCTTATTCCCATGTAAGAAAGGTGTCTGAAAAGAACATCAATCAGGTGCCAAATCAACCATATTTGATTTTTGGGGTATCAACGGTACACAAAAGCACATTGTAAAGTACATGTTTTAAGCCAATGAGGGATTTTTGCTATTTGTCCGGCATTTTCCGATCCAATGGCAAAAATCCTTCATTGGCTTAAAACATGTACTTTACAATGTGCTTTTGTGTACCGTCGATACCCCAAAAATCAAATATGGTTGATTTGGCACCTGATTGACGTTCTTTTCAGACACCTTTCTTACATGGTAAATAAGATAGAAATCAATCAAGTCGAAAAGGCCTATGAATTCTAGTTGTGTCTGTAATCCTTCCTTACTTCATTGAATCTCGCTAAATCAATCAAGATATATTAGACTACAAATACACATTCTTTCCATAGGTCTTTTAAGCAACCTTAAAAGGTTCCCATCCTGGGTGTGAGTGTCCCTTCGGTCACTATGAGGCCTGCGCCGCCGACTGCGCGCTGTTCATACTATTTTCGCATGATTTCGTTGGGTATGGTTTTGGATGAGCGGTTTCGAGTGAGAGCACTCATCCCTGCGCAAAATTCAAGACAAGTAAGAGTGAACGCGAAAACAATGCCTACCGATCCTGTTTGGGATCACAACACTTCCTAGGTTGAAAGGTGTGAATAGAGTAGACATGTCGATAAATTTTGTTGTTGGTGAGGTGGTTGTTGCCACGGTGGTTAGTAAAGTGAAGCATCTTTGGATTGCTATCCTTTCCTTTTATACCAAGAACTTACGCAAGTCGTTTATGTCAATAATCTGGCCAGTCAGCACAGCAGAGTGACCTTGGTAAGACGATGAAGATGAATTGGTGTTTATATGGGATTTACATCAGCCCTTTGACAAAAAACTTGTGACTTGATTGGACTGCAATGGATTTTTCCGCTTGAACTTTAGAAAATGTCGAAAAACAATGTGGGCAGAAGAGTTGAAATGGACTGTTCGGTCAGGGAAAAAAAGTTTTTTTCGAGCAAAATGTCAAGTTCCGGTGGGGTGCTCAATTCTTAGGTCGGTCGGTCGGGTCGTTGGAATAATTAAAATAAAATACCCAAATTTCAAACTCCGCTTGCACTGCCTCTTCCAAGCCTTTTCCTTTTATCTGATTCCATCGCACGCCATGCCCAAAACTACGAAAATCCAAGAATACTCAGACGTCCTGTTCGTTGCTGAGAACCTGATCGCTGCATCTGTTGCCCTAGAAGAGGATCTCGACGATTTGGATGAATTTGAAGAGGACGAAGCTGAGCTCCTTTGCGACAACACATCAGAGATCCTGGATCTCGCAAGCCTCAACTGGCTGGAGATTGCTGAGCATATGCTGGGTGATGGGTCCCGAGGCCGATATGACAAGATTCCAAAATCCGTGGACTTCTTTTCCATCTGTTTGCAAGCACCAGATCGTGAATTTCGGCATATGTTCCGGTGCGCTATTCGCAGATGCTCCCTGCTCACTTGTATTGATGTTCAATCTCAGTATAGGAAGAAATATGTTTGATTGGCTAGTTGCAACCCTCTCGACTAATCATATCTTTATGTCTCGTGGACGGAGACCCCAACGGCATGTCAAGTATCAACTTGGCTGCTTCCTGGTACGCTACGGCGCTATCGGTTCCGACAGTCTCGGGACAGCACAGAAACTATCGATTGGTTTTGGGACTGTGTTCCTGTACTGCCGGCGAACAACCCGTGCGATTCGGGAGCTTAGATCTCGATTTGTTGGATGGACGGATCACACTCGAAAGGCGGTTGTATCTAATCATATTGAAAACTTCTCTGGTTTTCCTGATTGTCTGGGGTCGGGTGATGGATCGCTCATACGTTTCGAGGAGGAACCGGAAGAAGAGGGACATCTGTACATGTTGAGAAAGAAGTGTTTCGCCGTAAGTATCAGCCCCCATCCCCTTGATTATACACATGTATTGATCTTTCAAGATCAATATCCAAGCAACCTGCGACCATGAATGTCGCTTCACTTCATATGAGTTAGGCTGGGCAGGGGCGGTAACCAATGTCAAGGTCTTCAAGAACTCGGACATATGGCAGCGGCGCCATTCTTACTTCCAGGGAAGTGAGTACATCTTTGTGGATAAAGGTGCAGTTTCGGTCGGTTCTTTGCGTGGAGATAGGTCTAAAAGCATGGGCAGGATATTCCTCTACGCCGTGGACAGTCCGTCCATTTGACGAGCCAGAAATTAGAGATGCAAGTGCCGAAGACCAGCCCCGAATGAGAGCGTTCAATCAGCGTCTGTCCTCAATTCGCATCTCAATTGAGCACACATTTGGTTGTTTAAAGGGGCGATTTCCCTCTCTACGTGGACTGGGATCTCACAAGTCGATGCAGGACGTGTATCGGGTCGTTGAAGCACTCATAGTGCTTCATAATATGACCATTGAGTTCCACGACAGACCAGATGTGCGGTGGAAGCTCGACGAGGACAGATACGATGTCGAAGACGAGATGGATGGAGACTGTGAGCCTCTTGTGTATGAAGTCATCGGCAATGCGCAAGTACCTGCACGCGAAACGGATAACTGGCTGAAAGTTCAAGGTCGGCAAAAGCGCCGTGACCTACTAGATGAATTGTTTTAACGAAGAATATGTACACTAAATTATACCGAATGTGTCGAATATCTAAGAGAAATCTAGTGAGCATATTTCAGTGTTGTAGGGTAATAGTGTGCGGGAGCATGCACGATTCAAGAAGTGAAGTAGCCAAGCAGGAATGAGTTAGCAGCATCCCTGACCTCTGCGCTGACGCCATCTGTACCGAATACAGATCGGGCCAAGTCGACCTTGGCTTTCGTGCTCTCCAGTTTGAATCGTCTCTCATCCAGCTCCAACTTTGCATCAAGAGCCTGCGCCCTCTTCTCGTCGGCTGCAATCTTCACCTTGACTAATGCTCCGATGTTCCCGAAGGACTCGGACGCCTGTGCGCGAAACTTCGAAGCAGGAGCGTGTTTCGGCTCAGAAACGGTCGCAGCAGCCGTCTTCTTGGTCTGTGATTTAAGGATAGGGTCGATGGCGCCATCGTCGGATTCGTTGTCAAGGTCCTCGGCGTCGGACAGAGGTGCCGCAGAGCTACGGACTACCGGGCGTGTAACCTTCGCGCTGTGAGTCCAGTTTCAAATCGAAACCTGTAAGCACGCACCGTTCCTCGAATAAATCACGCCAATGATTGTCATCCCACTCCTTTATCGTTGCTGGAGTAAGAGACCCGATGGCAATTCCAGCGGCGCGAGCTCTGGTGAGTTTGCCTTTGAGAACTGCGCTCGCATCATTACTGTCGCCGTCTCCTCCGCCATTGCCAGTGAACGACTCAAATGCGACAATCCATTCAAACGTCTTGAGGGAGCGCTGCCATTGGCCCTTGATTGAGTCGGCACTACGCTTGCCATTGAACAGGATCTGCGAAGCCTTCATAGAGAGTTGGCTGAGTGCAGCAGAGAAGACAGAAGTAGTGGACGCGCACCCTCTCGTACACATGTCCGGGATTCCTCTTGTGCTGTTCGAAACGTTTATCGCCCTCTGCATCGGAACCCAACAGGAACTTATAGAACTTGTCTCTGTCCCTCATGGGCCAACGCTTTGTAGTTGACTCCGTCTCGGACTCGGACCATTCGATCTGAGTCGCGTCAAGACCCTGCGAGGACGCGTCAAGATCCTGCGAGGCAGTGTTGGGAACCTGTGAGTTCTCGTCGAAGGTGAGGTCGATATCATGATTTTCTTTGTCTGCAGACTGGACAGGTGTCGCAACTGGGACTGTGTTCGTCTTCTGCGTCTTTCGCGCGCGTTTCTTCTTAGGGGACGGGGGCATTGAGCTGGCAGCCGACCCACTGCTCGACTGGTTTTTGGGAGGCCGCCCCCGCTTGCGCTTCTGTGGCTGGCTTGTCGAGGTGGGTTGGGGAGTTGATGCAGCTAACGTTGGACCTGTAGATGCTGGTTCTGTCTGAGGCTGTGGCGGTGGTAGTGGCGGCCCTGTCGCGTGGCCATAGTATTGACCGGGTCCGGGTGTGTATGCATAATAGGGATTGAAGTTGAAGCCATTGACATTGACCTAAACCTCACGTCAGAAGGCATGCATGTACCAGGTGAGTGGACTTGCTGTGGCCATGACGCGTTCACGCGTCCAAACACCAGCGGAACGTGTTAATAAACTGGAAGCAGGGAGTTAGTTACAGCTGGCAGAGAGCCCTAACTTGAATGATCACGCGAACCTCTAAGAACAACGGAGAAAGGTTGTAGCAGATGGGAGTGCACTAAGAGTCTCGAGTGGCGTGAAAGTGCTAGGTAAAGAGAGATCAAGCGGAGTTTGAAACATTTCTATTTTATTTTATTTATTCCAACGACCCGACCGACCGACCTAAGAATTGAGCACCCCTACCAGGTAGCTCGACGCGAGTTGATACGTCGCGTCTCTATGGAGGTATTTAGCCAAGACACTTAGATACGTAGCACATGAGGACCCAAGGGGCGACCACTAAAATGATTTCCATTTTTAGGTGGTACTATGTTCTTCTATTTGTGTTTTGATGCACGTGAGCGGCAGGTCGGTGGTAGCAGCGCGGCCATCAATTACGGCCCTTCAGAACGTCTGACGATCTACAGCATCGCTCTGACCAAGAAACACAGTCTACAGAGAGCAGGCAGAGACAGTGAGGGCTTGCATTGGAATGAGACTTACTCAGGACCCTCCATCCCGTACATTTTCAAGAGAAGCTGGCCCCAAAATTGCATTGTGATTTCACGTACATATTATTGCAGCACTTAATACGTTTAACTTGGGGCGAGGAACGAGCTGGTAGTACCATTACAGTGTCTGTCTAGAGATACTACATTTAACTAAGCCATTTCAACCACTGGGCTCATTCAACTCTCAAACCAATTCCCAGGAGCACATTGACTATCTCATCGGGAGACAGGCAATGGACACACCATCAATATGCTATTCCGTGCCCTCATAGATTATTTAGTTATCAGTATCTACCGCAATGTCTACGCTACTACGCTAATAGTAAGTACCTGCAATAGTCGCGTCGCCGTAATTGATGGCCGCGCTGCCACCGCCGACCTGCCGCTCACATGCATCAAAACACAAATAGAAGAACATAGTACCACCTAAAAATGGAAATCATTTTAGTGGTCGCCCCTTGTGAGGACCGGTTTATTAGAGCATATTTGCAGCCCCCAAAACGACCGTTTGAGGCCAAAAATGATGGCTGATCGCTTACAGCCGTTTGCAGAATTGATGACAGTAGCCGAGAAAAAAAAAAAAGAAGAGTTTTGATATCGGAACTTGTTTTGCTCATTTCTCCTTCATTTCTGGTCCGATTAGGCTGAGAATGGAGGGGATCAAGAGGGTTTCTCAGGGCCTTCATATCAATACCATATTCACCTCCCAATTCACAGATTCAAGCTTGATGGTTTTTCCCTTGTAATCAATGGATTTGGTGGATGTCCAATTTTATAGCCCACATATTTCCTTCATTTCTCAATGGAATTACATGAAACTGGGAGCGGATTAAAACCCCAATTCACCTGAATCTTTTATGTGCTTTTGGGCCGTCATTGGTCCTCATCCTCCAGTGTAATGTGTGATTATGTTGGGAGGTGTCACGATTAAGCAGGCTATCTAATCGGACAACACCTTATCTCGTTATCTAAGCGCCAGGATAAGCGCTGGTCTATTTAAACATCGAGGCTATGCTTGAGTCATCAGTGATCGGACAGCCAGGGATCGGGTTCTCACAGGAACATGCCGATGAAGCACGACGGATTGGTGATCGGACAGCTGACAGGTGTCATGCTGCGGACATGTGGAGTATGCATGGGCATTACTCAGAACACATGGCTTCAGGACGTTTCTTACTCAGAACACATGGTTCTAGCATGTTTATTACTCAGAACACATGGTTATGGTGCTTGTAGCACATGGACGCTCTATTGTATATATTATTAGCACTAGTTACATAGCCACAGTCAAACAGTATAAGTAAGTGTAGCTAGTCGCATGTATTCCTTAGTCTTTTATTCCATCATTCTTCGAGCCTCACTCTTACCTGCTACATCTGAGAACGCAACGTGCGACCTCTCAGACTAGTATTTGAGCCTTGAGCGTGACATAATAAAAGACTACCCTTCATACCTTCGTACCGCCCCTACCCTCCGACCTCCTTTCCCATTCCCCCCCACCCTTTTCCACTACTTGGATTCGTACCTCTATTTGGACTCTCGTATTTGAAGTTCCATTTCCATTACTCCCCACCCGCCGATTCCCTACCTCGTCCACAGCGAGTCTAAACAAGTGCAGCACCAGTCGTTTTCGGTTTACCGAACAGACAGACGCTAGGCCACGGGAAACGTTGAGTCCGTCCCAAGCCACATAGCAGTCGCAGGAGTGCCAGCCGGACCTTCGGGGAAGACTGCCTCGCTATCGCCGGGGGTGTTGTAGAAGACCCGGGGTAGTTCTGTCGCAAGAGACCGTTGCGATTACACCAACCGCTGAGTGCGGATCCATACCAACACAGTGACCTTCCGCGCCCCATCCACCTCCTCTTCGTCGGGAACCTCATCCCCGTCGACCTCCTTATACCGCTCCGCCGAACTTCCTACCTTCACCCCGTTCGACCGACTTTACGCCGCTCTCGCCCAACCACCTTACCAACCACCTCGCACGTCGCTCATATCACCAATGGCCGACGAAGACCAGAACCAGGGCACCACCTCCCACATGCCCGCCATGGACCTCGACCCCGCCCCAAGAGAGACTAGGTCCTCTCGGATCACCCTCGCCCGCCTCCCCCCCACTTTCGACGGCTCTGACAAGAGCAAGTGGGAGACTTTCCTCGATGCCCTTCTTAATTACCTATGGGCGTACGACTCGGAGTTCGACTCCGAAAAGAAGAAGATCGCGTTCACCCTATCGTTATTGGGGCGAACCGATGGTGCCTCGTGTCCAGCTACCAATTGGGCACGTAATTGGCGAAAGCGCATGCTGCGCGAGGGGCTTGACAGCCTCTACCACTTCGATGATCTGATCTCGGATCTAGAAGCGACGTTCCAGGACAAGAATGTCAAGCAGACGGCGCACATGCGCCTCACGACAACACGGCAGGGAAAGACTCCCCTGGCCGACTTCATCCAGGCGTTCGAGTTGAACGCCGAGGAAGCGGGGTATACCCCCAACGACAAGGACACCCCCCACAACACCTTCCTAGTGGAAACACTAGAAGGCCTCGTCGAGGAGGCGGTGCGCACCCAGCTGTATGCGGGTGGAATTGAGGTCCCGGAGGATTACGCGGGACTCAAGAAGAGGCTGACGGCGATCAGCCGGGTCATGGAGCGGGGGAAACTCCGAGCGGCTCAACAGAGCCGGATGTTCTGGGCCCCGGCGCGCGCACAAGCGCCGGCTGCCAAGACATCACCGGGGTTCGGGCCGGCACCCAACCTCGCGAAGAAGATCGGGCCGGGGGAGACCGCCCCGATGGATGTGGATCGCACGCGGCAGACGCCGCGCGTTTTTAAATGTTACAACTGTGGCAAGGAGGGCCACATGAAGCGGGAGTGCCCGGAGCCTCCCAAGTCTAAATTCAATATCCGGTCCTTCAAGACCGATGACCACTCGCAGGAGGACCTGCAGGCTCTCGCAGCCGTCCTTCGCGAGAAGGGTTTTTAAAGGGGCCCCCGCTTGCGGCCAAAGCCGGGCGCCCTGCGGACACGGACAAAGTTGCTCCAACGACGAACATTATGCCTACCAACATTTTTACTTTACTGCCCGAACTTAATATTAGCAATGTAGTTACCAACCCGGCTGATGATATTTATACCCCAGAAAATACTAGTCTACGAAAGAGCATAAACGATTTCCTAGTAGCTAGTGTAGAAAACAAACAAAAAATATGTATCTTGGAGAATCAGAATCGGAAACGTAATTTAAAGAATCGCAGAATGGACGAAGTAAATAAGCGTTGGAGCGCATTCAAAAAGGCCCCTGGAACCCAAACCAGTGCGAAAAATAGTGAGACGAAAAAGGACGGCGATGCCGTGAGGGCTCAATCCCAGGATCGGGAGGAAGCGCCCAAACAAAAGAAAACACGCGTGACGCTGAGTCAAAAGAAGACACAGGCGGCGCAGAAGTCGGCACAGCCTGAGGATCGGCTTGCCAAGGAGATGAAGGAACTCCAGAAGCAGAGGCGGCATCACGAGATGCTAGTTCCCGTTACGCTGACTGCGTTGGACACCGGGAAGACGCGCGCTGTCAAGGCTCTTCTCGATAACGGTTGCACTACCACGTGCATCGATCGAGATTATGCCAAGGCGGAAGGCTTCGAGCTCCACGAGCTTGACGTGCACATTGTCGCCCGCAACGCAGACGGAACGGAGAACTCTCGGGGAAAGATCACTCACTACGTTGAGTTGATGCTTTCGGTCGGATCCCACGTTGAGCGCCAACGGTTCTTGGTCACAGGACTAGGCAAGGCTCGCGTGTTCATTGGATACGATTGGTTGTTCAAGCACAACCCCGAGGTAGATTGGCGATCACAAAAGATCGTGTTCAGCCGCTGCCCGCCCGAGTGCAACATGCATGGCACGGAGTACCGGACAGGGATGTCCGCGGAGGAAGAGAAGTTGGAAGACGGCGAGTCGATCCTATTGGTCGACTTTGCAGAACAGATTGATCTGCGTGCGCACGGATCACAGGCGCAGCAGATGGCAGAGGAAGCAAATCGTGGGAAGGAGCGCATGGCCGAAGGAAAGGTCCCGGAGGAGTACCACGAGTTCGTAAAGGTGTTCGCGAAGGAATCATTTGATGCCATGCCCGAGAAAAGGCCGTGGGATCACGCAATCGAGCTTAAGCCAGGATCAAAGGCTGTAGACTGCAAGATCTATCCGCTCTCGGTCACGGAACAGGGGAAGTTGAATGAGTTCCTGGAGGAGAACTTGAAGAGTGGGAGGATCCGACCCTCGAAGTCGCCGATGGCTTCGGCGTTCTTCTTCGTGAAGAAAAAAGATGGCAGCCTACGACCAGTCCAGGATTACCGGAAGCTCAATGAGATGACAATTAAAAATCGTTATCCACTTCCGCTAATCTCGGAGCTCGTAAATAAGCTCCGCGGCGCCAAGTACTTCACGAAGTTGGATATCCGATGGGGGTACAACAACGTGCGGATCAGGGAGGGAGATGAGTGGAAAGCGGCGTTCAGGACGAACCGAGGGCTGTTCGAGCCGCTCGTGATGTTCTTCGGCCTGACGAATTCCCCGGCAACGTTCCAGACAATGATGAACGACATCCTTCGAGAGCTCATAAATGAGGGAAAGGTCATAGTCTACCTGGACGATATCCTTATCTTCACCGACAACTTGGAGGAGCACAGAGCACTGACGAAGCGGGTACTTAAAATCCTGCAAGACAACAAACTCTTTCTCAAACCAGAGAAGTGCGACTTTGAAAAGACGGAGATCGAGTATCTAGGAGTCATCATTTCCTACAACTCGATGAAGATGGACCCGGTGAAGATCAAGGGCGTGACGGAGTGGCCGGAACCAAAGAACCTTAAGCAGACACAGGCGTTCTTGGGTTTCACAAACTTCTATCGCCGCTTCATCCGAGGATATGCGGAGATAGCGAAGCCGATGACAAGGCTGACCGGGAAGGAAGGCTGGAGTTGGGGAGAGGAGCAGAGGAAGGCGTTCCAAAGGCTCAAGGATCGCATCGCTGAAGACGCCGTACTGGCGCTTCCCACGGATCACGGGAAGTTCCGAGTCGAGGCTGATGCATCGGATGGAGCTATAGGAGCGGAGCTCGCACAGGAGCAGGAGGGCGAATGGCGCCCTGTTGCTTTCATGTCTCATGGACTCAATGAGACTGAGCGGAACTACGAGATCTACGACAAAGAGATGCTCGCGATCATGACCGCGCTGGACGAGTGGCGGGAGTTGTTGATGGGCGCAAGCCAAACATTCGAGATCTTTACTGATCATCAAAATCTCGAATATTTCAAGAAGCCTCAGAAGGTTAATCGCAGACAGGCCCGGTGGATTCAGGAACTGGCGGAGTTCGATTTCACATTGCACCACCGGCCTGGAGCGTTGAACAAGAAGGCAGATCTCTTATCTCGGAGATCGGATCACGACCAAGGGAAAGACGACAATGACAATGTTGTTCTGCTGAAGCCAGAGTATTTCCGAGCACAGGACATAGTGCTGGAAGGGCCGGAGGCAGGGATCTTGGAAAAGATAATTAAGGAGAAGAAGATCGATAAGAGCGTTAAGCTGGCGCTCGAGAAAAAGCTACCAGCCTGGGAAAAGAAGGACAATATTATATATTACAACGGACTTATATATGTACCCCGGAATCAGGAGTTGCGCGATAAGATTATCGGACTCCATCACGACCTGCCCATGCTCGGCCATCCCGGAGAGAATCGCACGCAGGAAATGGTGGAACGTAATTATTGGTGGCCGAGACTGGGAAACCAGGTCGCCGAATATATAAAGGCCTGCGAGGCTTGCCAAAGGACTCGAGTGCGCCGGTACAAGCAGGGAAAGCTTAACCCGCACAAGATCGCTGAGGGACCTTGGCAGATTATATCTATGGATCTTATCGGTCCGCTGCCGGTCAGCAATGGCTTTAACGCCATCCAAGTCTGGGTCGACACTTACACGAAGATGCTCCATTGCGAGGCAACGAACATGGAGCTGACGAGTGAAGGTGTCGCCCGACTTACCCGGGACCGCGTGATTAGATATCACGGCATTCCCCGTAAAATTATATCGGATCGGGACACTCGATATTTATCCGGGTTCATGCGAGAGCTTAACCGGCTTCTCGGCATAGAAATGAACCCGAGCACGGCATATCATCCGGCGACAGATGGCCAGACGGAGCGAATGAATCAAGAGATTGAGAAATATCTCCGAATCTTCGTCAACCACCGGCAGTCGGACTGGGCTGAGTGGCTCGCCCTGGCCGAGTTCACTCACAATGACAAGACAAGCTCGTCGACGAGCATGTCGCCTTTTTATACGAACACGGGATACCACCCCTGGAAAGGGATAGAAAACTCAGTCGAGTCGCGCAATGAGGCCGCGAATGACTTCGCACAGAAAATGAAGAGGATCCGCGATGAAGCGTCGGTCGCTCTTGAGAAAACCCAGAAAAAGATGAAGAAGTATTATGACGCGCATAGGCGCGAGGCGCCTGTATTTAAAGTCGGTGACATGGTCTGGGTGGAAGGAGAGAACATAGAGACAGATCGACCGACAAAGAAGATAGATGATCTCAGGCTGGGCCCTTACGAGATCCTAGAGAAGGCCGGGGCTTCGGCGTGGAAGCTGAGATTGCCGGAGACGGACCAGACATATCCGGTCTTCAACGAGGCACTTCTCACGCCTTACGTGGAGCCGCCCGAGGGACGGAAAGAGAAGCGGCCGGGACCGCAGATCGTGCAGGGACAGAAGGAGTACGAAGTGGAGGAGATCCTTAACCACAGGAAACGTGGGCGAGGATACCAGTATTTAATCAAGTGGAAGGGATACCCTATCGGGGAACGGAACTGGGAGCCAACCCGGAACCTTAAGAATGCACCGGACATTCTCAACAAGTACAATGCAGAGCATGACTTGCGCCGATGGGCGGAGGACCTGATTGCCGGAAGGTCGAAGGAGAGCAATGACGCGCTGGCGGCAGAGCTCAGGAAATTAGGCTTGATGCCACCAAAGGAAGCGCTAGGCGCTAAATCCCCAGGAGATGCCCAGGAACAGCCGCAGACCGAGGGGATTCCGGTCTTGCCGCTGGGGCATTGGGATTATCTTATCAAGCGGTATAAGCCGAAACAGGAGTCGGCTGATTATCCAACTCGCTATTTATACGACCCAATCACAAGACGAAGGATGATCGTGGAGAAATTCCCTAACGAAGGATGCTCGCGCGGGTACCTCAGTCGAGGTGTGACGGATTCTCACGGTCGTCGGGACGCCGACCCTAAGAGGGGGGTAATGTCACGATTAAGCAGGCTATCTAATCGGACAACACCTTATCTCGTTATCTAAGCGCCAGGATAAGCGCTGGTCTATTTAAACATCGAGGCTATGCTTGAGTCATCAGTGATCGGACAGCCAGGGATCGGGTTCTCACAGGAACATGCCGATGAAGCACGACGGATTGGTGATCGGACAGCTGACAGGTGTCATGCTGCGGACATGTGGAGTATGCATGGGCATTACTCAGAACACATGGCTTCAGGACGTTTCTTACTCAGAACACATGGTTCTAGCATGTTTATTACTCAGAACACATGGTTATGGTGCTTGTAGCACATGGACGCTCTATTGTATATATTATTAGCACTAGTTACATAGCCACAGTCAAACAGTATAAGTAAGTGTAGCTAGTCGCATGTATTCCTTAGTCTTTTATTCCATCATTCTTCGAGCCTCACTCTTACCTGCTACATCTGAGAACGCAACGTGCGATCTCTCAGACTAGTATTTGAGCCTTGAGCGTGACAGGAGGGGTTATAAACAGACTTAGGTAAATTCACCATTGTGTGCGATCAGTGAGTCAACTTTATTTGTATAATGGCAAAACATCTGATGGCAAATTGGGGCTTTCGAACGCACCCAGCCACATGTAATTTCATCGAGAAATGAGGGAGATAGGTGTATTATAAAATCGGACATCCATTAAATTCATTGATTACAAGGGAAAAATCATCAAGCTTGAATCTGTGAATTGGGTGGTGAGTATGGTATGGTTGTGAAGGCCTTGGCAAACCCTCTCAAACCCTCCTATTTTCAGCCTAATTGGACAAGAAATGAAGGAGAAATGAGCAAAACAAGTTCTGGTATGAAAACTCTTCTTTCTTTTTTTTTCTCGGCTACTGTCATCAATTCTGCAAATGGCTGTAAAAATGATGAGACCGAAATAGAAACAGTGACGAAGGAAATTCACTGGAAAATCAATACGCACCCTGGTGGCCCAGCTTTTTTGGGGGTTGAGCATAGGGAACATGCTGGATGAGTTCCCCTCGCATCCATTCATGTTGGAGGAAGATTTTGGGGAGAACCAAAGAAGAGGGCGGCCCAAGTCACATCAGTCACTTCCTTCCGCTTAAAAATGATGGGTGATCGCAGAAATATGAGCCTCGATTTTGGGCGTTGCAAATATGCTCTATTGTCAAAAGGCTCCCAGCCAAATCGGCCGATTTTTGTCCGGACATATTTGGATGGATTTTACGGGTTCTTGTCCGGCACGGACCTGGCGGAGGTGTTCAAAAAGAGTAATTCCCACCCCTAAGATTGTCAATTTTTTCTCCCGAGCCCCGTTGTCGCGCTATTCTGGAGCCGTTTGTCAATTTACACCTATTTTGAACCTTGAAAAGGCTCGTTGGGGGCTGTTTCGGGGCCCCCAACCCCCCCGGGCCTCCTGACCCTCACCGAAATCGGATGTTTTTGTCCGGACGGGACGGCATTTGCGCCTCGGAGTACCCATTTTTGTCCGTCCAGGACCTGGGTTTGCAACCCAAAATTTCAAAATTTTGTCCGGCACGAGGGCTAGCATTTTAGGGTATAAACCAGGGTCCTAGCACATGCTACGTGTATTCCTTACCGTTTGCCAACGCTCGTCTCAGTACTCCCCGCCGTCAAGGTTCCTCAGCCTGAGTTTACCAGCCAGCAGAGGCTCGACACAACGAACGGGAGTCGCCACCCTAACAGGGGCCGACACCTTAACCGGGCCACCACACAAAATCGAGGCTCTTGGCACTTTGGGCCGATTCAGGCCGGATCAAGTCCATTCAGAAGTCTGATGTACCGAATTGCCGGTTTGCCATTTTGCCGTGTTGGGGTTCAGCGCTCAGCACCGGTCCAGAACAAGGTCCAGATAAAATGACGCGGCTGGCGCACTGACGCGGCACTGCTGCGCACTGACGAGGCACTGCCGCAATGCGCGTACATTGTCAAGCGATCAACGCTTCCGAATCGGGAAGAATACAACGCACCGTCTTTAATTTATTTCTGCGTGTTCTGGACGGTCGGCCGACGTTCGGGACGCCCCCCCCGTCATAAGGTTTGTACCAGTTGACACTGTTCCATTCGTCTCGCGCTGATGGGTTCGAAGGATTTTCCTCGAGGTCGTATGTAGAAACGCCAGGAGATGTGCAGACGATTCATTTGAGCGAATCAGATGTAAATGGGGCACAGCGAGAAAAGCGGGAGCGAAAATTGAACCACCTTCCCTTTTCGGCCCTGCAAGTTCAATCTAGCACTGGGACTGCATATAATATTAGGTTGTTGTACTGGGCTATGCCACAGTGCATGCATCTAGTCTTACATCTCCTTGGATAATTTCCAGGGCTTTCTTAGATCTGGGTTGAACCAAACACTTGAATGTTGACGGATGACTGGTGAAAACGTGGATGAGCTAAGCACGGGCCAAAAAGGTCTTATTACCTTATTGTGCCCGTGGTTTGTTCCATGTTAATTTCGCCGCCATCCGGGTGCTTCGAGATGTTGAATACGGCCAAAGTCATCACACAAGTGATGAAAATGCTTGCGTCCGCGAGGTCTCGACCTGTTCATCCATAAGTTCGAGTCTCTTCTCAACATGGAGGCCGGATTGTACCAGGGCAAATCCTGCAGCATTCCGTATCAGCTGCAAGTTGAATATGACTGCTGTCTTCTTGACCTTCTCCCAAAGCCAAAGGCCAGATCGCGCGGATCCAACTCGGGTTTTTTACCGTCTTTGGCGATGAATCGGTCTGGTTCGAAGACCATTGGATTCGAATATACGCGTGGATCATGCGCCATTTTCCTGGGAGAATATAAATAAAGGGTATGTATCCAGTGAGACTGGACGCGGAGAACCAGATATTCGTTATGACCTTTCTTGTGATTCAGAAAACCATGTGCATAGATTAGTCGGGAAACGACCCACCAGACTTCCTTTCGGCAAGAACCAACCCTCGTGGACGTCATCTTCGGTAACCCGATGAGGCACGCCTGTTCACACAGGCATGAGCGCTTGTACAGTACAGTTAAATTCGAAATACCTGTCGGAGCAACAGAATGCCATCTGAGGACCTCCAGAGCCAGTGCGGTGATGTAAGGTAACTGATGCTTGTCGGAAAATCCTGGTAGACGGTCATTCCCAACCACCGCATCTATTTCCTGCTGAGCCTTCTTCTGCACGTCGGGATACAATACCATGGCCTTGAAGAAAGCATAAATTGCAGCCACAGTCGTATCGGCACCGCCTGTGCAGCATAGTTGACTATTTAAGGTTGAACAACAAAACAACGTTGTCTACCAGAATAAAGAGAAGCAGAAAGCCATTTCACGTCGAATTCCTCGTTTGGTGAGAGGGTTTTGCCGTCCAGAAGAATAGACACCAAGGATTTCTCCGCACTTCCAGCGGCCTGTCAATTATGTAAATTGGGTATGTCGCAACAATAGATTCATACTATTTCTTGTTTGACAAACTGAAACGGCTGCTCCACCATTTGACAAAGAGTTTCTGCCCAAGCTTTCGCCGTCTTCTGGAAATCAGCGCCGGGAAACCACGAGGGCAGATGCCGCACTGACAATGGTTTATTAATCTGCGAACATGGGCCAGAAAAAGAGGGAATACACGGAGGGATTAGGTTTACGAGGAAGCCGCCAGGAGAGCTTGAAAGCGAAAATTGTTCTGTCGCAATGTCGGCCAAAGTCACAAATGGGTCGGCACCCTCTTGAACTTGGTATCCATGAGATATACGCAGGATAATCGCACCGGCGGCTCTGTGCTTATTGATCGTTTCGAATTCATAAAATAAACCAAAGGATGGAGCGTACTTCCTGATGTGGTCTTGCAGCCCGTCAGGCGTAGAAACAAGACGCTTTAGGAAGCGATGTGTTTCTGTTTCTTCGAGTGGCTCAAAGCCTGCCATGGAGCTACGGCTTCCAAATACTGAATGGGCAAGCCGCCGATAGTTTCGGAAACGCTCCCCGTAAGGCGTGAGCGCGAGAGTATTTTTCCAGCCGACCAGCTCTCCGCCCATTGGCTGTGTACAGGTTTTCATTCCGGCCGTTATTATTGAGTAAAGTGACGTTACCACGACCGGTCTGTCAGAGTAGATGGAACTCTTTTTATCCAGCTTGAAATGCCCATCAATAATTTGGTATTCATGTGGCCACACCATGAACGACAACTTACGATGTCCATCGCAACTTGAGCGGAATTGATGATCGTCATTTGCTGACCGAAGACGGACACGGAGGATATATCGCCTGGCATGCCGATTAGCTGGTCGCTAAAGGGTCAAAGGAGGCGCTAACCATAGGTCTGTCCCCATTCTGAAAATTTGATCCATTCCCTAGCGCATACCAGTGTCAGTAAAAATTGCCATCGCAGCAGGGGATACTGGCATACTTCTCAGAGGGCATATCCAGGATGTTTCCTAGGAGCGGGAGCCGCCTAGGGCCCGGAGGTGGAGGGGGTGTGGAACGTCGAGTTATTAATTTGAAGACGAGGGGCAGCGCACAAGCCGCAAGAGCGAGATCTACCCAAGTCAGAACCATGTCGATGGTGGGCGGTAGGCAGCGGGAAAACTCCGTCGCGCGACTCTTAAGCCCTCGACATTTGTTTAGTAGCCGAAGTGGTTGGGAATAATAATAGAGAAGCGCCGATCTCATGTGCCGCCAACATGATTGACCCCGACCGAAGCCGGAGCCTCGCCGGAGGCCAGGGCCCCGCTGCGAATGGAGAGCCATAGAGTAGCGGGAAACCCACCACTGATTAGACCACTTCAGAGGGAGGGAATCCTATCGAAACTGCGGTTTCACTCCAGCGTTGGAAGTTGAATTTCTCTCGAAGACCGAAATTGCCGTATCACTATCACCGTCACAGCCCCGAGGACTCAGTGGGGCTCACATGATTCGACCAATAATTCGGTGTCAGAACCGTGGATTACGGATAGAATCACGCAATCCCTGGGGATTTGTCTTGTGAGCCAGACGCTGAGCGAATGTTGAGCGCAGAGTGAACCGTGGGAAGAAGTGTGTGATCGTCGATTGAGTCCACTGGCAAATTTACCAAGCCGAGACCTCTGAGAGCGGTCAGTGGTAATATGTGCGTATAGGATGTACTGAACAATCCCCACTAAATTTAGGTCGCGGGTCATTTGTTTAGTAGCCGTGGGGATGATAACATTCGACCTGAAATGGTTAAATAGTGGAGCGCTGATCTCATGTGCCGTCAACATTATTGACCCCACCCGAGGACAACCCAAGGCGCGCGAATGGAGAGCCACAGAGTAGTCGTAAACCTACCACTTCGACCTTGCGACACGTCAGAGGGAGCCAAATCTGTCGAAAATCCCATGTTGGATCTGAATTCCTCACCTGAAGACCCAACGCCGAGGCTGCTAGCTCATTGACCGTGTTGACCATTTTGTTGCCGTGTTGACCGAGTCCTCGGTGGGGCTCGCCTGAATCGACGGATAAGTCGGCGTCAGCACCGTGGAGTACGGATAGAAACCACAAGATCTTGGTGGATTTTGTCTAATGAGTCTAACGTAGAGTGAAATCGTGGGAAGAGGTGAGTTACTGTGGATCCGAAAACTGGGTAGAACGTCTCTGGACGGGGAGCCCACTCCTGAAAATCCGCTCGCTTTCCTGAAATATCGGCCGTTCTAACTCCTGCCGCCGGATGTTTTAGTAGAGGTGAACCAAAAAAATGTACAACATCCGAGAGATCCTGAGTGCCAGTTAGCAAAACAAGGCGAGCCAATATAATCGTCAAAATCTGGATAAAATACAGTAAGATGTCTAGTGATACAACAAGAAGGAATACCGGGCGGATTTTATCCCTCATCCATCGCGCCATCATCCTCCTCCACCTGAGCAGCATTCCACCACGCCGTAGGACCCAGTCCCTGTTCTGCCATAGAACACTGTAAGCATAAATCAGCGCCGGCTTAGAAACAATAATCAGGCACGTACGGTGACCGTGAACGGCGCACGTGACTGCACGTCGCGGACGACCTGCACGCCGTCGGACATTTTGATCGGACCCGGCTCGTCGTCGTAGAACTCGTCGCTCTCGACGCGCACGCGGACAACCTCGCCCTTGTCGATCCACATGCGCTCCGCGGTAGGGCTGTCGAGGAGCTCGTGTGGCTTGGCGTCCTCCGCGCTGGGCAACCAGAAGTGCGCGCGCTCGTTTGGGTCGCTGGCGGAATTAACGCGTTAAGCGAACCTATGAGAAAAAGGGAATAGAAGGGGACGCACAAGGCATTCGGTTGCGGGAGGTAATGCACGGGAATGTAAATGTCGTCGAAAAAATCCAGAGACACTGCACCAGAGATGAACTTCATGAATAAATAGGAGGGAAACACACACATCGTATCCCATTCTGGTCCGACGACATGACCTTGGCAAGCAAGACCTCGGACTGGAACGGCCGGAAGATGACCATGCGGAAAATTACTACAGTGCAAGTGAGCTCGACCGCAATGCAGAACAGGTATTGTCCTGACCTTTGTACCATAGAAAGCCGTCCCCATAGCGCACCTTGCCCTCTCCTGCCTCGGTGATGTCGAATACACAGATGCAGAGGCCGACATCATGCAGAATGCGATTCGCGTATTTTTTATTCAGCTCGGCGATGATAGCCTGCTCCTGGGGTCCACCAAAGTCTGAAGGATGAACAGCAACGGTATCCTTTAGAATTGCTAGGTTGAACATGGGACCCTTTGAAGTCTTAGTTTGACGCGGTCGAGCACAAGAGGCTGACTCGGACATTTCCGCCATCACTTTTTGATTGATCGTTTTTTTTTCCGCCTTGCCGAATGAAATTCGCGTAGTCTTCCTGCTCTTGCTTGGACTCTACGCGTAGGCATACTACCATAGTCTTTAAGCCAATCCATCTGGTATTACTTCGCCACAGTCATGGCCACTGCCCAAGCAGCTCCAACCGCTTCGACTTCCCTCCTTCCAGCTAAATCATGGCAGCATTTCGTGGCCGGAGGGTGCGACATGTCTACTTCTCACCGCAAATGTCGCTGAACCAATTCTCAAAAGTCTCGGCGGAATGTGCGGCGCTATCGTGACTAGCCCCTTCGATGTTGTCAAGACGCGCCTGCAATCCAGTCTTTTCCGGGAAAAACGCTCCGCCATGGCTATGGCTGGTGCAAATGGGGCCGGGGCATATGCTCCACCGCGCCCTAATCTCTTTTACAACTTTGTGGAGACCGGTCACATCCTTCGGTAAGGAATATTACCGCGTCCACTCGGCCAGTAAAAATTACCTTCTTCCAGGGACATATACCGAGAAGAATCCCCTCGTGCACTATTCAAGGGTCTGGGTCCCACCCTCGTCGGCGTCATCCCTGCTCGTTCAATAAATTTCTTCACCTACGGAAACGGCAAACAAATCATCGCGAATAACTTGAACCACGGCCAGGAGAATGCCTGGGTCCATCTCGCAGCAGCCGCAGTCGCGGGGATTGTCACTGGGACTGCAACGAATCCGATTTGGGTCGTTAAGACGCGCTTGCAGCTCGAGTCCAATTCCAGTACTCGGGCGGCAACCGGGACGAAAGCTCTGAGCGGGAGCTGGGCTACCATCCGGCTGATCATGAAGGAAGACGGCATACGCGGCTTTTACAAAGGTCTCAGCGCAAGCTATCTTGGGGTGACCGAGGGGGCGATACAATGGGTCTTATACGAACGGCTAAAACGGTTAACGGCTGGGACTGAAGGGAAGGGCGGCATACAAGAGTGGGCAGGTATGCTTGCCAGTGCAGGAACGGCAAAGTGCGTCGCGAGTCTCATCACATACCCGCATGAGGTCGGTCGCCGTATTTCTTTCCGGCCAATCCATAGCTCATGAGCGAACAGGTGATCCGGACGAGACTGCGGCAGCCGCACGTAAACGGCGTGGTGAAATACACTGGCCTCATACAGACACTGCGCTTGGTCATCGCCGAGGAGGGTGCAAGGCGACTTTATGGCGGCCTCAGCGCGCATCTCATGCGTGTCGTCCCGAACGCAGCGGTGATGTACTCGATATACGAAGGGATACTGCGGTGGGACAGCAGCAAGTAGCGATGGCCGTCTTCTGCTCGTTCGTCACGTCACCGTCTAAAACTCGAGGATCCACCCCAGATGTGTCGGTCGCATGGGGACGCCGACACTTTGGGGATCTCGGATTAGCCAACTACCTTTGGCACCACCACCCCACCTCACTGGCAGGCGTATGCGCCCTGTACTCTTAACCACTATCTTATGATCGAGTATCCTACATTTCTATTATTTGAACTATATGCGCCTTTCTCTGGGATCTATTCGATACCACCATGTTCATACATATAGGGCAGAAAAGTATGTATACGCAGACAACGCCACTACTTCTCAATTTCTTGAGCGCGACGTCGATCTCCGTCAATTGATGTTCGTGATCGCAACCTCTCCAAGGCGAGTACTTGATTTAAATGGGTCGAAAACATTATGAAAGTCAGTGCTTCACGATGAGTCTGTGCCTTGACCATGATGCCTCACGGCATTGTAGATGTCGTTGACAATCTTCCATTCGTACGGCACCCAGTCGATAACTAGAACGCTCGATTCGTTCATACAATCTTCACACCTGTTCTTGGGCGAATGTAGGTGGCATGTGTTTACAAACCGAAACATAACTTGGTGGTTCCCCACCACGCGCAGTGAGGCGCATGTGCATCGACCCCAATGGCCCCCCCCGCTGGGTTACTGACCAGGTGTTCATCTTTCCGCGTGCTCTCGTCATAGCTCCGCATTCATAAATGCGTGTAAGCACCCAGCAAGCAAAACATGTCGAAATTCTCCTCCCTCCTCGCGTTGTGTCTTGTCGCGACGCTCGTCGCAGGTGGCCCCTGCGACTTGTACTCCTCCGGCGGCACCCCCTGCGTCGCTGCGCACAGCACCACCCGCGCACTGTACAGCGCCTACACCGGTTCTCTCTACCAGGTCGTCCGTGGCTCCGACAATGCCACGACCAATGTTGCCCCTTTGTCCGCCGGTGGCGTTGCCAACGCAGCCGCGCAAGACTCCTTCTGCACCGGCACCACCTGCCTCATCTCCATCATCTACGACCAGTCCGGCCAAGGTAACCACCTCACGCAGGCCCCACCCGGCGGGGCCGCCGCGGGCCCCAACGTCAATGGGTACGACTACCTCGCCGCGGCGGATGGCGCGCCGGTCACGCTGAACGGCCACAAGGCGTACGGCGTGTTCATCTCGCCCGGGAGTGGATACCGCAACGACGCGACCAAGGGGATCGCCACGGTGAGCAGTCTTTTTCGCACCACTTGTTCCCTCCGTGTGCTGACGTATCCCCCAGGGCGACGAGCCAGAGGGCATCTACGCCGTCCTCGACGGCACACACTACAATGGCGCCTGCTGCTTCGACTACGGCAATGCAGAGGTCTCCGCGCACGACACGGGCAACGGGCACATGGAGGCCCTCTATTTTGGCCTCGGCACGGGCTACGGGACAGGCCCGGGCAGTGGACCGTGGATCTTGGCGGACCTGGAGAACGGACTGTATGCGGACGACACGGTTGGAGTCAACGTCGCGGACCTGTCCGTCACCTGGCGCTTCGTCACAGGTATCGTCAAGGGCGAGCAGGGCAACTGGGGGATCAAGGCCGGGAACGCGCAGTCTGGCGCGCTGTCGACGTACTACAGCGGCCCGCGCCCAAATTTGGCGGGGTATAACCCCATGTCGAAAGAGGGCGCGATTATCCTCGGGATCGGCGGGGACAACAGCGACGGAGCGCAGGGAACGTTCTACGAGGGGGTGATGACGACCGGGTATCCCACAGACGCGACCGAGTCCGCTGTGCAAGCGAACATCGTCGCGGCGGGGTACGCGACCACCGCGCTCGTGAGCGGGCCCGCAGTAACCGTGGGCTCCGCAGTGTCCCTCCGCGCGACGACCGCGTGCTGCACGACGCGCTACCTCGCGCACACGGGGACGGAGGTCAACACACAGGTGACCTCGGCCACAAACACCTCCGCACAGCTTCTCTCCGCGAGCTGGAACGTCGTGACCGGGCTAGGGAACAGCGCGTGCGTGTCGTTCGAGTCGCGGGACACGCCCGGGTCGTACATCCGGCACTCGGGCTTTGAGCTGTACGTGAACGCGCCGGACGGATCGACGTTGTTCGAGACGGACGCGACGTGGTGTCCTGTTGCCGGCGTCAACGGCCAGGGCAATTCGTTTCGTTCGTGGAGCTACCCGTCCCATTATTTCCGCCATTACAATGCGATTGGCTATGCGGCGAGCAATGGGGGGCCGACGGTCTTTGACGCCCCGGCCTTGTTTAACAACGATACGACGTGGATCGTCGGCGCTGCATGGGCGTAGTGTACAATAATACCTGTACTGAATCATTAGTGTATACCCCAACCTTGTGTGAATCAAAATGAGGAGGTCCCAATCAGGATGCTAGATGGGATCGCTACCGAACGTCTGGGTGACCACCGAATTTCGCGTACTTTTAGGAGAACGTCTCAGCAATGAGCATTTTCCTCTAAAGTTGGTCTGGACTGCACTTGTACTTGCCGCGATCCAGGTACATTCAACTCACGAAATGGCGCATACGCGATCCACTGCTCACAAACCACCACGTATTCTGGCCTACGCGAGGCTTGCTAGGTAATAGTCCCTTTAAAGTATTTTCGGTTGACGAGCGGCGGATGATTCGCCCCAATTCGGAAGAATTTAACCGACACCTATTCTTTCCGGGCAATTCATCCCCCCCGTCTTACTAAAGTCACAATGTGCTGTCTGCAGCCCGCTGTGCTGACTGGCCAGATTAATCGACCTGCGTAAATCGACCTGCGTAGGCTCTTGGTATAAAAGGATGAAATAGCAAGCCATTTTACCAACGACCTCGCCAACAACCATCTCACCAACAACAAATTCCATCGACATGTCTGCTTTATTCACACCCTTCAACCTTGGAAGTGTTGTGATCCCAAACAGGATCGGTAGGCCATCTTCGCGTTCACTTTAACTTGTATCCAATGCTGTACAGGCATGAGTGCTCTCACTCGAAACCGCTCATCCGCAACCATACCCAACGAAATCATGCGCAAATATTATGAGCAGCGCGCAGTCGGCGGCGCAGGCCTCATAGTAACCGAAGGGACACTTATTACGCGTCAAGGGTGCGTTCAAGTGCTCTGCATTTTGATTTTGTAAGACTCACTCTTCGCCAGGACTGAGTGGCCGGATGCCCCAGGTATCTGGAACAAAGAACAAATCGAGGGATGGAAGAAAATCACTGATTCTGTCCATGCCACCGGTAGCAAAATCTATTCCCAGATCTGGCACCGTATGTGTTTTATTTTCCTTGAACAATTTGCCCACTCAGCGAGTTCTAGTTGGTCGTGTCAGTCACCCTGAAGCCCCGGAGCAGATTGCGGCTGGTGTGGTAAGTCTTCATCTGCTAAAAAGTCGCAATCAAAACTGATCCGTCTCTAGCCTGTCTATGCACCCTCCGCCATCTCGGCGCGGGGTGGAAAGTTCCGCCACATCGACGGAACTCCTGGATATGTGACGGTAAGTGTCCGCTTGTTTCTCTCCGAATATTCCGCTCATCTGCATCTCAGCCCACCGAAATCGTCGATCCCACCGTCTTAATCGCACAGTTTAAACAAGCCGCGATCAATGCGAAGGAAGCTGGCTTTGACGGTGTTGAGCGTGCGTACACACACTTCTCTGTATACTTTATTGATTGACGCGACTTGCAGTCCACGGAGCCAACGGCTACCTCGTCCACCAGTTCCTCGACTCCACCTCCAACAAGCGAACTGACAAGTGGGGAGGCAGCGTGGAGAATCGCGCGCGCTTTGCATTGGAGACCCTCAAGACTCTGATCGAGGTGTATGGGTCGGACGTCGCGATTAAACTCAGCCCAGGTATGATTTTCGCCCATTCGCCTGAAAAATGACGCTAAATGCCTTCATAGCCGGAGGATACAACGACATGGGCATGCCCTTGCAAGAAACTATCGACACTTTCGGGTACCTCCTCCGCGAGATCAACAAGCTCGGGCTCTCGTATGTCACCTTGGTGCGTTACAACCCGTGGCTTGATCCTGAATACGATGGTTTGTCCTTTTCCCTTCCTTGTGTATGCCGTCTCCGTCGCTGACTCCTTTCCCAGGCAAAAAACGGGGTATCCCGCATGACGTGGTCGAGTCCTACAGTTCATTCTTGGCCGACACCCCTCTCTTCGTGAACGGCAGCGTCGCGCCTGCTGAGGCCGAAGAGTTGGTTAGCACCGGAAAGGCTGCTGGTGTCTTTATTGGCGTCAACTGGATCACTCACCCGGACCTGGGGAAACGCATTCGGGCGGGGAAGGACCTCGATAATGCTCCGGATTACACGACCCTGTATGGGGCTCCTGGAGTCGATCCTGCATTGGGTTATACTGACTACAAGGAGGCGGTTTATTAGAATTTAGGGAAGAAGTATGTATCCAATAGTTCTATGTATTTTCTTTCCTGGCCGGTAAAATAAATCATACAATAATCTGCCTACCCTAAACTCCAAGGCCTCCTGTAGGCCAAGCCCCTAACCTCATGTATCGGAATTCGCCCCTCGTTCTAGCAACTTGACCTGCCCTAAACTCAAGCTGCCCCATAACCTCAACACCTCGCCCGGTCGGCGTCGATGGCCTCCAGTACTTCGCGTTTGCGATCCGTGCGGATGGAACTTCGATGGTCGGGATCTCCTGGCGCTGCCAGTGGATTCCACCGTTAGATTGGAAAGATGCGCCTCTCTCCCCTCATTCCAACGCCGGCAAAGGTCGGCAACCGTCTACCACAGCCAGTGCCAACAGGCTCGCCATCATTGTCAATACCGTTCTAGACATCAACAGCCTCTGGGATTCCGCGGCCTGCCAAGATGAAAGAGGTGTTGTGGAAGAAGGAGTCAATGTTTGGCCTCTTGGCCTCGGCCTCGACCTCCCCGACCCCGACCTCTACTTCCACCTCGCTTCAAATTCGATCCTGAAGCAACGGGAGGATCGATATCTTGGGCCACCCCCAAACCATCCATTGAATTATGACCGGTGTTTTTACTGCCTTGACCTCGGCCTCGTTGCGGCATGGACCCCGAAGCAACGCAGAGGTCGGCAGTATCCTGGCCCTCTCCCAGATCCTCCATTGGATCGTCAACGGGTGAACTCGTTCGGGAATCTGCCGATGTCGAGACTGCTGCGGAGGGAGGCGGAGAAGTACCTCGTGTATAAATCGAGGCCAATGCCGCAACGGATTGCTCCGTAGGGCTTTGCGGTGGTTTGGGGGGCAATCCGAGGATATTTCTCATCAAAGTCATTTGATCAGGTTCATCTGTTGGAATCGCGGATCCTCCTATGTTTGCCCTCTTCCTAGCAGGAGCATCTTCATGCTCCTCAACTGGGTGTCTCTTCTTACCCTTCCAGACGTCTGCGATGTAGTTTCCAGCCGATGCGTGCAATCTCGCCATAGTGTTTGCCCAGTGCTCGATATTTAGCTCAACGACCGGATGGTTTTCCTCGTCGAAGTAAATGCCAGGCAGTTCGACCGCTCGATCGTGCAGACTCGTTTCTGCAGGCCATCCTACCACAACACGCAGCACACTGTATTCTCCAGCGCCCTGGAGAATCTCTTTCTCGTCGGCTGTTAGCTCAACAGCATCTTCACCCAGGGGTGCTACGTCGGATTTTTTCAGTTTCCTTGCAGTACGCCTCGGCTTAGGAATAGGCTTTCCGGGATTTTTCGTCCCCCAGGCATCCACCCAATCCGCCCATTTTTCCTCCTCTTTGGCTTTCTGGGCCTTTTCTTCGTCTTCAGCAGTCAGACGTCTGATGATTTTCTCCCTGGCGTCAATAGGTTTCCTTTTTGGGTTTTGCGGTGTACGAAGACGACGTGGAAGCAGATCCAATAGATGCAGAACATCTTTTTTGTGCTGGTCTTTTCTCTGCTGTTCTGCCGCATCTTTTTTCACCTCGTCTTTCGTTTTCTTCGGGCCCACCAACACAACCGCCTTATGCTGAAATATACAATAGGTTGGTGCTCGTAGATGAGGACTGTGATCACACATACCCTAAATCCATGAAACGCCTGAGGGGTCACTGTTGAGACAGCTGCCTGGATGGTCTTCGCTTCGAGGACATTGGCACCGCTGAACTTGGATTGGAGTGCGACCCAAATCAAGGATTTCTTCTCATCTTGCAGTCGAAGGATAAACAAAAGATCTGGGCCAACAAACTTGTCTGGGAAGCAGATGGGGGCGCGATCGGTATGCCTCAACCACTCCTTTGTTGCCTCTATGGTCGATGCATCCTTCCCGATGGTGACAGACGGGCGCATGTGGTGTTGGACACGCCCTTCCGCTATCACCACTCTGTCTCCATCTTTTTCGATATCATCTTCAGTGTACAGCGAGACGAGGGCGGCAGGCTTCTTCGCCCAGTCCGGTGGATCGATGTACTTGTGGAAGCGAAATATGTCTGTGAGTGGTGTCTGATCGTTGAAAACTGCACTCAAATAGAGCGCAATATATTCCTCCAGTCCATTCGCCCCGTTGCCCTCCGTCACTGCCCTGGCAGCCTCCATCCGAAGCTGCTCGGCTAATGGCAGATCACAGACCTGCAACCACTCTCCAAGCGCCAGCAGAACTAGCGGTTCGTCCAAAGTTACTTTGGCTTGGGATTGGTCTCCTACGTCGTTGCCCGCGTAGCGAGCAAAGCCGTGATGGATGAGATCGAAATGCCGCTGATCAGCAATCATTCCATCGATTTCGGAACGCATCCAGAATTTCGCCGTGTGTATTCGGATAACTTCTTCGAGTGAGCGGTCTACAAGATTCCGAAAATATTTAGTCAACAACTGGCAATAATTATTGAACTCCATGTTCACCTTTCTTCAATTTATCAAACGTGAAGCGCATCAACTCTGAAGGCACTACGTCCCCAGGTTCCCAGAACTCCTGGCAATCCGTAGGTCGAAACCCGGTGCTCCATCTTAACGCAACGCTGCCCGGTATCGGAACTATGGTGGACAAGCGAATGAACTCGTTCAACATCCGATGGGGCTTTTGAAAGCCGGTGCTCAACAAATCTTTCATGTACGCGGCGGTAAAACGATATCTAATAATTGGTAAGTTCCAGTTCGTTCGCGCAAGCCAGTGGGTGTTATTACTGACCGTCCCTTTAACCAATATGATACTCTCTCGAACAGCTTCCGGACCGGTATGGTTTCTGTCAACTCTTTCGGCAAAAATTGTATCATATATGCGATTTGTTCTTTGGCGACATCGAAAGCTCCGAAATGGGTAATTGTGGTGGCGGGAGGGCCCTTGAATATCCCTGATGTCATAACACCCAACACGATGTTTCTGTCTATCGCAGTTCCGGTGAGGTTGAGGCTGATCGGAAGATCCTCGAAGACAAATGCTCGTGCTAGCTCTCGCAAGCTAGGGCGTCGTGTATCTCCTGCCGGATCAGACGTCACGAACGCGCACGGGAGCAATGTCGCTGCCACCTGGGCCTCATCAACAACGCAAAAGAGTGGCCTTTGGTTGGTGTTCATCGCAGCGAGCGCTCTGATTTTCTGGTCAATCAGCTTGTTCCGATACGCTGAGGTAATCCCCATAATCCTTTCGGTCAGAGTATTGAAAATGTCGCCATAGTCTTGCCCGATGCAAGATGGTCGGATTTGGAGAAATGCCCAGAGCTTTTTATGGTCGTCGGTCAAAGAGTCTTTACGCGAGGTTTCGCGAGCCATTTCGCAGAAGAACTCCAAGATAAGGAGTCGAGCTAGGAGAAGTTCTTTGAAACGATTCTGTGCAATTTTGGAATTCACATCGTTAACACGACTGAAGTCGGTGGTGGGGAGGTCTGGTTGAAAACAAGGATCATCTGCGATCCGTTCACTGATCGTGCGCTGCAAGTCTATCGACCCGCGCCCCTCGGTGTCGACGTGGCAAGTAAAATAGAACCCCCAGACCTGGCACAGAGCCTCTAACACTGTTCGCGTCTTTCCGGAGCCGGAGGTATTGAGGAGAATACTAAATCTTCATTAGGGAATAATGAACGACAAACTTGACGCATGAACTGACGTGCTGGGACAACTTTTACCAGAAATATAGGTCTGGAACAGTTTCTCTACTAGTTTCTGTAGTCCTTCGTTCCTCTTGAAGTTTCCAAGATCGTGAACTAACATGTCTGGGCCACCTTGGGAAGAAGCAGGAATTCGTAGGCGCGCAAGAAAGTCGGAATGGGGTAAGGCTTTATCTGGAACCCAGAGTTTCAAAGGTTCTGCGCGTTCCAGAAGATCTTTAAACCCTGGTCTTATTTCGTCCAGATACGACGAAATAAAAGCGTCGGCCTGAGATGAGGTGAGGGGATTAATCGAATTCGAAACTGATAGTCGTGTCATTTCGATTTGGACACGGAAAATACGACAATCTCACATTGGCTGATGAAGAATGAATAATCATGGCCACCGTCGTCAAACGTCGCCTTCTTCAAATCCGCGATGAGTCTGATGTTATCCCCAGATCGCCTCTGCCAAATTTGCTTCATAGTTGAGTGATCCTTTCCAATGCAAGGGGCGACGAATGAGAATATTTTATCTATATTGGCCTCGGAGGGTTCAGAGAAATCGCCAACAGAGAAAAGCGTCTTGAGCGCCTTAGACAACTCGGTAGACATTTCTTCGTTGGTGGCGGCCATGATCAGGGAGTAGTGATGAAGGAGGAAGGACGGTCGGGCCACAGTCCGTTGTGGACACTTTATGCGCCAGCTGTTGTGGGTATAACATACATAACAAGGCTGTGAAGGCATGAGGAGTCTCTTTTGTTCACCTGTCACCTGTTGACACGAACATTTGATTGTGGGTCCAAGTGGGCATCCAATCATGAGACGCGTTTTTTCGGTACTATCAACACGCATGCCAGTGAATTGAGAACAGCTGTATAAACCACAGACAAGCCAGGTAATACTATGCTGCCATGAAGGTAGTGTAGATTAGCCCCGCTGACTTCTGGTGCTGCGACGCGTGGGGACGCCAGTGCCGGACTGAGACGTTCTTCGTCGCTTTGTCGTCTCCAAAGACTCGGAGTCGACCGCAGAACGTTTGCGGTCAGATTTACCGCCTGTAACAGCTTCAATCATATTTTCGAGTATTTCCGAAGCCGGAATCTTTGCTGCAAGGGTCTTGAATACTCCGGTGTTCAAGCCAGCTACGCCACGAGTGCTTTTGTTAGTAGCGCTCTTTAGTTGAGCTGGAGCAGGGAACGACGCGATAACTCGAAGTACTGGTGGCCGTCGAGTAGCAGATGCCCCAATTGGGAGCACCTGAAGCGCAGCAATGGCGCGCCCATGAAGTGCGGGGTTCTGTCGCCAGTTCAGTTCAGAATTTCAGCAGCGCAGGTATTAGACCATACCTCGAAAGGGAAAAGGTTTGCATTGTCCGTGTCTTGGATCATCTCTCGAAGCTTGGAATTTGGAATAATAGTGGAAGTTGCGCAAGCTTGGAGTATGATTTGGATGAACGTCCCTTCAGCCAAACGCAACACAAAGATGAGATCTGGACTTCCCATGGACGGAAGACAAAACGGGGGGAGGCCAGAATTGTCGTGTTCAAGCCATGAGATCAGGCCGTCCGGGGAGGTAGGATCCGTAGCTAACATTGCCGCAGATGAATGGGCCGCCACATAATGCCAAGTTTGTCTGCCATGAGGCCGATTAAGGGCAACGACTTCGGCCTTCTGTTTGGCCCACACAGGAACCGCAGAATGCGGAAATGAGAAAACCTTGGACACTGGATGCCCTTGGGCAAATGCGTGGGTTATGTAGATCACGAGAGCCGCCAGGAAGGTTTGCGGACCAGTGGGCTGGTATAGTTGCATAACATCGAGGAATGAGTCTCTCTGCGAACGCGCAAGGGAGCCTGTATAGGGACCGGAATTGGTACAGAACCAATTCGCTACCGTGGCGAGCATGATGGGCTCATCGACGACGATTTTCGACATCTGCCCATCGAAGAAACGCCCGAACGCCTGGTCGACGATCTCGATACGATCTACGCCGAACGGGCGGGGGTGTCGACCAGTAACAGAGTAATGAAACAAGACGTCACGTAGAGTAGACGACAGTGACCTGCAAGCGGCTACGTAGGGGAAAAAAATGAATTCCAAGCCATATTCAGGAATGGTGAATACTAACCCGATTCAAGAGCGGCGCAGTCGATGCGCGTGATTCGAATGTCGGCGCGTTCACCTTTTTCGGTACGCAGGAATTCCAAGTTCTTTTGTGGACGGTGGCCGGTCCCCCTCTCGATGTAATCATTGAGTAATGAATGCGGACTTCGGAACCCGTCGCGCGCCAACGTTGCCAGTAAGGCATCAGTGAAGCGGTACCTGTTTAGCGTATTCAATAAAACACCAGGGTTGGTTGGCACTGTCGAGACGAACCGCCCACGGCACCACTCCCAAACAGCTCGTAGAAAAGCCTTCCCTGCTCTGCTTTCCACGTACGATGGAGGCAAATAGCGCGACACGTATTCGCGGTGCAGGTTTTCGTCGTCGAACGCCCCAGTGTCGGAACACCAACGGTGACGATCCACATTGCGGGAGTTCCGGAAACCGGATTTTGGTATCTGTGTTCCAACCGTGACGAACGAGATTTCATGACGTTCGAATTCTCCATGCAAGCCATCGAGCATCTCCTTCAGGATTGGATAGGACTCGCCACCTTCCCGAAACGCTGCTTTATGTTTTCCCAATATAACCTGTGCTTCGTCAAAGACAAAGAACATGTGAAAATTTTCGCCAAAGGATCCACGAAGCCTCCTCAGGAGATGGTGGATGTAATCCTTCGTATAATCGCCGTCCGCGTCGGCCAGCTCCGGGAGTAACATAGAAAATATGTCGCCAAAGTTCGACGGTCCTATGCTACGGGGCAAAGCCTGCATCAAGAACCACATTTTCTTGTGTTCGGCAGTGATTCCAACATGGTCCGCAAACATGGAGAAAACAAGAAGCCGACATAACAAAAGCCTCCTCAGACAGTGATGCGTTAATCTGACGTTCTCTGCGACATCTCGGAGAGATAACGCTTCTTCACGAAAAGAGGTGGTCTCGTCCCCAATGTGAGTCTCCACAAGATGTTTGAGATCTGCTGACCCTATTCCATTGAGGTCGATCGCACCGACGAGATAAAAACCCCAATGTTGACACAGCCCTTCGAATGCGAGGCGAGTCTTACCCGAGCCAGAGGTATTAACGAGGAACCTAGTCTTTATATGAGCCAATTTGCAATAGACCGGACAAATGCACTTGCGTGTGGTGCCCCTTCACAAAGATGTTGTTTACCCGATTGGCAAGTGTGGCATCCGCTGAAAATCTTCCCAACTCATGGAAAAGGACGCTAGGCTCGCCGTAAACATCAGGTATCCCTAGTGATGCGATGTGTGCGTGCACATGATCTTCCACGACTGTTCCTGCCGAAAGCGACCAAGCCTTGGGCCACCCCTTTTTGATGAACGCCATGAGGATGGGCAAAAATTCGGATAATAATTTAATGATTTCGCATGAACCATTTTGTCGACGCAGGGCTCCTATTGCGGGCATTCATAAATTTCACAAAGAAGAATTCTGCATGTTACGCACGGTGATTTCGCACAGCGCTGAAATTTCTCGAAGCATGGCTTTCCCTCAGCATTGCATAGAGATCGTCATGGCGCGTCAAAACGAGCCTGCATGGCTCCGGATTCGTGTAGAGTGCGTCGAGTGGCAGCAAATCGTCGTCCAAGAACGCGGCAACGATGAGGCCAAGTGCTTCCGCGGCCTTGTGCACATCCTCCAGGTCATGGTAGGCATCGAGGGCCGGGATATGGGTCGGATTCTCGCCGGCCATGGTCGTGGTGCATACGGACCCACAAGGTTCGTGTTTTGATGATCTGCGAAGGATTCTGATGGCCGATTGACATCGCCGACCAAGGCCCCGGGAAGTTCCTGCAAATTAACAGACGCAAACAATTCCCTTGATCATTTCGCGTCAACGACACCAGTCTTTGACTTTTCCAATCTCCACCATGGCCGATCGTTCTCGACGCGAGAAAAAGTCCAAGCTCGACAAACTTGCCGAATACAAACGCGCCAGAGAGGGTGGGGGGCGCGTCAGAAAGGTCAGAGACGCGTCGTTTCGTCTCTGCCTTCCTTTCACTCATGTCGCGTTGTGGTAGGAGGAGGACGCGGATATCTACGACGAGGTCACAGAGGACCAGTACCGCAGCATTGTGCGCGGAAGGCTTCAGAGGGACGACTTTGTTGAGGACGATGGCGTCGGAGGCTACGTCGACAATGGCATGGAAGAAGACTGGGGCGGTGCCGACGAGGACGAGCAAGATTCGGATGAAGACGTTTCCAAGAAGAAGAAAGGTGTGCCCTCTGATGATTTTAACATTCCTGTTCTTCAACTTCTCTCTAGGAAAGAGCGCGCCGGCCAAGTCAAGGCCCAAGCCACCACCACCCGTGAAGCCAACGATCGCCGCGTATCGTCCAGTCGTGTCGAAAGAACAGGAGAGCGACTTTATGGCGTCACTCCTAGGCGAACTAGATGACGTCCCTGTGGACGTACCGCCGGTTCCTAAATCGCGCAAACGAAAGCCCTCACCCTCGTACCGCACGCATTCCTACGGAGACACCTCTTCAGACGGCCCTCTTGATCAGAATCCTTCAAGCGACGACCTTTCCTTCAGCCCGCAAAAGAAAATAAAGCCGGGTGGCCCAGGCATGACTCCGGCCACAGAACGCTTGTCGCACCTCGCTGTGCAGAGCGGCTCGGACGACTTTGATACCTCGGGTTATGAAGACATCGACATGGACTCTTTCATGGCCGATGACCTCGACATGGAAGCTGACGATGTCATGCAAGTCGACGTAAAGCTGGAAACGAAGAAGGAGGAAGACGCTCCTCCAGCATGGTTGTCCGTCTACGACTCGCTCACAGTAAGCGCTCCGGAAGACGTTCTCGGTTCCCTCGGCTCCTCTTCCTCGACGTCCACCACGGTATCCGCCCTCGAGCCCGACGGGTCCCTCCGTTTCTTCTGGCTCGAGTTCCTCGAAAACGAAGGCCGTCTCTATTTTGTCGGTAAACTGAAAGACAAGGTCACCAACGCATGGGTGTCCTGCTGCATCACCATCGAGAACATGCAGCGCAACGTCTTCGTCCTTCCCCGCAGCAAACCGGACGAGTTCGGGGAGGTGCCCGAGCTTCAGGATGTCTTCAACGACATCGATATGCTGCGAAAGAAGGCGGGGATCAAATCGTGGAAGGCGAAACCTGTTAAGCGCAACTACGCCTTTGGGGAGTCCGACGTACCCCGCGAGGAGACCCAGTGGATCAAAGTCGTATACGGATTCAACGGTGAGCGCCAGGACCCTCTTCTCTCAAGTTTTCATTAATTTCATCTCGACAGAACCGCAGCTGCCTATCACCGGTGCCAATCCCAGTCCCAACATCGCGCGAATTTTTGGGACGAACACGAGCGCCTTCGAGCTTCTTGTGCTTAAGAGGAAGATCAAGGGTCCTTGTTGGCTCGAAATCAAAAATCCCAAAATAGAGAATAAGAGTGTCAGTATCTAGTCGTTTAAGGCCAATCGATTTATTTACTGTCCCTAGCTTTCCTGGTGCAAACTCGAGGCCACGGTGGCGGATCCGAAGGACGTAAACCCGTTTCCCGAGGCGGACCCCAACGCACCCAAGGACACGCCTCCCCTGACGGTGATGAGCCTCAGCATTCGTACCATCGTAAACCACCAGGAAAATAAACGCGAGGTAGTTTGCGCCGCGGCCAGAACCTGGCACAACAGTGAGAGGTCTCTGACGTCGATTTTGTTTTTTGCCTCGAACTTCCATTTAGTGCTTATTGACGACCCTAAACCTCCGGAGGAGCTCCCGTGCACGACTCAGACTTTTGTGCGGCCTCTCGATAGGTTTCCGCCCAACTTTGAGACGCAAGCGATGGCGAACAGCAAAGGCGCCATCTCCCCGGTAAAGAACGAACGTATGCTCCTCAGCAGCCTCCTCAGTGCGCTCATTTTAAGCCGTGTCTGCAATAACGAAGCTGACGGTCCCCAAGATGCCATCTATAGAGCAGATCCCGACGTGATCGTCGGTCATGATTTTCTGGGCGTATCCTTGGACGTTTTGCTTCACCGCATGCGGGAATTGAAGGCTGACCACTGGTCGCGAATGGGGCGGTTCCGCCGTTCCAAGTGGCCTTCAATCGGCAAGCAGGGCTCAAATCTCAAGTTCCTCAGTGGGCGGATGCTGTGCGACCTTGCTAGCGACGGTGCCAGGGTGACTTTTGAGTTCGTCGTTCAGGAGTGAGAAGCTCATGGCTTCTAGTCTATGATCTCATCCACGACGTGGTCGTTGACGGAGATGTGCAAGACGCATCTGAAGCTCAACCGACAAGATATCGACCCGGACGAGACAGCAAGTTACTTTGACGGCTCCGTCAGCTCGCCCGAGAATTTGTTGACCTTTGTTCGCCACTGCGAACTGGACGGGCATTACCACATGGCCATCGCTTCGAAGGTGCAGATCTTGCCGTTGACCAAACAACTCACGAACCTCGCGGGGAATTCATGGTAACCCGTTCCATGATGCTGTTTCTCGATTTCTCATCTTTTATTTGTTTAGGAACAAGACTCTGAATGGTGGTCGCGCAGAGCGGAACGAATACATTCTTCTCCACGAATTCCATCGGCTCAAGTACATCTGTCCGGACAAGACGTGGGGGAAGAAGTCGAAGCCGGAACCCGAAGTCGACGACGAGGAGGGCGGCGGCAAATCGACCAAGAAGAAACGTGACAAGTACAAGGGTGGCCTCGTCTTCGAGCCCAAGCGCGGGCTGTGGGACAAGTATATCCTGGTCATGGATTTCAACTCGCTGTACCCTAGCATTATTCAAGAGTACAACATCGACTTCACGACGGTGAATGTCGACGAGGAAGTGGTGCGTTCCTGTCCTCCTTTCTATTCGTTCGTCTCACTCGCTCTAGAACGAGGAGGGTGAGGACAAGATCCCCGAACCGCCCGCAAGTAATGTTGGGCAGGGTGTCTTACCCCGCTTGATTGCGACCCTAGTCAGTCGTCGCAGGACGGTCAAATCACTGATGAGGGATCGGTCAACACCCGCCGCGACGCTCCTGCAGGTATTTGATCGCTCGTGCCCCACGCTCCATTTGGCTGAACTAGTGCGGTGCAGTACGATATAAGGCAGCAAGCCCTCAAGCTGACGGCCAATAGTATGTACGGGTGTCTGGGCTTCGAATATTCCCGGTTCTACGCCCGGCCTCTCGCCGCCCTTACTACCTTCAAGGGGCGAGAAATCCTGACGCATACTCGGGAACTGGCGGAGAGTTTGGAACTCGACGTGAGCGACTTTGGCTCTGTACCATTCAGTTAGAACTCATCCCGTCCAGGTCGTCTACGGTGACACTGATTCCGTGTTTGTGAACACCAACGTCACCGAGCTGGACAAGGCGATGAAGATATCGAACGAGTTCAAGAAAGCTGTGAACGAGCAGTACCAGCTGCTCGAGATCGACTTGGACGGCATCTTCCAGCGCCTGTTACTTCTGCAAAAGAAAAAATATGCCGCCATCAAGGTGGAGGAGGGAACCAGGACTTCCACGGAGGTTAAAGGGCTCGACATGAAGCGTCGAGAGTACTGCTCCCTGTCCAAGAACGTTTCCCAGTATGTACACCCTCTTCGGCCGATAATCCCGACTCACGAAACCTTAGGTACGTTTTGGACCAAATCCTCTCCGGTGAAGCCGCCGAGGACGCGGTACAGCACATTCACGACTACCTCACCACCGTCGGCCAGAATGTACGGGAAGGAAAAGTCAAACTCGAGGAGTTCATCGTTCACAAAGTCGGTCAATTTTTCAAAGCTGTCGGTCTAACGAAGCTTACCCGGTTAACCAGCGTCTGGGCAAGAACCCTGAGGACTACCCGGATATCAAATCCCAGCCCCATGTTCAAGTTGCCCTGCGGATGAAGCTCCGGGGCGGAGATGCAAAACATGGCGATGTTATTCCCTATGTCTTTTGCCTTGCGGAGGGAGAAGCCACCGCCAAAACCGCCCAAGCTGACAGAGCCAAGCACCCCGAGGAGTTCAAGAAGGCCGGCGCCGACCTGAAGCTTGGTACAGTGAATTCTCTCTTGCAGGGTAAATTCTGTATTGAACGTCCTCCAGATTTCGAGTATTATCTCGGTCATCAAGTTCTTCCGCCAATCGAAAGGTTGTGCGAACCCATCGAAGGGACCGACCGTTCTCGTTTGGCGGAATGTTTGGGTAAGGGGTCCACTGCTGTAGCTAGTATGATACTCAAACCATTTCCCCGTAGGCCTGGATCCCGCTCGCTATAGAGCCGCGGCTTCGAGTGCAGCAGACGAACTCAGTTTCTCGTCCCTGGACTCGCAGATGTCAGACAGCGAACGATTCAAGGATGCCTCGCCCTTTATCGTTCGTTGTCGGCGCTGCCAGGGCCAGCTCCCCTTCGCACCGATTCACGACCGAGAGGTAAGGGATGCACCCGCTCTTTTTCTGCTGGCCTTACCGTCTTTGCAGCATTCCATCCTGCTGCCGACTGGACCCGCGTGCCCCGCGTGTCAGCAGTCGATAAGCCCAGGGAGCCTGCAGATGCAGCTCGAGGCGCAGATACGGGAGCACGTCTCCAAGTATTACGAGGGCTGGACGGTGTGCGACGACCCGACGTGCGGCCACCGGACGCGCAAGATGGGTGTCTGGGGGCGTCGGTGCCTCCAGCGGAATTGCAGAGGGAAGGTGACGTTCGAGGTACGTCTTTCACAAAATCGTAGCCTGTACTTGTTCTAAAGGCCTTCAAGTACTCGGATGCGCAGCTGTACAACCAGCTGCGGTTCTACGCCTCCCTCTTCAATGCGGAGAAGGTGCTCAAGGGTACCGTTGGCTCGACACAGACAGGTGCGAAACCTCGTTCGCTCGGGGCGCGGAAGCTCATTCCTTGTAGATGCCGTCGGTGCGGTTGTTTCCAACAACCTTGGCTTTTTGCAGGCCATGTCGGCGTGCGTCGAGCGATATCTAAACCAGTCGGCTCGCCGCTGGGTAGAGCTCAGTAAGATTTTCTCGTTTATGAATGTATGATGTACCAGGCCTGTTGTATAACTTGTATCTGTCCTCTTCGCGATTAATATTATTATTATATTGACCTGGAACATAAAGAACCTGACGAGTGTCAGCAGGCGAGGGTTCTTTTGAGTATAATCGTCGCTTATTCAGTTGCTAGCCGATGGCTCGAAGCTCTGCTCCAGCTCGTGCACGGCCACAGTAAAAAAAAGGTATGCCACCAGATCGGGCTGTGTGGACTCGTGTAAGACCGTATCTGGTTCAGAATTCGGAAATAGAACTCGTTCAATGGCCTTGAGTGTGGTGAAAAGACTACAAAAAGTCCCGACAGGATTTAATTATGGGAATGATGGTCGGGGGCAATAGTCTTGTAAGCGCTGCCATAACCATTCTCTGTTTCTACGTCCACGATGGATTCCTCGTCAACGATATACATGCCCGTTCTCTCCCCTCCTACGCCAGCAGCATCTCCAGGGCCAGATACAGATTCATTTGCTGCCATACCCATCGCGCTGCCCCAGAATCCAGCACTTCGCCAGCAATATCTGGCATCCCTCTTGCACTCTCTGACCCCTGCAGAGCTTTTGTTCGTCTCGACAACCATTGCCCCGCTCCTCAAGCGTGATTTCGTCGCCGATTTACCCACGGAACTCGCCCTAATGGTTCTCAGTTTCATCGACGAGCCCCGCACCCTCGTCCGAGCCAGTCGCGTGAGCCGCCGCTGGAAAGCGATGGTCGCCGACGAATCCATCTGGCGGGGCATGTGCATGCGCATCGGATTCAGCAGCAAGGAAGTAAAGGCCATAATGGACGTCGTGTCGCCCGATGACGAACCGCTCGAAGAGATGGAAGAGTTTGCTCAGTTCCCGCTGGATCCTCCGCAACAGTGGCTTGCCGCAAAGAAGCGTAAGGCGAAGGAACCACCCATGCCCTCAACGAGCCAGCCGCCACCCACATTCTCGTATTTTCTGCACTTCAAGCAGTCCTATAGCACTAGTATGTTGTCTTGGTATTCCCACGTTACCCGAGTTAATTGCCATCTCAGTGATGAACTGGCGCTATGGCGGTACCCTCCTTCGCGCTCATCGCATGATCCCGACGCCCGCCCCTCCAAACGGCAACCCGCCCAATTCCGTCGACGTCATCACATCCGTTGCGCTGGACAAAGATTGGGTCGTTGTCGGTCTTGCGAACAGCAAGATCCACGTATTCAGCAGCCGCACCGGTGTTCTTGCGCGCACCCTCGTCGGCCACGACGCCGGCGTGTGGGGTGTATGCCTCGTCGGACGCGGCGGCACCTGGGTCGGCGAGCGGCTCGGCACGACCGGCGGCGACGCGGTCCCCGCAATGTGGCGCACCCCGCTTGGGCTTGACCTTCCGGTCGGGGAAACGGACCCCGTGCCGTTCCCGGGAAAACGGAGCTCGCCGTGCTCCGCGTCCGACGGGTGGGGGCAACCCAATTCGCTCGTCGTGAGCGGCGGGTGCGACAAGGTGTTGCGCGTGTGGGACGTGCGTTCCGGGTACCCGATCCACGTCCTGTCGGGCCACACGTCGACGATCCGGTGCCTGAAGATGCTGCACAACCGCCCGATCGCGGTCACCGGCTCGCGGGACTCGACGCTGCGCGTGTGGGACGTGCAGCGCGGGCGGATGATTCGATCCATGTCAGGACACACGGGCAGTGTGCGCTGTCTGGACGTCTGCGGGAACAAGGCCGTGAGCGGGAGCTACGACGCCACTTGCCGCCTATGGAACATCGACACCGGGGAGTGCATCTACGTCCTGCGGGGGCACTTCCACCAGATCTACTCTGTTGCCTTTGACGGCGTCCGCATCGCGTCGGGCGGGCTGGACACAACCGTCCGCGTCTGGGACACGCTCACCGGGTACGTTTCACCTCTTCTAGATGTACATTCTGCTTACGCGCCCCAGCCAATGTCTCGCGCTGCTGCAGGGCCACACAGCGCTCGTGTGCCAGCTGCAGCTCTCCCCCTCGCTTCCGTTCACGCCGCACCCCAATCCGATCCTCGTCACGGGTGGCTCGGACGGGCGCGTGATCACGTTCTCGCTGTCAACGTACACGCCGCTGCACCGCATTGCGGCACACGACTCGTCCGTCACGTCGTTGCAGTTCGACGCGCGCTGGCTCGTCACGGCCGGGAACGACGGCCGCGTGCGCCTCTGGGAGATCACGACGGGCGCGTATGTGCGCGAGCTGAGCGAGGCGGGCGAGAGCGTGTGGAAGGTGTGCTTTGGCGCGGGGAGCGAGGACGCGGAGATGGGGCTCGGTGCAGGGGGCGGGGACGTGCTCGACGGGCACGACGGCGGGGGCGATGTCATCGCGATCATGTGCAAACGTGGGGGGAAGAGCGTTATGGAGATATGGAGTTTCCGGCCGCAGGATATGCCTCGGCTTTGAGACCTGCTGGATTTTTCGTCCGATCTACGTTGTTGCCACTTTTATATCTGTATCCCTCCAAACTGTAGCATACATATATAATCCTTATATCCTTACATTTGGATAGAATTCGTGAAGACGGGGGCAGATACATGCCAGGAGGAACAAAGAAGGCTTATTTCTCAGATTAGTACACGTTCAATATAGCGTCGAGTAAAACTCGATAACTCTCGCCCTCCTCAGCTGCCGCACCTTTGCAGCCGAACGCTGCATCCAGTGTCCTTGCCATCGCACCATTCCGCAGAAGGTTGGGCCATTCCGGGTCCCGATCCGCCGGCGGGGCGTCTGTTTGGAAAGCGTTGTACGAAACTAACAACTCGAACTTCATCCGCAAAGGCGACGCAGCAGTGTTGACTGATGAGAAGGTTTTGGCCTCCATGAGACGGAGGATCTCCGCCGAGCTGGGCGCGCGGGATTTGTTCACGAGAGAAACTGGCTGCGCCAAATCGCGTGGCTTCGCAGGCGAGCCCTTCGGTTGCGCACGGGCTTGTGGGCGGGGACGGACGCCGACCTTGGCCACGTCGTTGCTGTCGCTGAAATACTTTTGGTACAGCGCGACCTTGAACTTGAACACCGCCGGAGTTGGGCTGAGATTGGACATGAGCGATGATATGTCTTCCAGCGATGACGCCGATAGGCGACTGAATAGGGAAACGACGAGCATGGGAAAATCGAGGTGGGTAGTGGCGGAGAGATTTATCAACTTGGAAATATGGGATCAGAAACAAAAAGAAGTAAGAAAAGGTAGTTGGTACCAAGTTCATCAAGCGCGAACCCATCAAGCGGCGGCGGCGGTCAGACTGTTGGAGACAGTGCATAACAATATTGAGGGGGGCATTTGTCTCTCGTCTAGCCGACGACCCAAGTTGTTCCAAGAGGAGGGGAGAGTGCCGAGCTGCAAACCTCGAGTTAAGTATATCTCTAGCACGTCTGATTCGTTTATCTTACGCAAGAGTGTATTTTCTTGTTCATCTCGTTCGAATATGATGAGGAGCCAGTCCAAAACGGGCCATGCAATTTCGCCCACTGGCGCGCGTTCAGAGAAGGACAGATCCGTCAAGTCCGCTTCGCGCTGTTTCCCTTTGCCCTTGGGAGTCGAGGACAGCATCTGATGGGGATCGAGGAATCCCTCCACTAGAATTTCCCAGCAGTTTCTGCAGCGTGTGATGCACAAGGACTCGGTGGCAACGAAACACTCGTTGTCGTCGTCCGGGTCTGCTTCACTGGGGCGCAGGGTCCGGATGACAGCCGCAGGGGAATTAGTAGTAGCAAATGAAGCGAGGAGCTGCTGCGCGGAGTGGGTGGCGGCCGAAGACGGAAGGAGATGAGATTTCTTCTGTTTCTTGCTGGGCGACAAACTCAGATCAACGTGTGCCTTTTCCGACCGACCGTCGTAAAGGGCCATAAACAAAAGCTGGCGGACATGGGCACTTGAGAGAAAAGTGAGCCAGAGCTATGATTGAAAGACACTGGACGCGTACGCGGATGGCTTGTGATGCAGGGAGCGAAGCTGAGCTAGGATGTCGATAGCCGACTCGTACTGACCCTCTTCGAGACAGTGGTCGACAAGGCCACGCTGGTGCTGGCTCATCTCTGATTCGATGCGGGGAGATGCATCTGTCGCGTCCATGGCGCGTCGTTGTAGGCGCGAAATGATCAAGGGGACTTGTTTGTATCTGTTGAGATTCCCTAACATAGCGCATCAGCGATTTCAGCAAGATTTCAGCCTACGGTCAAGAGGCGAGCGATATGAAAGTCGCTGACACAGACCTCGGTTTGTCGGTGACAGCTGTCAGAGGGGGGGGGGGGGGGGGGGGGTACAGCCACCGGTCCGAGGCTCCGGCAGGCAGAAAAAGAGTTGAGAACAGAGATGATGTCATTGAAAAGAGCGAATTTCGATCGTTGGCAATTTTGGGAAAAGGTTTAAAACATGCCGATCATTGCCGAGCCGCTTCTAAATCACTTCATAAATTCAACTGTGCGACACTGTGGGCCCGAATTATTTTATTGAGTACCTAGGCGGATGCAGAGTATATGGAAATGGGGGGGTAGCCAAAATCCCGGAGCTGCAGAGTGGAGGATGAAGTCGTAATAAAGAGTCGAGCGTTGAGACCATTAAGAGTCAAGAACAATCACGGGATGGCCCGATTTGGGGACCCCGTCAGCGAGGTCTGTGTCTGATCGAGAAAGATCGCTCGCCTCTTGCCTACGGTACATACTGACACCCTCATCTCTCGTCGTTCCTCGTTCTGTGCGGCTCAGGAAGCTCAACGATATCCGCCATGACTACGAGCGGGTTCAGCTCGCGGTCTCTTGCGGTGCACTGAAGCTCCGATGACACCTTTGACCTCCATCGGCTAGATGGTGCATACACTATCGTAGAGGCTTGCTGCGTACTACTCCTGTTATAGCCATTTTCGTTCACAAGCGGCGGATGCTTCGGCCCAACGGAAGAATTTAACCGCCGCCTGTTAATTCATCCTTATCGTCTTACTACTCAAATCCTGATGCGCTCTCTGTTGTGCTGACTAGCCTGATTATTATGCCTAATCGACGCGGGTAAATCGACTTGCGTATAAAAGGATGAAATAACGACCAATATGTTTCATTTCACAAACGAGTTCTCCAACCAACTCCATCGAAATGTCTGCTCTATTCACACCCTTCAACCTTGGAGGTGTTGTGATCCCAAATAGGATCGGTAGGCACTGTCTTCGCGTTCACTCCAACTTGTACTCAATTTTGCGCAGGGATGAGTGCTCTCACTCGAAACCGTTCATCCAAAAGTGTACCCAACGAAATCATGAAGCAATACCATGATCAGCGTGCAGCCGGCGGTGCAGGCCTTATAGTGACGGAAGGGACACTCATTACGCGTCAAGGGTGGGTTGAAGTCTCCATTTAATTTTGTAAGACGAACTCTTTTTACCAGGAGCGAGTGGCCCGATGCCCCAGGCATCTGGAACCAAGAACAGATCGAGGGATAGAGGAAAATCACCGATTCCGTCCATACTACTGGCAGCAAGATATATTCCCAGATCTGGCACCGTATGTGTTTTTATGTTCCTTGAACCAACTTGTGGACTCAAAAGAGTTCTAGTTGGTCGTGCCAGTCACCCTGAAGCCCCGGAGCAGATTGAGGCTGGTGTGGTGCATCTTCATCTCCTAACAGCTCGCACTCAAGACTGATCCATCTCCAGCCTGTCTATGCACCCTCCGCCATCTCGGCGCGCGGTGGAAAGTTCCGCCACATCGATGGAACTCCTGGATATGTGACGGTAAGTCTCCGCTTGTTTCTCCCCGAATATTCCGCTCATCCGCATCTCAGCCCACCGAGATCGCCGATCCCACCGTCTTAATCGCACAGTTTAAACAAGCAGCTATCAACGCGAAGGAGGCCGGCTTTGACGGTGTTGAATGTAGGCTTGCGCACTGTCTTTTTGCCGCGTACTTGATTGACGCGCCTTACAGTCCACGGAGCCAACGGCTACCTCGTCCACCAGTTCCTCGACTCCACCTCCAATAAGCGAACTGACAAGTGGGGAGGAAGCGTGGAGAATCGCGCGCGCTTTGCATTGGAGACCCTCAAGGCTCTGACCGAAGTGTATGGGTCGGACGTCGTCATTAAACTCAGTCCCGGTATGATTTTCGCGCATTCGCCTGAAAAATGACGCTAAATGCCTTCATAGCCGGAGGATACAACGACATGGGCATGCCCTTGCAAGAAACTCTCGACACTTTCGGGTACCTCCTCCGCGAGATCAACAAGCTCGGGCTCTCGTATGTCACCTTGGTGCGTTACAACCCGTGGCTTGATCCTGAATACGATGGTTTGTCCGTCTCCGTCGCTGACTCCTTTTCCAGGCAAAAAAACGGGGCATCCCACATGATGCGGCCGAGTCCTACAGTCCGTTCTTGGCCGACACCCCTCTCTTCGTGAACGGCAGCGTCGCACCTGCTGAGGCCGAAGAGTTGGTTAGCACCGGAAAGGCTGCTGGTATCTTTATTGGCGTCAACTGGATCACTCACCCGGACCTGGGGAAACGCATTTGGGTGGGGAAGGAGCTCGATAATGCTCCAGATTATACGACCCTGTATGGGGCTCCTGGAGTCGATCCTGCCTTGGGTTATACTGATTACAAGGAGGCGGTTTATTAGATACAATTTAAAGCACATTTTAAAAACATGTAAACCACAACACATGTGCAGCACTGTAGGACATCAGTGTCGATAACTACTGCCTAATAGTAATAGGAGGTTGGAGGATTATAGCACGGAACAATTTTGGGGTTGTCTCAATCAGTTGGTCCAAAGTTGGTCGGCGAGGGTAGAAGGGTCGGGAGGGTCGAGACCGCTCAGTCGAGGTAAGAGGAGGTTTGAGAGGCGAGGCGAGGATACGAGCCCGTCTTGGTCGGCGATATCAATCGGCCATCAGAATCCTTTGCAGATCATCAAAACACGAACCTTGTGGGTCCGTATGCACCACGACGATGGCGGGCAAAAATTCGACCCATATCCCGGCCCTCGACGCCTATCCTGACCTGGAGGATCTGCACAGGGCCGCGGAAGCACTTGGCCTCATCGTTGCCGCGTTCTTGGACGACGATTTGCTGCCACTCGACGCGCTCTACACGAATCCGGAACCATGCAGGCTCGTTTTGACACGCCATGACGATCTCTATGTCATGGTGAAAGAATGCCATGCTTCGAGGAATTTCAGCGCCGTGCGGAATCACGGTGCGTAATTGTAGAATTTCTCTTTGTCACACACATTGAATATTGCACGACAGGGGCTCTGCGCCGACAAAAGGCTACAAGGCAAATTACTAGACTACTGTCCGAGTTTATCCCTGCTCTTCTGGAATTCGCAGAGAATGGAGGGCACACGGTCTGGTCACTCGACGCTGAGGAAACGGTCGTGGAGGAGAGTGTGCAGATGCATATCGCATCGCTGGGGATACCCAACGTTTATGGCGCGCCTGGAGTCCTTCTTCATGAATTGGGAAGGTTTTCGCAGGATACCATACTTGCGAATCGGGTGAATAACATATTTGTGAAAGGGTACCACACGTAGGTTGATTTGGATGGCCGCTTTCATGTCTAACATCAAAACCAGATTCCTTGTTAATACCTCTGGCTCTGGGAAAACCCGACTGGCATTCGAAGGTCTATGTCAGAACTGGGGCTTCTATTTTGTCGGCGCGATCGACATGAACGGAATTGGTTCCGGAGATCTCCAGCGTCTGCTCAGCCTCCATATCGAAAGTAAAACAGTGGTCCACTCCCAAGATGTGGAAGAAAACATCAAGATAACCCAGCGGTGTCTGCGGAGACTGTTGCTATGTCGACTTCTTGTCTTCTCCATCTTCGCAGAGCATATTGGAACAGCGGTCGAGCACAAGAAATTATGGCTCTTGCTCCAAGCCTTACCCCGTGCCGTCTATCGGAGCGATATATTCTCTATCCTTATGACGCAGCTGTTCACTGCCGACGAAGACTATACCAGAGATTACACCAACTATCTCTTGACAAAGCTTCGGGATCTATTTGGCAGCGAATGGCACATGTTCTTGGTAATCGACGAAGCGCAGACTATCTTCGGACAACATGCAAAGGCATTTCGAGACCGGGATGGCACGCACTATCCGATACTGAGGGAAATCATCGATGGCTGGGATGCAGAGCTCCACCACCATGAAATCTCATTCGTCACGGTTGGAACACAGATACCGAAGTCCGGTTTCCAGGGTTCCCGGAATGTGGATCGTCATCGATGGTGCTCCAACACTGGGGCATTCGACGACGAGGGTCTGCATCACAAATATATTTCACGCTATCTGCCCCCGCCCTACGTCGAAACAAGAGCTGGGCAGGCATTTTTGCGACTTGTTTGGGAATGGTGCCGTGGACGGTCCGTGCCTCACGTTCTGCGGGTGTTTTTATTCGATCCATAATCTATCCAACAGGTACCGCTTCACCGATGCCTTGATGGCGACACTATTGCGAGATGGATTCCGAAGTCCCCATACCTTGTTCAATGATTACCTGGAAGCAGGTACCGGCTATCGTCCTCGGAACAACCTCGAATTTGTGGGTAGCGAATTGAACGAGGTACGCGCAGAAATCCAGATCTCGCGAATAGATTGCGAGGCTCTCGAATCAAGTTCGTGTTCATTGCCGCCCCGATACTTACTGAATTTGATGCTTTACGCCATTCAGCCGCCGGCAGGCCACTTGCGTCAGCTCTCCAGGAGGCTTTGTTTCAGTATTCGGTGACAGGGAAACCGCTTAGGCCGTTCAGCGGAGATCGTGTTGAGCTTGTGAGTGGGGCGTTCGGGCGATTCTTGGACGGCGAGATGTCGCAAATCGTAATCGATGAGCCTATTATGCTTGTCACAGCAGCGAAGTGGTTCTGTACCACTTTAATTCCTGAAGACAATGTTGTGAATACCCCCGAGCATCCGCAAAGGGAGTCACTTCTCGATATCCTCCAGCTATACCCACCTATCAGTCCACGGACCTTCTTGGCGTCTCTCGTGATCCACATCACCCACGCATTTGCCCAAGGACATTCGGTGTCCAGGGTCTTCTCATTTCCGCATTCTGCGGCTCCTCTGTGGGCTAAACAAAAGGCCGAGGTCGTCGCGCTTTACCGTCCTCACGGCAGACAAACATGGCAACACTCTGTTGTTAAATCCTGGACAACGGCGTTGGCTACATCCCCCACCTCGCCGGAAGACTTGATTTCCTGGCTCTCACATGCCGATTTGGACCTCCCACCATTTTGTCTTCCATCCGCAGGTGACCCAGATCTCGTCTGTGTGTTGCGGTTAACCGAGGGCACCTTCGTCCGAATCGTCCTGCAAGCTTCCGCGACCGCCGCGATCATTCCAAGTTCGAAGCTTCAAGAGATGATACAAGATATGGACAACAGTAACCTGTTTGCTTTCGAGGTATGCTCTGGTTCATGTGTTACTAAAATTCTGAGCTGAGCTGGCGACAGGACCCCGCGCTTCACGAGCACGCCACTGCTGCCCTCCAGTCCCTCCCCGCTTCGTCATCCAGCGCTCAAAGACCTTCGATCCTTCGAGTCATCGCGTCCTTCCCCGCTCCTGCTCACCTCAACAAAAGCACCCGGGGTGTGGCTGGTCTGAACACAGGTTTATTCAAAAGCCTTGCAGCGACGATTCCGGCGTCGGAGGTACTTGAGACTATGATAGAAGCGGTTACAAGCGGAAAGCGCAACCGCAAACGTTCTCTGGTAGACTCCGAGCCTTTGGAGAAGGCGAAACGACGAAGGACGTCGCAGACCGTCCCTGGCGCATCTGGTACGCGTCGTAGCACCAGAGTTCAGCGCTGATACGCGCAATGTGGACAATTCGGAGCGGCGATGAAAATATTAATTTAATTATTGTCTTGTTTGTGGTTTGGTTGTGTTCAATTTGTGGATGATTGGACGCCTACTTGGACCCACAATCAAATGTTCGCGTCAACAGGTGGACAAGGACTCCACATGGTCACATTCCATACCCAGGATAAAGGCTGTTGTGTTGATAAGTCGTCCTGAGCTGTGGCACCGCCTGATCCCCTTTCCCTTCATTACCTTGGCCATGGCCACCGCGGACAAATCGCCTGAAGTCTATGAACAGTTGCACAAGGCACTTGTGACCCTTTTCTCCTTCGTGGATTTCACCGAACCCTCCGATTCCAACATGGATAAAATATTCTCTTTCATCGCCCCATGTATGGGAATGGATCACTCGAGCATGAAGGAAACTTGGCGGAGGCGATCGGGTAATAATAGCCGGCTTATTGCAGATTTGAAGAGAGCGACAATTGATGGGAGAGGCCTTGATTATTCGTTCCTATTCGACCAGTGTGAGCACCGTTCACAATTTTCTGGGTTTTAAGTCGATTTGACAGCACGATAAGTTTCAGGTTCGGTCAACACCCTTCCTCCAGAAGAAGCCGATCGTATTATTTCGTCGTATCTGGACGAAATAAGATCAGCGCTCCAGAGCTTCATAAGAAACCCAGAGCCCTTACCCCTCTGGGTCCCTGACGAGGATTTACCCCATGCCGAATTTCTCAAAGGGTTGAGGATACCTGCCTCCTCGACAAATGCGCCAGACATGTTGCTTCATGATCTGGGCAACTTCAAGAGAAATGAATCCCTCCTGAAGTTGATAAAGACGTTATTCCACTCGGGAACCTTGGCCCGAAAATCGGCAAACGGTGGCACGTAAGTCGAAATCGGTTGGACATGCCATGTCAGTCGTTCTGATCATTCATGAATCTAAAGTATCCTGCTCAATACCTCGGGCTCCGGAAAGACTCGAACAGTGTTGGAGGGTCTCTGTCTACTATGGGGCCTGTATTTTACTTGTCAGGTCGATACTGAAGGGCGCGGGTCGATTGACCTGCAGAGGACCATCAACACACGAATCGGGAAAGATCCGTGTTTCCAAAGGGACCTTTCCATCGGCACGGATGCGGAGGCCAGAAAGGTTAATGAGACGAATGGTGACATCGCCGGGGGGAGATTCGCTGAGGTCCTCCTTGCCCGACTCTGTATCTTGGAGTTCTTCTGTAAGGTGGCCCGAAACGAATCTGGGCGCCTAACCGATGAGCACAAGAAACTCTGGGTATTCCTCCAGGCCCAACCATCATGTATCGAACAGCAAGGCGATATTTTCAATGTACTTACAGAACGAATCATTGGGATCGACAAGGAGCATAGGACCGCGCTGATCGACGAGAAAATAAATGGACTCTCAGCGATGAACGACACCAAGACACTGTTTTGTGTTGTCGACGAAGCCCAGGTCGCTGCTACTTCCTTCATGGGGGCCTTTATGACCTCTGATTCATCCAAGACAACTGCTCGACCCATCTTGCGAGAACTAGCGCGCGCATTTGCCGTACAAGACACCCCGATCACCGTCAATCTTACCGGGACTGCAATAAACAAAACCCTAGTGTTGGATGTTATGACATCCAACATATTCAAGGGACCTGGCATCACAACAGTTACCCATTTCGGTGCTTTCGATGTTGCGGAACAACAAATCACATACATGAAACAATTTTTGCCAACTCAATTGGCGGAAAGCGTCGCCTTCTGTAAACTGTTCAAGCGGGTATCGTATTGGTTAAAAGGACGGTCAGTAATCGGCTTGTGGAAGACGCTCACGAAACTTACCCGATGACAGGTATCGGTTTACGGCCGCGTATATGAAAGATTTGTTGTGCACAGGTTTCCAAAGGCCCCATCGGATGCTGAACGAGTTCATACGTCTATCCACGGTTATTCCAATGCCAGGGAATGCTGTTTTGACAATGAGCACGGGATTTCAGCCAACGGATAGTCAGGAAGACTGGGAGCCGGGCGAGGCAGTACCTTCAGAATTGATGCATTTCTCGTTTGATAAATTGAAGAAAGGTGAGCACTGAGATGAAAGGCTAAAATCAGTCGGCTGAATATTGGTCTTGCAGATCCTGCCTTAGAATCGGTCATTCGAAGACATACGGCCAAATTCTGTATGCGATCGGAAATCGACAGACTTGTTGCTGGCCCCAGGCATTTCGATCTCGTCCAGTGCGGTTTCGCTCGCTACGCCAACAACGACGTAGGGAACCAAAAAGATGCCAAGGTAGCATTGGACGAACCGCTTGCGTTGTTGGCGCTTGGAGAATGGTTGCAAATCTGTGATCTCCCATTAGCCGAGTTACTCCGGATCGATGCTGCCCGCGCAGTGACCGAGGCCAACGGGGCGAACGGACTAGAGGAATATATCGCGCTCTACTTGAGTGCAGTTTTCGACAATCACACGCCACTCACGGACATATTTCGCTTCCACAAGTACATCGATCCACCGGACTGGGCGAAGAAGCCGGCCGCCCTCGTCTCGCTCTACACTGAAGATGATATCGAAAAAGATGGAGACAGAGTGGCGATGGCGGAAGGGCGTGTACAGCACCACATGCGCCCGTCTGTCACGATCGGGAAGGATGCATCGACCATAGAGGCAACAAAGGAATGGTTGAGACATACCGATCGCGCCCCCATCTGCTTCCCGGACAAGTTCATTGGCCCAGATCTTTTGTTTATCCTTCGACTGCACGATGAAGAGAAATCCCTGATTTGGGTCGCACTCCAATCTAAGTTCAGCGGTGCCAATGTCCTCGACAAGAGTGTCATCGAGGGAGCTCTCCCTACCGTAACTCCTGCACAATTCTATGGTTTAAGGGTGCGTTTAATGACCGCTCCCCCCCGATACCAGTACTGACCTATATTCCAGAAGGAGGCAGCTGTGGCGACAACAGAGGAAGAGCAGGAAAATGAACAACGGAGAAAAGATACCAGAGATCAGCACCAACAAGACGCTCTGCGTTTATTGGATCTGCTTCCCCGTCGTCTTCGTACACCGGTACAGCGAGGCAGGAAGCCCGTTGACGCCAGGGAGAAAATCATCAGACGTCTGACGGCTAAAGCGGCAGAAGATGCCCAGAAAGTCAAAGGAAAGAACACACAGAACCGCAGATTGGGGGAGTTGAGGGAGAAAGGAAAGCCTAGCGAAGTGACGCGTCACTCAGGGAGGCTCGCCGCCAAAGAAGATGCCCTTCAAGTTCAAATTGAGCTCACCGGCGACGAGAAGGCGCTTCTCCAGGGCGCTGGAAAACACAGTGTGCTGCGTGTTGTGGTAGCATGGCCCGCAGAAACGAGTTTGCACGAACGAGCAGTCAATCTGCCTGTTTATTTTGACGAGGAAAACCATCCGGTCGTTGAGTTAAATATCGAGCACTGGGCAAACACCATGGCGAGATTGCACGCATCGGCTGGAAACTACATTGCAGACGTCTGGAAGGGTAAGAAGAGACACCCATTGGAGGAGCATGAAGATGCTCCTGCTAGGAAGAGGGCAAACATAGGAGGATCCGCGATTCCGACTGCTGTATTTCATCAAAGGACTGTCGAAGAGGTGCTCCACTTACCCCCGCCCCAGGCACCCCGAGCCCTGCCGCAAAGCCCCACCGATGATGAATACTCCCTTGCGGGATTCAACACGTCGGTTTATACACGGGCTACATCTCCGCCTCCCTCCACGGCACTATCGGTATATTCCCGGCAAGATTCACCCGACGATACAATGTGGAGGGTGGGAGAGGGCCAGGATACTGCTGCGGAATCATAGCTAATCATCCCGTTTCTTCAGGCTCTAGGCCACACGACGATCTAATGCAGGATCCAGGACTCGGCTCCTTCCATAACGCCTCTCTGCGGACGGAAACCACCATCGCCGGTAGATCACTGCATGGACCGCAAACGCGCGAAGTAAGTACGGGAGGCCCCCGACGCAGACCGGGTGGATGCGAAGGTAACCAGGTTCAAACAAGGGGCGATCAGTATCACTATCGCGTAAATCGACCCCCCATTGTATGTTGGTGTTATTGATGCGTATGTTGGTATTTGGCGGGATCGGCATCAGCTCGGCTAAGGTCGGCCCGGCACACCTCGAAGCAATTAGACACGCGCAAGGACACGCGTTGAACACGCGACTCGCTCTCCTGCTCATCGATTAATACCAGATAAGACGGAAGGAACATGAATTGATTGTGTAGATACCGTCTGGACAGATATAAGAACACCTTTTGATGACCTCTTTGATCTCTTTCTCCCTCTTTCTCTCCCATGGCAGAACCTGCAATCCTCCGAATGGAGGATGGGGTGACGCTGTGCACTTATATTGATCCAGATACCAAAGTACATCATGTCGTCTGTGACATATGTGGCGAGGATATAACCCTCAGTGCATCTGCAAATTCATACAGGATAATTTCACATCGGACTGCATGTCTTAAAAAAAGGGGGAATAAGAAGGAGTCTCTGGTGCGTCCTGTCATCATGAATATTCCTCCTTTTGATTTTATGACCGGTATCTATTCTAGGCCCGGGGTCAACCATCTTCCAGCCAACCGAGGCTCAGGGAGAATTTTCCAAATCACCTGTCTGGAGAAAGCACACCTACTAGTACAAGATCAACAACTCCCGTCTCCAGTGTGCAAATTTCCGATCCCACTACTCCTCCAAACACAGGGCAGACTGGGGTTTCACTTCCTCCTCGTCCGGGTCATGTTCGAAATGCAGCTATGATGCACATTACTGACTCTCTGGCTGGCCTTGACACGAACTCTCCCATCCTTCCAGCTGTTTTGTCTCCAGCTGTGTTGTCTTTGCCTTGTCCTGGGGTAGCTGTTCCTTGGACTGCTGGATCTCTGTGGGGAGACTATCCTTATTATCTTCATGATGTGCAGGATGTTGGCTGGGAGCCATTCAGCTTCAATTCCACAGATAACACAATATATTTCCGGGCAGACAAATGTGAAGCCAGAGAAACGGGTAGCAATGGTGTTACATGTATGCCATGTCAGCATCTTCCAAACTCGCCTGCATTCATAAAACTCCAAACCCGGGCTATAGAAGCCAAAGAACGAACTCCATGGCACTACTTGACTACACGTCAACATCTAGCACTTGCTTCAAAGCTTACAAAGCAGTGCAAAGATTTGCGCACCAAGGCAAGTTGGAGCTGTACCAATTGAAGTTGACTAATTTTTGATCCAGTTGAGCAACAGTTCAAAAGCAAATGCTAGGTTACGACAACACAATAATGATTACAGGCGGATCATGATCTTGTTGTCCAACAATGAGCTTCCAGGTCTTCGCCGTATTCTGGTGGCAAAGCTGAAGAGTGGTGCTAGTTCACAGATGATCCTTGCTACGCTTGAACGAGTCATCAAAGCCAAATTGCGTGCCCGGGGTGGCTACAACAAACGGGAACTTGATGTTTCATTCCCCTAGTAAAAGCCATTGGTGGCCCCAGACTTCTCTATGCCCTGCAGAAATCCTATGGTCTTGCATCAGTGTCAACAGTGCAATGAAGTCAGCCTATTCCCAGGCTTCTTCCATCTATCGGAATCCCTACAAAGGAGGAGATTGATCACAATATCAGCAGTTTCTTCAATCCTGAAATAAAACCAGTGAAGTCTTATCCAGGCTGTACCGCCCTGCCAGGCAATATTGTAATGTTTGATGGTGTTGCACTTGAAACAAAGTGTCGCTACTGCCCACGACGAGATGCTATTTTAGGGTTATGCAGAGAACATGCTAATCGTGTCAACACAAAGGTTGACTCACTCGAATCAGTAGAAAATGTCCGCAAGGCACTTGCTGAGGATCCCAAATCAGAGAACAAAGTGTGTTTTGGAAGTGATGCAACGGTTGTTGCTATTGCACCCTATGCAAATGAAGAGCACTACACTGCTGTACCAATAGTGGTTTCTCCATCAGACAAGACAGAAAAGGGAGCTGATCTGGCAGTCTGGCTTCAGACAGTTCTTGATGCTTGGAGGGATCATCCGCAGGGGGAGGCACTGCATGGCCCCATATGGGCTGTTGGCAGTGATGGTGACACATCCTATCGTCTCGCAAAATTTATTATTTGCATGGTGCATCAGATAGACGAGAATACAGAGCTGGGGAAAATTCTTGCACCCTTGCTTGGATTCAACCGTAACACATCAATTCATGGTACTGTTGCAACATCTGATCCGAAGCACATTGCCAAACGTGAGTACAGCATATTCCACTCTGCTTGTGTACCTCAACTGATTTCTCAACAGGCTTTGCAACACTTACACGCTCTGTGCTGGGGATAGTAATACAAGATACCAATATCAGGCCAACTGATTATGTTGACCATCTTTCTATGCTTCCAGCCATGACTCGACAGAAGGCTGGAGACCTGCTTGATCCTGGTGATAAGCAGAATGTACCAAAAGCAATAAACTTGGTAGAGCAACTTCACAGCCTTCAGCATCTCCCCATACCCAGAAATCCTACTGATGCTCATAATCGGAACATCATCAATTTCTATTCTACATCTCTCAGTCATTTTATTTTCCCCTTCATTAGAGTTGACATGAGTCTCTCTGAGCAAGTCCGGTCTCTCTCTACCTATGCCCATCTTACTGCAGCACTTTATATAAAGCATGGCACTGCTTGTCTAACCAGTCCACTGTATGCCGATTCTCAGGCTGTGATCAAGAACACCATTATCACTATTGCTCGGATGCAACTTCTTAATCCAGACCTTCACTTTTATATTATCCTAGAAGGAACTGATCATATTGAGGTTCTTTTTTGTGACACAAGAACACTGGATCATGCTCGTAATTTTGATATCGAACAACTTTCAGGAAAACTCAGTCTTGGTACTCTGATCAATGCAACATTTCAACGCAATCCAGATCTTGACCGAGGTCACCGGCGACTGAAACTCAATGGTGCACTTGGTATTGACCATGTTAATCCTGCATCTTGGACTGGAGATGCTCGGGTTGGAAACGTTAAGATCCAACAAGAATATGATGGAGGCCGGGATGATGCTAATGATCTCCTGGAGAAGCACTTTGGCTCAGAAGCTCGAGTTGACTTTGTTCAAGTTTTTTCGAAACCTCGTCATGATCTTCTTCGTCCTAAAGGAGACTATGTTGGGACATCATGGACAGAAGATGACAACCGCTCGGAGATGGAGAATGACATAAGCCCTCTCTGGGACATACCAGTGGTAAAGACTGATGCTCCAGCTGTTGCACCGAGTACAATAGTTAGGCAACCAGATGATGAGGACCAGGATGAATTTGATGATGATGATACTGGACTCGACCTAGATGATTTTTTGCCTGAGACACCAGCAGGAATTGATGAAGATGCTGCTCCTCTTGCATTTTCTAAACATCTGGTAGCTGAAGACGGAAAAGAATATCTGAAGTCATCCATTATTGCCACATTGAGCTCAAATCGGAGCAAAAAGGCCACAATGCGCACCCTTCGAGTCCGAGGTGTTGCCCTCGAAGATCTTTGTCAAAAGCAGCTTGATATTGACTTTGACCTGACAGAGAGTGAAGATGTTTTGAAAAGCGGGGATTTGGTCGGAGTTTTACTTCGAGTTGGGCAACAGATTTGTCTTGGGGTCATTTCTGTGAAGGGATTCCGAGTCGGAACAGATAAGGCCCTTAAAACAGCGATAGAAATGGATCTACTGGAAGAGAATGATGCTGGTGTCAAGGTTGTTGGCCAGATCCTGGAAATGGAGTCCCAGTCCCACTCCTGGAAATGGACTGGAAATTTCCTCAGGTTGGACACGAAGGTGAAGGATGCTCAAGCTGCACATAAACACTTTCTCCTTGAATTCCCATCTGTCCTGGTACATCCACTTGGCCCAACACTCTCAGCTTCAGATGGAGAAACAACCTGGAATATTGCAGCTGATCAATTAGAGGATGTGCTAGAGTACGCTTGGGAGATGCTTGATCCTCAGAGTGAACAGGTTATGGCTAATATTGAACTGCTTCCTCAAGTCACCAATCCAACCTGTCTTCCATATCGTGACTCCTCAGGTACTTTTCAGTCTGCATTAAAACATGAACAACAACTCACTCAATTTTGTTTAGGAACAGAGTCCCTCTTGATTCGCAATTTACCTCCACATCTAATACCAAAGGCAAAATTGGCCTCCACAGATTTGATTCCTTGTTTTGTATGTGGGGAAATGTTCAAATTGGGAACCATGCGGAATCATGTGGGACAGCATATTTTATTTGCTCTCTATCAAGTCCCTGATCCTTGGACAATTTTAAGGCCCATTGAGGCCGACCCATGTGGATTCTGTGGACGAGAGGGATGCCATACACAGCTGACAAAAGCAGGCAATTCATTCAAGGTTGTGTCTGACTGTGAATATCACTATTCTCGGATGAATTATAAATCAGCCACAACTCCTTCCAAGGCTACTCCATGCACCAATGTCCCGATCCATTGCCCTGAGTGTCCTCGATCTGCTTCTGGAAATCACCGAACTATCTGGAAGTACAATGCCCTGTACCATCTGATCAGCGAGCATGCTGGAGAGAACCAGAGACTGCCAGAGATTTCCCCCGAATTCCTGATCAACACATTTATTCGGAAGCAGGAAACAGAGTGGATGGGGATTTCACATCAGGAAACAGATGACTACCGACATACACACCAGATTCCAGACAGTGATGGTATCGAAATGTTGGTTGAAAGCCAAAAGCGGGCGAGAGAGCGGTCGGGCACAGAGTCAACCACTGGATCAGATTCACACAAGTCAAAGCAAACTAAGACGTAGAACCTTTGGTTGTATTCAATAGAAAATAGTATCTTGACCGCAAAACAGGCCCCCGGTCACTCACCCATAACTCCCTCCGGGGTAGAGTAGATCAGAGGCCGAAATTTGGATTTTCCCGGACTGGATATAGAGTAAATCAAGGTCTAAAGCCCTCATCTCCCTCCGCCATAGAGTAGATCGGGCGGAACTCGAGAAAATTTTTTTGAGCAGAGGGCCCGCTGGAGCCGATGTGAGTCCAATTTCAGCCTTGATGGTGGTGTTAGCAAACATGGGCCAATTATTTAACAACAACACGACCACGGGAGCACCGCTTTTTGGGGTGCGGGAAAGGCTACCAGAGGCGGTGGGTGCGGCCAAAAAGCGAAAATTTTGAGCGGGAGGAAAAATTTGAATTACCCGGCCAACATAGAGTAAATCAGGCTCCAAAAGGCCAAATTTCATAGAGTAAATCAACGAAAATTTTCAAAAAAAACGGAGGGAGTTATGGGTGAGTGACCGGGGGCCTCGCAAAACGTGAATCGCGTGTGTCTAATTGCGAGGCGTGCCGAGCCGACCTTAGCCGAGCTGATGCCGGTCCCGCCAAATACCAACATACGCATCAATAACACCAACATACAATGGGGGGTCGATTTACGCGATAGTGATACTGATCGCCCCTTGGGTTCAAATATCGAGGTGATGGGTCGGCCAGGCCTTGGAGTTTAGGGTAGGCAGATTATTTGTATTATTAATTTTTTACCGGCCAGGAAAGAAAATAGATCTATTGGATACATACATGTACTTCTTCTCTAAATTCTAATAAACCGCCTCCTTGTAGTCAGTATAACCCAAGGCAGGATCGACTCCAGGAGCCCCATACAAGGTCGTGTAATCCGGAGCATTATCGAGCGCCTTCCCCGCCCGAATGCGTTTCCCCAGGTCCGGGTGAGTGATCCAGTTGATGCCAATAAAGACACCAGCAGCCTTTCCGGTGCCAACCAACTCTTCGGCCTCAGCAGGTGCGACGCTGCCGTTCACGAAGAGAGGGGTGTCGGCTAAGAACGGACTGTAGGACTCGACCACATCATGTGGGATGCCCCGTTTTTTGCCTGGAAAAGGAGTCAGCGACGGAGACGGCATACACAAGGGAAAAGGACAAACCATCGTATTCAGGATCAAGCCACGGGTTGTAACGCACCAAGGTGACATACGAAAGTCCAAGCTTATTGATCTCGCGGAGGAGGTACCCGAAAGTGTCGAGAGTTTCTTGCAAGGGCATGCCCATGTCGTTGTATCCTCCGGCTATGAAGGTATTTAGCGTCATTTTTTAGGCGAATGCGCGAAAATCATACCTGGACTGAGTTTAATCGCGACGTCCGACCCATACACTTCGATCAGAGCCTTGAGGGTCTCCAATGCAAAGCGCGCGCGATTCTCCACGCTTCCTCCCCACTTGTCAGTTCGCTTATTGGAGGTGGAGTCAAGGAACTGGTGGACGAGGTAGCCGTTGGCTCCGTGAACTGCAAGTCGCGTCAATCAATAAAGTATACAGAGAAGTGTGTGTACGCACGCTCAACGCCGTCAAAGCCAGCTTCCTTTGCATTGATCGCGGCTTGTTTAAACTGTGCGATTAAGACGGTGGGATCAACGATTTCCGTGGGCTGAGATGCAGATGAGCGGAATATTCGGAGAGAAACAAGCGGACACTTACCGTCACATATCCAGGAGTTCCGTCGATGTGGCGGAACTTTCCACCCCGCGCCGAGATGGCGGAGGGTGCATAGACAGGCTAGAGACGGATCAGTTTTGATTGCGACTTTTTAGCAGATGAAGACTTACCACACCAGCCGCAATCTGCTCCGGGGCTTCAGGGTGACTGACACGACCAACTAGAACTCGCTGAGTGGGCAAATTGTTCAATGAAAATAAAACACATACGGTGCCAGATCTGGGAATAGATTTTGCTACCGGTGGCATGGACAGAATCGGTGATTTTCTTCCATCCCTCGATTTGTTCTTTGTTCCAGATACCTGGGGCATCCGGCCACTCAGTCCTGGCGAAGAGTGAGTCTTACAAAATCAAAATGCAGAGCACTTGAACGCACCCTTGACGCGTAATAAGTGTCCCTTCGGTTACTATGAGGCCTGCGCCGCCGACTGCGCGCTGCTCATAATATTTGCGCATGATTTCGTTGGGTATGGTTGCGGATGAGCGGTTTCGAGTGAGAGCACTCATGCCTGTACAGCATTGGATACAAGTTAAAGTGAACGCGAAGATGGCCTACCGATCCTGTTTGGGATCACAACACTTCCAAGGTTGAAGGGTGTGAATAAAGCAGACATGTCGATGGAATTTGTTGTTGGTGAGATGGTTGTTGGCGAGGTCGTTGGTAAAATGGCTTGCTATTTCATCCTTTTATACCAAGAGCCTACGCAGGTCGATTTACGCAGGTCGATTAATCTGGCCAGTCAGCACAGCGGGCTGCAGACAGCACATTGTGACTTTAGTAAGGCGAGGAGGATGAATTGCCCGGAAGGAACAGGCGTCGGTTAAATCCTTCCGAATTGGGGCGAATCATCCGCTGCTTGTGAACCGAAAATACTTTAACGGGACTATTACCTAGCAAGCCTCGTATTCCAGAATACGTGGTAGTTTGTGAGCAGTGGATCGCGTATGCGCCATTTCGTGAGTTGGATGATCGTTGGGGCGCTGAACGAATGCTGAATGAATGTATTCAGCGGATCACGCTGAGTACAAGTGCACTATGCTCCGGCCCTCAGTCGCGGCACCTCCTGGCGTCTATATATCCAACTTCAAGACGTTATTCAAGAGGAAATGCTCATTGCTGAGACGTCCCTCGGTGCTCCTAAAACGTACGCGCGATGAAACTCGGCGAGTACAGCACATACATCAAATCTACGACGATTTCGTTGCACTACTCGACATAGCCGGGTGGCGGGTCGTTCGACAGACCCAAGGCCCACGCAGATTGGAGCTGCTCCTCGAGCTCGTTTATCCGGTGCTGCAGCTCTTCGTTCTTCTGCCTCGAGCGCTCCAAGTCCGAGGATGAACTGTCCATGGATGGCGCGTCCGACGAGGAGAGGGACCCCGATGACGAGAAGTCCACTGTGCGCCGCAGCTCCGCTAATTGCTCCCGAACGAGTTGCATCTCGGCAGTAATGCGCTGCTGCCGTTGCCTAGCGCTTGGCAGAGACGCGGGTGTTGAAGATGGATCGCTTTGGGCAAATGGGTATGACCGAGAAGTCAGGGAGAGTGAGGCTTGGACCATGGGTCCGGGTGTCTCGAGAATGGCACTCCCGTAGGAGATGCGCCGCCGCATGCGTTGTTTCCGTCTTCGCAGGAAGAAAAATAAGAGGACGAGGATGGCAACGAACAGCACTGCGCCGACGACGATGCCAACAATCGCGCCGACCGGCAGTTGGGGTTTACTATGATACCTATCAGCGTGGATCCAGAAACCTGTGAGGGACACGCGCCTTGAAGTGGATATGGTGGATGAGACCTCGGTTTCCCCGACGTGGGCCGAACCAGACGAGCCAGAAAACAAAGAATTGGATTTGGTAGCCTTTGGCACGGTCTTCGATGGGATACTCCCGGTGGGCTTACTATGATATCTATCAGCATAGATCCGAAACCGGGGAGGAGACATGCCCAGAGGTGGAAGTTGTAGTCTCAGGAAGGGACGTAGAAGTAGCCGCGGTCCTGGATAAAGCGGCGGTGTGGGGTGTCCTAATAACTGCAAAATCATCGGTGGCGAGGAGGGCGGGAGGAATCGACAGGGACGAAGGAATGGAGGCGCATGTGTTGTCAAGAGAAACGAAAAACACACTGCGAGGCGTTTAATATGACGTCGCTGACACTTGCAGACGAGACGCTCACCAAAAAAATGCGGCACAATACGAAATGGCTCGCATGGTGCACCAGGCAGAGAAAAGTCAAGAAACAATCGGGCCCTGAAGGCCTGATCTCTCGAGCATCATCAGAACGAGTCGAGGCTGTGTTGATTCGCATTGAAACCAGTGTCCAGAGTAAAATCAATGCGTAATGTTTGCGGGCCGCCCCAGCAAATTTCTAAGAACGCAATGCCGCCGGTCAGAGTTGTATGGGAATGAAAAAGCGTGTGTGGACCGTCGGTGCTCGTGGATATTTCGTAATTTGTATCGTGCCCCAAGAATGTAATGCAACGCCCAAGCAACGCCCAGATCATACAGAAATTTATCATGCGTTGGCGAATCTCTTGCTGTGGACAAGATTGCAATAGATGCGCCCGTTGAGAGTCTCTTGCGCTGGCAACCTAGGAAGGACGAGGAAGGACGCAGAATGACGTAAACAGATCTGTTGGGAACAAACCTTACTGCGCCTTTCATTCTTTGACTTGTACATTCACCTAGTGTTAATACCCAGCGACCCGGAGACATGTCTCTCCAAGTCAATTTATCCAGCAGAGACATCAACGACGCATATCTAAATGTCCTCAATTCCCGGGGTATAGACTGGGCTCTCTTCACATACGAAGGCGGCACAAACGATCTCAAGGTCCAGTCAACCGGAGATGGTGGCCTCGAAGAACTGGAGGAGGAGTTCTCTGACGGAAGGTCAGCATTGGACGATTGATGTGATATCGCATTAACGGGGCTCTAGGATTCAATATGCCTTTGCTCGAGTGTTGGATCCAAACGTGTGTTCAAGACGCGATTCTATCTTTCCAGCTAATTAGTCGCCGCAGAGCAAGCTTCCCAAATTCGTTCAGATCAACTGGTGTGGCGATGGAGTTCCCGAGCAAAAGAAGGGTTTGTTCCATACGCACGCCAACGCAGTCGCGAGTTATCTGCGAGGAACGCACGTCGTTCTGAATGCGAGAAATGAGGTTAGGAATATTTCTATCAACCGTCCTGCACACGATCTGACGACCCTGTAGACTGATGTTACCCCCGCCTTGATCATGTCTCGCGTTGAAGCCGCCTCTGGTGCCAGATACTCTACGCATAAAGAACAAGCGCGCAAGTTTGAGCCGATCGCACCCGTCGGGACAGCGTACACGCCCATAGGTAGACCGGACATCACCACTCTTCGCAAAGGCCCAACCCCCGCGAATGCACCTCCGCCTCCGGCCGCCCCAAGGCCGGGCTTCGGGGCACCCAAGCCCGCTGCCTCGGCGTCGTCGCTCTATGGTCGGTCGGTCGACAAGAGGACGACCGCGCCAGAGGAGGCGTGGGGAGATGAAACGCCAGCGGCAGCTGCACCGGCCCCTCCTCCCCCACCTCCTGCTGCGTCGCGTCCTCCGGTGTTACCGACTGCTTCGCGTCCTTCCTTCGCCGCGGCTGTAAGTCACTGTTGCCCATTCTCCTCGATTAAATAATTAACGCACGACAGAGGCCAACACCTGCCGCTGCCGCTCCTCCGCCAGTGGCTGCATCAAACGTCCCCACAAAGCCCGCAGAAGAGGACCGCATCGGACCCGTCGGTACAGCATACACGCCCGTCGCTCTGCCAGCCCCCAAGAAGCTCAAGAATCCCTTTGCTGCTCAGATGGAGGCACAAGCTGCAGCGCCTGCGCCTGCGCCCGCTCCGAGTGCCGGGAAGAAGCTGACTTGGACCGAGCGGCATGCTGCAGCGAAGAAGCTTGCCGAGGAGGAAGAGGCGCAGAGTCGCGGTGCCGCCTTCCAGGCCCCCGCTGCGCCGGTGTTCAAGTCCAATGCGCCGGCATTTGGCAGGCCCACTCCTGCGCAGAGCACGCCTCGCAACTTTGGAGCGGTCCCGGCTGCGGCGGCTGCCCCTGCGCCTCCTCCGCCTCCGCCCCCGCCTGTCCCTGCTCCCGAGCCTGAATGGGAGAATGAGCAGGAGGAAGAGGAAGAGTATGCGGTCAGTTCTTTTTTTGAAGGGCTTTTTATGTCTTCGCTCAATCATTCTCAGCCGCCCCCACCTCCACCCCCGCCGCCCCCGCCTCCGCCAGCTCCTGCTGCCCCAGAATTCGAAGCGCCTCCTCCCCCTCCCCCGCCCCCGCCACCTCCTCCACCCCCCGTATGTCCACACCATCCGGAGATACTTGATCTCACCTCTAGTTTCAGATGCCCGCGCGCGAGCCCTCGCCCGAGCCGGAGCCCATTCAGCCACCCCCGCCTGCGCCTCCCGCCGCCGCCACTGGCGAAGGCCTCTGCGCCGTTGTCCTGTACGATTACGAGGTATGTGATTGATGTCCTTCCCCTGCTTTGTGACTCAACGTTTTGCAGGCCACGGAGGACAACGAGATGAACCTGACGGAAGGGGAGCTCATCGAGCAGGTCGAGGAGCTCGACGAGGGCTGGTGGAGCGGCGTCGGACCCGGTGGGAAGAGCGGGATGTTCCCTGGTACGTTGGGATTTTCCTCTCTTGGAAGAGTGCTGACCTTGGTCAACAGCGAACTACGTTGAACTCGTCGAGAGTGCGCAGCCAGAACCGGAGCCAGAGCCAGAGGCCGCGCCGCCTCCGCCGCCTCCTCCGCCCCCGCCTCCGCCGCCCCCGCCTCCACCGCCACCTGTATGTTCTCCCGTATATTCCAGACCTGTAACTAACAACCGCTCAGCCCGCCGCTCCGGCTGCCCCCCCTCCTCCCCCGCGCGCGCCGACTCCAGAGCCCGAGCCCGTTGCGGACCAAGGCGTCGTCGCCGTTGCGCTGTACGAGTACGTCTTCCCGTCGTTGTTTGGCTTTTCGAAAAATATTGACCGTGCGCTGCAGCTATGATGCGGCAGAGGACAACGAGATTTCGTTTAAGGAGGGCGACATGATCGTCGAGATCGAGGCTGCGTCCGACGATTGGTGGCAGGGCAAGGACAGCGCGGGCAATGTCGGGCTGTTCCCTGGTACGTTTATCTGTTTCTCTAGAGCCTCTGATGTTGATGACTAGTGCAGCGAACTATGTGGAGGTCCAGGAGTAAACCGAAAGAAGAAAGCAATTGTTGGATGAAACGCACACTTTGATAAATTTTCAATGGACGATGGAAGCATTTTCTACAGCTGTTCGGTACTTTCAAATACAGAATGAATACATTTCTTTCTTTCTTTACAGTACAGGTACTCTGGTTAAATACATCTAGTTCGCCTCGACGAATGCGCGGTACACGGTTAGGCCAGAGGGGCTGGAGAACGATATCTCGGTGTCCGCGCCAATGAAAAACACCTCGCCCTGCCCAATCTCTAGCCCATTGGGCGCACCGGTCCACTTCACGGAGCCGGCGCCGTCCGTGACGATGGCAATGCTCGGCCCCGCAACCGTGGGGTGCGTCTCCGTCGACCCTGCGCCCAACACCACTTGCACAACAGAGAACTCGGGGATGGGCGGGTCGTAGAGCGTGCTCGTTGCCGACGCTCGGAACGGCGCGGGATCGACGACGTGCTTGCTTGGCTCGGCAGCCTCGTACGTGAGGCCCGACACGAGATTCGGGATGTCGCGGAGCTTGGGCGTGAGCCCCGCGCGGATGACGTTGTCCGAGTTGGCCATGCATTCCATGATGTCTAGCGGGAAATTTTATTCTCACTTCTGGAAACGCAGTGCAGGAGACTCACCGCCCGAAATGTATGCATGGGGCTCGCCTGCGCCGAGGAAGATCGCTTCTCCGGGCTTAAGGTGCACGTAATTCAGCAGGAACGCGCAAAATATGCCGATGTCACCGGGGAACTGCGAGTCGAGGCGTATGACCAGCTCGACGATATCCTGCGACTCGCCCTCGACTTGAGTGCCGCCGGCCTTGTATCTAGCGACCAGGAGATCGAGCTGGGTCTTTACCGCCGCTTCATCGGCTGTCATTAGCGCCGCGAAAAGGTTTTTGAGCGCAACCTTTTCTACCGGCCCAGTTGGGGTGGTAGATGAGGCATTGACCAAAAACTCGGTTGTGATGGAGGGAGGGATGAGCGCGGCAAGCTCTCTAGTAGTACGGAGATATGTTGCGATCTTTGGAAGGGGGAGGAATCCGCATAGCGCAGCGAACGGGGTCAGCGCGAGAGCCATCTCGGGCTTGTGATTGTCGTCTGCAAGATGGTCAGAGAATTCCTGACCTGAGAGGATAGACGCACCCTTGTATATGTCGGGCTGTTGAGCGAATAGAACTTCGGCTGTCTGCTTGTCTGGATGTGTTTGTATGCTGAGTGCCTTTTCTATGGCAAGGACTTTGAATAGGAATGGGAGGTTTCCGTTGGAAGCATCGAATCGGCCAGCGACGTGCTTTCCTATGAGTTCCGGGTGGGCTGCCAGATGCTCGGACAGAATAACATTCGATTCCAGGACGTGGGAGGGAGACTTGGGATGGGTCCCCATCCACAGCTTATGCATGGTCAGCGATGCCATGTATGCGTGTGGACGTTTTACCTCTGCGTAAGGTGCAGACTCTTCGAGGGTAAATCCTGGTATTTTGGACGCCGATGCGAACTGAGCCACCTTGGAGCTATTGCCGATTTTGCCCCAGTCATACTTCTGAGTGGTGGGTATAATTTTGAATACAGGAGGCGTCGACATGGTAGAGAGGTTTGATGGGGTCGCTGATGTCCCGATATGGATCAGCTCCGCTCGCACCTTGAAAAGGCAAAAAAGTACTGTCCGAGATTTTCACCAATGGAAACCCGTCGGTGAAAAACATGCGATCGGGCCGGTGCGTTTTATTCGTTGCAAAGTTTCACCAATGGAACCCGTTGGTTCTAGAATGTACCGGCTGATCATATATATTTTTATAATTGTTCGACAAATATACGATGGGAGGAGCTAAAAAAGAGAGCCCTTTTGAACGCCAAAAAACGTTGTTCCCAAATAAATTGAGCCAAATGGTCGTAATTCGATGTTATACTACATACATATTCGGTCTTACTATTTGAGAACCCTTAGTTGGCCACCCTACTTAGTGGGCCACTTGAGAGTTAGAAGGCCAGGGCTTCACAATTATAGTAGGGCCTAATGCACCAACAGAGTACGACCTCTAACTTAGAGTTACTCCGGGAGTGGTTGGATTTGATGTGGATGCCTCACGTGAACTGTCTGATCCGTCTGTTCCCGGGCGTTCCGCACGGCGTGGGTTCGAAACTGACATGGTCAGCTTTTTTGGACATTTACATATATGGACGAACAAACGGGTCAGAAATTGATTTCTTGGTCCTGAAGTGTGAAATATGTGTGTGGGGTCTCAGAAAGTCCTTCAATAGCACAGATGAGCAAGAGGAGGTGTTCACAAAAGAAAGTTACTTGTGTCGGGTTTGAACCCACGACAGATCACACCACACACGTGAGCCATCAAATCCAATCCACGATCAGATCCAGATTCAAATCCCAAGGGGGTCCGGGCCGGCCAAGCCGTGACCGAGGGCAGGGAGGGTGGGTCGGCCGACGGGGTGGAAAAAAAAAAAACACGTTTTTTTTTTCTGGTCTAGAAATGGGCTTGGTAGTATCCTGTTTAGCTGGATGTCAATTTTTAACGTTTTCTACCTTGAAGCAACCTCAAATAAGCCAAGGATCACATCGTGTGGCTCCGGGTGTCGGAAGCTGTGGTGATCAGCTTGGTGTTGTTTGACAGCGGCAGTGAAAATCATCGCGGCCTGGCTACTATTCTTGTCATTCAAGTCAGAATCCAGCTCCGTTTGCGCTAAAAATGGCTTCTTCCGCGGTAATCAGATTCTAACTGTCAACCTCCCGTCGACTGAGCACCTTACAGGAGCAGAGAGAGGATGCCGGGATGCGGACTCTTTGGGCAAAAGACGAGGGCAAAGTCGGCAGCGCGACATGTCCCGACTGTAAACGGCTCCTGAAATATGGGCCCGGCGGACTTATAAATCTCGAAAAAACCCACCGGGGCAAACAAGTGTGCCGCGAGCTCAAGGAGAAACTCGACAAGGCAGCCGTCGCAAAGAAGCTGACTACCATGCACAATTATTTCCAGAAGAAAGCTCCGCCTGTGCCGAGCACCGTGCAGGCACCAAGGGTGATCCATTCCAACCCTACCGCTGTCCTCGGAAAACCCGCTGCCATCATTACCAAGGCTTCTGACGCGCCTTCTGTCACCGGGCTACCATCTGTCTCCAATACTTCCGAAATCTCCGAGCGCCTGGTCGACTTGATACGTCAATTGCGGGAGGGCGCGAGGCGACTTCCTGTCTCAATTCCAGAAGCAGATGATACGAACCGGCTTGCAGTCTTTGCCAGAGATCCCGCATCATACGTAGACGAAGATATCAATGGAACAGACCTATGGGAAGTCCTTGGATCGACATTTCACGCCGCATTCGGCTATGGTGCGACCTCGGAGAGCAGGGAGCAAATGATTCAGCCCGGCTTGCACAGAATTGGGGGGTTTTGCCGCTTTCTCGAATATTTTGTCGTCAAACGGGGACTGCGAGGAGCGATGGCAGAGCTAAAAGTTGAACAGCTACTGGATGCAATGACTTCCGTGTGAGTTCCGACTGGTCAATTTCGCCGCCCTTATTTCGCTGACGCCGTCCAGACTCAAGAAACACGGGACGCCGGCATCATACACCGGCAAGGTCCCCGACAATCCCACCATTGTTGTCGACAGCGACAACGAACCCGAAGTTCTCGAAATGAGTCCCCCAGATGAAGACCTTCCCCGCGCACCACCAGTGTTCCTCGAGTGTGCTGGCTTCATTTTCCCATTCGGTTCGAATTACCCATTTGGCTTGCATGGCACGATCACCTTCCCATGGAGTTTTACGTCCAGTCATGGGACTGTTATCCTGCGTTCGTACGCCTGCAAGAAAAGCCCCGTTCCTGGCTGAAGTACCTGTGACCCGTGCAAAACTCTTGCCGCGGATCCGGCACTGCAGGGAATCTTGGATCGCGCCGAACATGGGATACCCGAGAATGCGAATTACGCATATTACAGCTTTTCTGGGCTTACCGAGCTGATTCGACGCAAGAATCAGCGAATCCGAGAGCTTCAATTGCGCAGGCTCAATACCGCCCGGAAACTCCTGTCGCAAGCGCGGTCCCTCTCGGACTACAAACAGCTTGTCCGCGCCATTGGTAGCGGAGTAGCGCAGAACGTAGATCGACTCATACGCGTAGCGCTGAGGCAGAAGCGGGGTATCCGGGGGATATTACGCCTGCACGACGATGCTGCTCGCGGTGTCTACCACCCGAAGGACTATGTCGAGGAGGATGACTTGCGCGGTGTTCTCATCTGGAAAATGGGTGGAAACAGACTTGCCGACCTCGCGCATCGCGCGCTCGGGCTCCCCAGCGGAACCACCTTACGGAGTCGTTTAATTGTCCCTTCCATCACACCTTCACTGGGCGTCCCACAGGTGTCCGAGGTTGCAAGAAATGTCGAGGCTTGCTTCGCAGGTATCACCGATGTCGTACGTGCAAAGAAGGTGGTGCACCAGATCCTCATGTTCGACGAATTGGCCACGGAAAAGCGAATCCGTTGGGATGACAAAACAAACAGCTTCATCGGCGTCTGCAGGCAGCACGCTAGCAGGGTTTCGTTGCAGTTCAACAGTGAGCACGATCTCGAAGAATTATTTCGTGCTTTGGAAAACACTGGGGCACGCGACACAGTTCATTACGCTGGCGAGGTAAGTGCGATTTGAGTTTGGTTGTCCTTGCATTTAGCTAAGCAAAACATAGGCAACCGTGGCTGCCATCGGAATACTGAGCGACGATACACGTCTGTACGCAGCTCGGCCTATCCTCGTTTCTGGTGATTGCAAAAAAGAAACCGGAAAGGAGCATGCACGCGATCTTATACAGCCGGCGATCCAAGGCGTGAAGAGCAAACAAGATCTCACCCAGCTTCGCCTCGTCTCTGTTGCGTCTGACGGCGAAAGTCGGCGCGGCGTCGCATTCATTGACATGACTTTCATCCGGAAATTATCGCCGCAGTCTAACATTTACCACCTGCTGAAGGATCTACCGCTGATGGATTTCTGGGTGGGCGAGGACGATCTCACACCTGACAAAGATCCCAAGCATGTCATAAAACGCCTGCGAAACCGACTTCTGCGCAAATCCGGGACCGAAGTTATGGGTACCCACATTTCGACGTCTATTAATCGTTCCCATCTGCAATCGGCCGGTCATTCAGTTCAGCATCTCAACTCCCTCTTCAACCCCGAAGACAAACAAAATGTCAAGGTGGCGTTCGAACTTCTGAAAGACATGTGGACATTACCACCGCCCTCCGCGGATGCCCGCCCTGGCGTCATGTCCGCGCGGATAGGACTTCGCACGCTGGGGACGTTGTTCTACCACCTCGTCTTCCCTTACATCTGTGTCGACCTCACCTTATCCGAACAACTCGAGCATCTTAGTGCCGCCGCACATTTGGCCCTCCTCCTCTACCGTGATGGAGGTAAACAGGCGCTCCCGACACTCCTCTTTACCGACATCATGCTTATCGTCAAAAATGTGTATTTTTGCGTGGCAAAGGCGAAGGTCGATGATCCTGACGGAAACTTCTGGTTGATATTGCTGGGCACAGATCGCTTGGAACAGCTGTTTGGAATCCTTCAGACCATGATCGGAAACGATAGGAACCTCGATATCCTTCAGCTCATAGAGAGAATCACTGGAAGCACTGAGATCGCCAATATTTTCGCAAAATATCCGCACTGGGATCGGCCGCCACGTCGCCTCTCGTTGCCTGCGTTAACCCGCGATTCCCAGGAGTTACCGGACAAGGTAGATCATATTCGACCTCCATCTTGGCGCGCAGATACAGCGGTACGCAACGCTACGCCACAGACAACTTGGCGCCTTGGGCGCCGAATGCTAGAAGAGGAACTTCCTCATCTCGCGACCGCTTTCCATTCACTTGACACCGCAGCCGCATCCAATCCGAATATCAACATTCTATCTCCCCATGGCACGCTCATTACCAAAGCCAACCTCGATGAAGACGATAACGAAGATGACGATGAGCCTCCAGCGGCGGAGGAACAAGTCATAGACATATCCTCCATGCCGATTGATCTAGAGGACGCAGTCGTCGAGGAGGAAGAACAGCACGTTACTCCAACGAAACCCGCTGTTTCACATTTTATCACCGTCGGCGACAAATCTCTCCGAAAAACTCGTGCACTCTCGCTAATTGTTATATACCGAGCCGGGTTGGACCCGAAGAGTAAATGGCCGAAGGACCGGAGGCTCCGGTATGTCGGAGCGTCGGAGAGCCGGAGGGTCCGGAACGTATACGGAAGAGGATCACAACACCACAGGGGGTCAAGGGTGAGCGACTACCCTAACCGGCAGGTATCCGATAGAGGAAGACAAGTCGGAGTACCGGAGGGAACCGGAGAGAACGGAGACGACTCAGTGCAAGGGAAATGAGCCAAGCAACGTCAATTATCAATCTGACGTACAGGACATATTAAAGACGTATTTATACTAAGTATCTAATTGTATTCCATAAAAGGAAGGAGAGTGGTTCTTAACAATAAGTCAAGTCAGATGGGCTGATGAGAAGTCGTATGACAATAAGTGAAAAGGAAGGAAGACGGATAAACGGGAAACGCTCAGTAATCCTTCATTGCGTAAAAACCCGATGGTACCGGAACGGTTCGGAGGCTCCGGTATACTACCGGAGCCTCGGAACCTACCGGAGCTACCGGAAGGTCGACGAGAAGACTGGGGATGTTGCATGGATATAACAGTATCCCCCTCTTAGGTTCCTCTCCCATGAGGAACCCAAAAGGAATGAGGTTTGTCGAACAATGAAGAAGCGTGGGAAAATAAACAAGATCAAAAAGTCACGTGCTGTTGGTTTTGACTCAGACGTTTCTTTCTTTCGTACCACCACCACCTCCGGTCACCAACACCAAAATTCGATGTCGAGCCACGGAAACAACGACAGTGGGCGCGAGGGGTCGAGCGACGACTACCGCAGCGACGCCGGCAACGGCAAGAAAACCGGGAAGGGGAAGGCGCGAGCGACCACGACGGAGCTGCGCGAAGAGGCCGCCCAGCGGTTCTACGAGGAGAGGGAGCAGCGCCGGGTACGCCTTATCTCGGCGTACCAGGAACAGGCGGAGGAGGCCGCGCAACGCGCGGAAGTGGCGAATGAGGAGGCCGCTCGTGCCCTCCAGCTCATTCGAGACCTGGAGGCGCTCGACGCGGAGGCTCCGGAATTCGACGAATTGCCGGTGATTGAAACGCTGAAGTCGGTGTCGCCGGAGCGTGCGGAGGGGGGAGGCGAGGTGGACGAGCTGAACGACGAGGACGACAGCGACGTCGAACAGGAGGGGGAGAACGGTGCGTCGCAGTGAAAACCGGAGGTTCCGGTACTAACGGTTTTGATTTTCGTAGCTTGCGACTCGTGCCGGAGGAGTGGCGAGGTGTGCGTCGTCGAGGCGGGACGCACCGCCTGCCGCCGGTGCCGCGCAAAGCACATTCAGTGCAGTCGCGCGCGGCCCCTTGGACCGCCTCGCGTCAACAAGCGACGCGCGGCACAGGAGGCCCGTGGCCAAGGGTCCGCACCGGTTGCGGGGCCCTCGCGGACGCGCCGGAACCCCCGAACGGAGCGGGGAGACCGGAGCGACCGCGAGGTGCGCGATCGCACGCGGAAGGAGCGGGAAAGGAGGGCCCGGAAGGCGGAGGGCAGAGAGGGTCTGCGGGCACAGGTCCGGGAGCTTGATGCTCACGTCGGATACCTCGGGGAGCAGGTGGGGCGCACTATGTTGCGCTATAAGCTGGCATACCGCGCGTGCCAGCTTATACTCAAGACTCTCGCAGCGCCGGGGAGTGGTCGGGAGGTACCGCCTGGGGTAGAGCGGATGCTCCGCTGGATGGCCGCCGACATGGAGGCCTCCCAGTGGGATTTTTCCCTCGTGGAGCAGGCGGAGCTCGACCTGGCCGCCGAGGAGCCGGTGAAGGATGAGGATGCGCCCCCGGCGAAGCGCCGGAGGCTGATGAAGCGCGGGAGCCCCGAGGTGGAGGAGAAGGAGGTGGGACCCGTCGAGTCGGAGGACTCGGAGGCGGAACCGGAGGCTCCGGTTGCGCCCCGAGCCCGTTCCGAATCCTGGCCGGAGGATTTCCGGTCCACGGACGGCGGGGAGGATGAGAGGATGGAGGTGGACGCGCCTGGGGCGCTGGAGGGGCCGGAGGGGCCCGAAGAACAAATCGCCGCGACGTCCCGAGTTGCGAGCCAGGCTGCGGAGGCGAGGACCATTACGGTCCTTACCTTCAAGCCCGACCCCGAGCCTGTCCCGCCTCCGCCGCCCACTCCTTCGCCTGCACCGGAGCCTCCGGTGCAGGTGAAGAGGGAGTCGGAGGTGCGCGAGTTCCAGACTCTCGTGCTGCAGCCGGGAGCGCCAGCCGGATTCCACGAGGAAGATGGAATCTTCGTGATGGACGATTCGGATGAGGAGATGGGGGAGCCGGAGGCTCCGGAAAAGCCGGAAGCGTCCGGAAGCGCGGAGTGAAGGCCCTGGAGGCCTAAGGACAAAAAGGACATTTGTAATTATGAAATGAGCGTTGTATTTCGATTTGGATGAATTTTTGTTTTTTCTTGATTTTAATTTTGTGTGATGAGTTAATATTCGGGTCCGGGCTTATTCGGAAAGCGCCGGTGAAAGTTGTCAATATGTTCGGCCGCGTCCAAGTCGTCAGCCCCAACCCAAGCATACTGATCGTCGGTATTCTCGTATCCGAGCCATTCGACGTAGTACCGGAGCTTTGTTCGGAACCTCCGGTCGATCTTCGAGTCAACGATTTGCTTGATTTCGAAGTGTGACTCGCCGTCGATGATTTCTACGGCTGCCGGAGGCGGCTCCTCGCGTCCCGGGAATGGGTTCGGAACGTGCGGTTCAAGTTGGGATATATGGAAAACTGGATGGACCTGTGACAACGATTTCGGAAGCCGAATGGTATAAGAAGCGGCACTGGGTTTGCCAATAACTTCGTAAGGGCCAAGGTACGTCTCCGAGAATTTCGGAGTTGGCCGGCTGGTGTGAAGATGCTTCGCGAGGATGAAAACTTGATCGCCGATCGAAAGCGGAGGTTGCGGAGCACGTTTCCGGTCTCCGGTTTCCTTGTACCGCTCCTGGGCAAAAGTGATTTGCTCCCGGAGGAACTGATGCAGTTCCTGAAGATCAACGACAAAATCCTTGGCGTACATGTTCGCAACGTCACGCTCCGGATGGACCGTGATTGCCGGATTGTAACCCTTATTGGCGAAGAAAGGGGAGATGCCGGTCGAAGCATTCGGAGCGTTGTTGAGAGCGAATTCCGCAAGCGGAAGGAGTCGGTCCCAATCGTCCTGTTGATACGAGCAGTAGATGCGGATATATTGCTCAACAGTCTGATTCATACGTTCCGTTTGACCGTCAGCCTCCGGATGATAACCGGAAGTATAATGGATCTCCATATTGAGAAGTTCGCCCAGCGACCGGAAGAAGGAAGCGATGAATTCGGAGCCCCGGTCGCACGTAACATGTGCCGGAACACCGTGTTTGGAAAAGACGTGAATGAGGAAGAGGCGAGCGAGCTCCGGCGAAGTGATATGGGTATCGCAAGGAATAAGAATGACCTGTTTGGATGACCGATCAACAATCACCAAAATGCAGTCAAACTCGCCGGAGAGAGGGAGTTGCTCGATGAAGTCCATGGAAATGGAATGCCAAGGCCGGAGCGGAACCGGAAGGGGTTTCAAGAGTCCGTAAGGCCGATGCCGAGGCTTTTTGTTGCGCTTGCATAGAACACACGACCGACAGTAGTCCCGGACGAAGGTCCGGACCTCCGGCCAAGTGTACTCACGGCGTACGAGTGCTAATGTGCGATTTTGTCCAAAGTGGCCAGCCAATTCGTGATCATGCAAATTCTGCAGAACACGTACGCGGAGCTGGTCCGGAGCATCTCCGGAAACCACCGGAACGTAAATGCGATCATAGAGCCGGAGCATACCGGAAGGGTCGAGTTTCCAGCGCGGAGTGGTGCCGGAGGCTGCGGAAGCAATGCCCGCAACGGCGGCTGGGTCATCGTTGTAGTGGGCACGAATGTCGGAATAGAGCTTCTCAACATCCATAACGATGGAGGAACGGAGGGTGATTTCCTCGAGGAATGTGGCCCGGAGCGACGCAGTGAGTTGATCTTGAGTAAAAATGGGGCGAAAATTTTGAGGATTCAATTGGCTGTAAGCCCTATCCCCCTCTTTAGGGTAGACGTCCCATCGTCTAGTCAAAGCGTCTGGCTTGGCTCCGAGCTTACCCGGACGGAACCGGATAACCATATTGAAGTGGCACAGGTATTCCGACCACCGGACTTGGCGACGAGTGAGGATTTTGGTCGTCGCGAAGTATTCCAGGTTCTTGTGGTCGGTTACGACGTCGACCGGAAGCTCCGGTCCTTCGAGGTAATGCCTCCAGTGTTTAAAGGCGTCGAAGATGGCCAAGAGTTCCTTGTCATGAGTGTCGTAGTTGAGTTCGGCCGGACCGAGTGTCCGAGACCGGAACGCAATGGGATGGATTTCGCCATCATCTCCGAGGATGGAGAGAATCGAGGCGATTGCGTAATCGGAGGCGTCGGTTTCGACAGTAAGCTGCCGGAACGGAATCCAGTGTGAAAGTACCGGAGCCTCCGTAAACGCGTGCTTGAGGGTGTCAAATGCGAGTTGGCAAACCGGGGTCCAATCCCATCGGACGTTGGAACGAGTGAGGCGAGTAAGAGGGATCGTGATCGCCGAGTAGTTCCATATGAAACGCCGATAAAAATTACAAAACCCAAGGAAGGACTGAACGTCCTTCACTTTCCGGGGTTCCGGCCAATCAACGATGGCGGAAACCTTGTCCGGAGACATCCGGAAGCCTTCCGGCGACAGGATGTAACCGAGATATTCGCAGGTGGTGACGCTAAACTCGCATTTTGAGAGTTTGCAGTAGAGTCCGGCCTTCCGGAGGCGCCGGAGCACTTCCCGAACGTGTTGAGTATGTTGGGTCGGATCGTCGGAATAGATCAATATGTCGTCTAAATAGATGATGACGTACACGTCCAACAGATCGGCGAACAAACTGTTCAGGAACCGCTGAAAAGCGGCCGGAGCGTTGGTAAGGCCTTCCGGAACAACCCGGAATTCGAAGGACCCATAGCGAGAACGAAACGCCGTCTTAGGTTCGTCACCCGGAGCGATCCGGAGGAGATGGTATGCGTGCCGGAGATCAAGTTTTGTATAGATGCGAGCCTTCCCGGGAGCATCGAGGAGATCGGCGATGAGAGGAAGCGGATAGCGGTCCTTCTTCGTAATCCGATTAAGTCCTCGGTAGTCGACGCACAACCGGAGGCTACCGTCCTTCTTCTTAGCGAAGAGAATAGGAGCTCCATGACTTGAACGAGTCGGGTATATAAATCCCGACTTCAAATTCTTGTCGATGAAGTCCCGAAGGGCAGCGAGCTCGGTAGGCGAAAGGGAGTAGACATGACCGACCGGAGGCTCCTCGCCGTCCAGGAGCTCGATTTTGAGGTCGAATTCTCGATGAGGAGGAAGATTGTAAGCTTCCTGCTCTGAGAAGACGTCAGCGAACTCGTGGTACTCGGAAGGTATACCGGAAGTGTCCGGAGCAGATGCGGAAGCAAACCGGGCACGGGCTTCTTCCGAGGGAGTGGCGCGCATCGTATATTGACAACAATCCTTGTCTCGAATGATGGAGCGGTAAGCCGCAGCAGACACGAGAGACACAAGCGGAGGGGTAGAGAGAGGACGAGGCCCGGAGGCCTCCGGAATCTCCATGGAAGGAGCAAGAGTCTCCATGGAAGGAGCGGGAGATGGCGGAATCGTCGGAGTCGGTGTAGGCGCCGGAGCCGGAACGACTTGAACCGGAGGTGCCTCGTCCGTAATCGGAGCTACCGTAGCAGATCCCGGAATTATTTCCGGGGTTGTCGACAGGGATTTCCTTACGGGATCGGGCCGGAATGTGATAGAGGCTTCGGACCAGTTAATCAACGGATTAATGCGGCTGAGCCAATTGTATCCCAGGACCAGATCGCAAGGAGAATCAAGACGTGTGACGAAGAAGTCCATGTATTGAACTTCGCCAGAAGGGAACCGGAGCAACAACCGGAGCATCCGGTTAATGATGGAAGATGAGCCGTCGAGATACCGGACCCGTACCGGGTCCACCGTATACGTGGAAAACGCATTAGATTCGCAGACTTTCAATGATACAAAACAATGAGATGATCCGGAGTCCACAAGCGCACGCACACGGGAGTTGAATCCCGCGACTACTCGAGAGAGAATAGATGGAGACATGGAAGAGCATAGCTCCGGCTCGGAGATGTCCGACCGGAGGGAAGAAATATCGAGAGAGACGTAAAGGGCATTAGGGAAGAGAGCGGAAGCGTTGAGACGAACCTCGGTGAGCACCCGTGAGTCAACGCAACTCGGACCAGGTGCGGAGGATTCCGAGTTGCTGATCAATTTTTTGACTCAGCAGCCGCGGCGGCCGGCGTAGCCGGAGCCGCCGGAGCCTGGGTGGTCGTACCGGAGGTCGAGGCCTGGGCGGCTTTGGCGCTAGCCTGCCCAGGACGCTTGTTGCAGTTGTCGGCTGTGTGACCCTTACCTCCGCAGTACATGCAGAGGTTATTCTTCCGGCGACGCTCGCGTTCGTCCTGCTTGATCTTTCCACTGGCGTCGAGCTTGTCGGCGTAGGCGCGAGCGGCAGGAGTGGCGTCGGACGACTTGGCCTTGCCTTTACCCTGGTTACCGGAGCGTCCGGCATTGTTACCGGAGTTTCCGGCAGTCGCAGCAGTAGAGGAGGGTGCGGGAGCGTTGGATGATTTGGAACCCTTGCCGGAATTCCGATTACTGGGTTTCGGGTTGCCGGATTGACCTCCGGTAGCGTTACCGCCACCGGAACCGGAGGGTTTATCGCGTTCACGCTCCCGGAGCTTCTCCGCCTCGCGTTTCCAGTACCGGCCATCGATGATGCGAGCGACCAACTTCACTCCGTCGAGGGTGTTGGCATAGTTATGATGAACCATGTCGTCCTTGATCCGACGGGGAAGTCCTTCGTAAAACTGATACCGGAGGGCGTTATCGCTCCACCGGGTCAAAACCGAAAGGAAGTCGAACTCGATGATGTAAGTGGTGATCCGGTCGCCGGATTTCATCCGGCACGCGCGAATCTTGTCCTCGGCATCCCCAACCGGATCATGCGGCCCGAAATTTAACGTAAGCTCCTGAATGAAGACGGCAAAGTTGCCGTCCCAGACCGGAATGATGGTCGGGTCGTAAAGATTGGGGGAAAACCATTGCTGAGCGCTGCCCCGGAGGTACGAAATGATGTAGAGAATACGATCATCGTCGTCCGGAAAGTCTTGCGGGCGCTCCGCAAAGTGCAAATAGCACTGGGTGAGGAAGGACGAGAGTTTAGCCGGGTCCGATCCATCGAAGGTGTCCGGATTACGGAGATTGGATCGGTTGGAACGAGGAGGAAGGTCCGCGGGACGAGCGGAGAACACATTGATGGCATCCCGGAAGGTCCGGATGGTGTCCATGATTAAGGCCTCGTTGGCCTCAGGCGTCGGAACACGACGAGGAGCACGAGGTATACCGGGACCTCCGGGGCCACCGCCAGGTGGACCGCCAGGAGGGCCTCCGGGTGGACCACCTGGAACACCAGGACCACCGGGACCGCCGGGACCTCCGGGGCCACCTCCGGGTGGACCTCCGGGAGGGCCGGGCGGTGGACCAGCACCACCACCTCCACCACCACCACCATCACTGCCACCATCGCCTCCATCGCCGTTATTACTCCCCCCGTCATGAAGGGAAGGAGCAGGATCACGCTCAGGAAGCTCCTCCGACAAGTGGAGGCTTGCTGCATGACCTCCGGAACGTACGGAGTCTTCGGAAGCCTCCTGGGGATCTTCCGGAACCTCAACGATACGAGGCCCAGCGATGGGAGATACGCTACGAGAGATTGCTGCAGCGCGGCGTGGATGGGGTGAGGCCGGATATCTCACCGGATTCTCGGGGGTCCGGGGATTGAGAACTAACCCCGGAATTGTTGTCGGAGATGGCATAGGCGGCGCGGGTGAACTCCGAGTGAAATGCGGAGTGTATCGAAGGGTGGGTGATACCGGAATAGACGGGTACATCGACGGACCGAGAACTTGGACCGGAGTACTCATCGGAACGATCTGGCTGAACATACGGGATTCTCGACGAGGTTCCCGATCAGTCCGACCAGTGTTGGAACGTTCGATTTGTTCCGTGTTGGGTAGATTTGGATTAGGAAGACGAGACATTGCCAGTCAGAGTAGTGAGATTGATAATACTGTTATATACCGAGCCGGGTTGGACCCGAAGAGTAAATGGCCGAAGGACCGGAGGCTCCGGTATGTCGGAGCGTCGGAGAGCCGGAGGGTCCGGAACGTATACGGAAGAGGATCACAACACCACAGGGGGTCAAGGGTGAGCGACTACCCTAACCGGCAGGTATCCGATAGAGGAAGACAAGTCGGAGTACCGGAGGGAACCGGAGAGAACGGAGACGACTCAGTGCAAGGGAAATGAGCCAAGCAACGTCAATTATCAATCTGACGTACAGGACATATTAAAGACGTATTTATACTAAGTATCTAATTGTATTCCATAAAAGGAAGGAGAGTGGTTCTTAACAATAAGTCAAGTCAGATGGGCTGATGAGAAGTCGTATGACAATAAGTGAAAAGGAAGGAAGACGGATAAACGGGAAACGCTCAGTAATCCTTCATTGCGTAAAAACCCGATGGTACCGGAACGGTTCGGAGGCTCCGGTATACTACCGGAGCCTCGGAACCTACCGGAGCTACCGGAAGGTCGACGAGAAGACTGGGGATGTTGCATGGATATAACACTAATGCAGAAGCATCGCCACACAGCAGCTTCCACAGATCGGCTGCGACGTGTGGCAGATGTGCAACGCCATTCGTCAGTTGGGGATGCGGACATTGCTGAATTTGACTCCACATTCGGCGCCCCTTCAATTCTTGTTTCCGAACCCATCGTGACGTTGGTTCGATGCGAGGAGAAACTATTTGTTTGTGTGGGTGAAGTCACCGACATTCGTGTGGACTCCCAGTCGGTTGAACAGATCGCTCTCGAGGCTCTTCTCGAACAGGCGGTGACAGTTTCATTCCAAATTCTTCGCGTTGTTCCAGCAACAGTGGAGGACGACCCCACGTTGAAGAATGATTGGGTGTCTGGCAGCCCCCTCAGGACAGTTCTTGCATCGCCCGGCCGGCTTGTCCTCCCCATAGACCCGACACTGTCCACTCGCGTCCAGGGGAAACCTTGCTATTTACTCGAGAGCACTGTTCTGCGCGCGTTTGGAGCACGCCTCATGGATTTAATTACACCTCACGTTAACAGATCCATTCCCAAGTTCATCCCAACTGACAGCTTCCCATATCGCGAATCGCATGGTGCGTGTCAATTATCCCGCATCGAATCCTGATGTACAACATACACGTAGGACGTGCATGCTTTGTATGCGAGAGCGATGATCAAGACCCAGCGCTATCTGCCACTGATCCTCATGTTTGCGGCTATTGCTCTCCTTCCGTCCCCCTTGATACGGCCCATCCACAGTTGATTATTGCCCACATAGGTTCACACATTTTGCACGACCCAGCCATCGACCGCTCCATGGAACCTTGTGGTCTTTGCGGCCGTGCTTCTCCTCTGTGCCAGATCTTCCTGAAAAAAAGCTCAAGCGGATCGGGCGCTCTTACCATCGACATGAAGGCCTCCAGATGCCCAAATTTGACCAAGAGATTCTCAATTGGTGCTGCCACCAAATCAATTGATAGCTCACCTTGCTCCAACGCTCCGCTGAAATGCCCGACTTGCAGCAAGAAGGATCCAGCAGTTTGGCGATACAACATGAAAGAACACCTCACGCGTCACCATCCTGAAGTCTCACTGCCGAAACACGGACACCTGTGGAAACTTAGCGCGTCCGAGATAGCCGGCATGAAGGGAGTCTGGCGTAAGCGGAAGGAGCGAAAGACGAGGAAACATAAGTCTACCCTCACCCTTTCGGATGCACACAGCTCACGGCGTGCTCTTGCGTTCGTCTCTTTTGTCTGCCCAGATTTCATGTCATGTTTAAAAACTCTGCAGGGACGATAATTTGGATGCCGTACCAACGGAGGATGACGACTCTGACTCCAGTGGTTCGGCACCTACGTCTCCAGTTCTGGCTCTTTCAGATGATGAGATGCCGGAGGCGCTTTTACCAATCCCCGAAGAACCAGAACCGCAGGAGACGCCAGAGGAACAAGATCAGGCATTCATTTCATTTGAAAGTGCATTACATACATAACTGACTGTAGTTGAAGTACCCACCTCAAATTTCGACCTCGTCAGCAATGGTTCAAATCAACCTGTCAGCTGTGTCCGTTCCTGTGGCAATCCCGGCGGCAGCGGGGCCTTTGAATACCGGTGCTTCTATGACACCAACAACACGATCGTCGGGGCGCAAGAGAACTCTGCGCCCGGTCGATGACCTTAATCTGTGTCTTTGTGGGGTCGTGGCCGTCCGTATTCCGCAGTCAACATCATCTGCTGCTCTATGCAGCAACGAGGGGTGTGAAACAATCTGGGTCAGTTTTAACCGCTCGCAATTTGCCCGCCCACGGCTGATATTCGCTCAAGTACCACCTGGATTGTATCGGGATGGAAGAGGTGGCAGATAATTGGATCTGTGACGCTTGCATTACGTTGGGGGCTGGCCGTTCAGGGAAAAGACGTCGCGTGTAAACACGTAAAGTTCAAGTAGGTCCGGCGTATCATTATGTATGCCACAGAAATATCTACCTGACACCTGTAAATTGCTGTAGTTGGTTCCAGAACTCTACAGATACCAGAATTCGCTTCAGTCTTATGATATCGGCTGTTTCAGTCAAGTTTCGACGGTTTGACGGTCGATTGTCAGCCCTCGGCATCTACCGATCAATTATTTCCCTTTTAGGACATCACGTGGTAGGGTGGGTCAGAGGGAAGGGTCGGTTTGAAAAAAAACGGCCCTACGTTTTTTTTTTTTTTTTGGTACCCCCTTGTCAAATCCACTCCCGGAGTACTATACTGTACGAGCCTGTAGGGGAGCAACGGTCACGGTCACGATGGCCCCGTTGCGTTGCCTTTTTGTCCTCGGGTCACTGTCACGATTGAGGTTGTTGCCTGAAAAATATCGTGACTTCAGGGTACAAAAATCCTAAAATTTTTCCAGGCATTAGAAAGAGTCTGGAATCAGAAAGAACTGCTAGTTCTTACTTTTGAAAGGTGGATATGAGAATAGCCTGCCTGTACAAGCCCTGTGAATTGGGTAAAATATTTTTTTGGTTGCCTCGGTCACGATCACAGTGGGGGCCGTTGCCTGAAAAAAAGGCAACGGCCATGTCACGGTCTGTGGGCCGTTGCTCCCCTACAGGCTCGTACAGTATTTTGCCCAACGGGTCTGGATTTGCACAATGGGTCTGGATTTCTTTTTCTCTTCCGTCCCTCGGGCTTTTTGGCTCCGGTTTTTTGCAGGATCCTTTGGTATACTGATAGGCTACATCTATGTAAAAAATCTAAGGGATGCGGGAAGAGGAAGCTTTTCCGATTTGGTTGCCGGTCCATCAAACTCAGAGGGATATTTGAAAGTGTCCATGTTCTGTGATCTCACCTCAACCTGGAACTCCGGGAAATTTTGAGGAGTCGTACGTAGGGAATATAACACCTTCTGTCCCCTCAGATTTTTTCGTCGGGGCTACAAGCATTACAGTGTTTCAAAACAGTCTCTGGAGGAAGCTCCAATTGACTTTTGGAACAGTTTTCGCATCTGGGGCAATCGATGCTGCGCTCAAGCACATCTTCTTGCTCGTCGATAATGCGCTGTGGGCAATGTACATGTGTTTCATCCAGTGAAACTTGTAGGGTTCGGCGAGGTTCAGCAGTGGCTGAGACCTCCGCAGGGGCAGCCGTAGGAGACACATAAAACCCAAGAGATTTTTTTGGTTTGGTCAAGCTTGGTTCAATGGTTAAAAAAGAAAAGACAACCATCACGTGCATGTTCAAATTCATGTACAATTATCCTAGGAGTATCTAAAACGGATATGGCTTGGCTTCCACCCGTTCTGCATCATCCCTACTGGCCACCTCGTCCAAATATCGCACCAAAACGTCTCCGTACCGGCGCTCGCCTTTATATTCCCTGACCTCTTCCGGCCAGCTCCGAACCGCGCTCGCAAATCGGGCTGCAACTCCGGGTTCCTGTGCAAGCTCCTCCACCGGCACAAGATATGTGCGGATCGTGAAGACTACGGCCCCGGACCGGGGAAGCCTGCGCAGCGTCTGCCGCTCCGTCCGTAATCGCAGGGTTTCCGGTGCGACGACGAGAACAGGTGGGTCTCCGCCCGACGAACCCTTAGTTCCGCCGTACTCATCTTCGGGCCCTAAGACAGTTTCACCCCACGCCAGCTCATCGGGATCCACCGAGGGAGTGGCGGATGAAGGCGGAGAGACCTGCACAAAGTAATTGTTCCGAGCCACTGGTTTGTCAACAGGAAGTCTGCGGAAGAATCGTTCGAAAGATGTGTGCAATTTCTCTTGATCTAGGGTATCGATGAAGATTATCATCTGGAGACGGGAACAGTAGGAAGTAAACATTACATTGAGGCACATTGCCGCTGAGATGGATCTCGTCTAGCCTCATTCCGATCTTGTCCTCCATCCGCCAGAATCCTTCGAAATTGGTGTATAAATAATATTGTTGGGTTATGCAGCGATGTCATACCTGGTACAACAATCCCCCCTGCTTGAAAATAATAACCGCCGTTGGAGCCTTCGACCATCACAGCGAGGTCGTCCTGAACAAGAAGTGCAGCGATGCGCATCGCAATAGCTCCTTGCTTCTCAATATCCGGTTTCTCGTCGCCCGGAATAAAATCAAGAGGCAATGGCAGAGGCAACTCGAACTGTTCCTGCTGGGGAACAATGAAGACGCTCTTGACCGGTGGGGTTCCACCCCAACCCGTCGGATAATCAGGCATCGTTGAAGCATGTCGGGTGATCTGGAACGTTGTAGGGTAACGTCGCGAGAGGTACTCGGCTAACTCGTGGACTAATTCTATCGCTACATTCAAGGATGAGAACCGTTGATAATTGTGAAGGAAGGTTGGCTTCTTACCGCCTGCAGCACCCCCACGGATCCGTATGTTACCGTCCTCGCCGTCATGCTCACGGACTGACGGCGGCAGCACCTTCACCACGAGTTCTCCCTTACGTTCGATGCGGTCCTTACGGATTCTATAGTACGCATTGAATTGGTCATCGAGCTATCGGGACTTCAATGCATGCCCAAATATGACACTTCTTTGAATAGCGTACCTCTATCCACTCGCCCCATTGCATGTTGCGAATTCCCATCGTGACGCTGCAACACATGAGTTCGGGTAGATTACTCGCAGAAAATCTACGCACTGATATTCTCCCCACCGGAAGGGCCGGTACATCGGGGGTTTGATATCGCTGAGCGCGTACGGAGATGCCTCAAAATCAGGGTATTCAAAAGATTGAGGAAACCATTCTAAGAAAATGTTTCGGATTCGTAACCTAAAATAGAAGAAGCTATGTATTTCCCACCTCCAAACGGACGTTTGACATTCAGAGTACGAGGAGGCGACTTCTCGGGGGTGTTATCGGCAGGTTTGATAGTCCTTTGTCGTTTGAAAAGCAGGAATGAAACTGTCGTTAGAGCACTGCCGAGCAGGATCACGATAACCGCATTGTTGGAGCGCAACCCAGAGAGGTAAGGATCGCCAGTGACCAATAGGCTATTGATCCAGTCTCCCAGCTCGGCCAACGGGGCGAATTCGAGTACCTTTGTTACCATGAGCGATTTGGACTGAGGGGGAATAAGGTAGGGGCGACACGGTTGGTGAGAGTTTGGAATACTAAAAGAAGTGAGTTTTCGGGCCGAAGGTCCTCGTGGTGGCGGGCATCCTTCTACATCCTGATAGTCATGGGGGAGATGCGAGATACGAGAGCCGGAGCGCGAAGAAAACCGATATGCCACAGGTAGTACGATAGTTGAATGGCAGTGGAGAACAGGCTTGTTGAAAACGAATGCGATTTGCGAAAAGATTGTCAGCCTGAGAGATTTACCGGGATTGCAACTTGAATGTGCTATGTAGACCGCAAATATTCCCCTTTAACTTGAGATCTCGCGACTGTCGAGAATTTGGAGGCGCCGTTATGGCGTTATTTTTCGCTGTTTATTAGTACTTTGTAGTCCATGGTTTCGAGGTAGGACGAAGTCCCAACTTCAAAGTTTTGATCATGGGTTATCTCGGCCCGGGTTGTCCCGACTGCCCAAATGGGAAGTTTTGCCCCTATCCTCCTGCACAAGGGGATCCTAGAGCCAAGAACAATTTGCAACCCACAATTAGTAAGTTAAGCTCGACTTCTTGCTGCTTTTCCTTCAATTTAGCTGCTCAATGAGTGTTTTCAACTGTGGTCTCCTGCAGAGTCATATTTGAGTTCTTGATTTCACTGGGGATATGTCCCATACATGTGAAAAGCACTAGCTCAGCTGCTCATTCAAAGGTACTCAAATATATTTGAAGGGATTTGGGTCTCCAAATACCTTAAATGGCTTGCTTATCATGTTCAAATCAAGCTGTAGATGTGGACAAGGGGTTATTCCCATGAGCCATACATTCACAGCAGGGGCTTACACAGGATCCCTTTTAGCAAACTCTACATTTCTGTGATCTAACCAAACCCCCCAAGCAGATACATATTTGGAACTTGGCTGATGTTTTTTTTTCGATATTTGTATTGGCATGTATGATGTATGAAAGAGTTCAATTATAATTACGTTGCTTGGTTGTGGCCAGAGAAATGTCTTGAAAGGCATCTTGCCATATGCATCTGCTACAGTGGGAGATGGTGCCCTCGGCTCAAGGGGACGCACAAGGTAGTATTTTACAAACAAACCTGTCAATGTCCGGGTGACAATGCCGAGATCAATCAGACTTCCAACTTCAAAGTAGCTTTCGACTGCTGCTTTCAGCCTTGTATAAAAATGCCGACTTAGCACTAGGCTCTTATGAAATCTGTTGAGAGTACGAATTTACATCGAAAATTGATCTCATACGCCGTCGTCAAATAGCGTCGAAGCTCCAAGGCTAAAACCCAACTAAAACCAGTAACAGTCTAGCGGCCACGTCTGGCCCGGACCGGCGATGCCGAAAGTTGAACACTATGGCACCACCACACTGAAGCTGCTCGCCAAAAGTGGCAGGCTCAACTACGCAGAAGTAAAGGAGTTTGACCGTACTTCGAATTCATATCATTTTCCTTGATTTATCCGAGCATAATATAAAATGAAACAGACGAAGATAATATGAAGACTCAAAAGACTCTTCTAGAAGCCCCGGATGTCCAACCCTTGCGAGCGATACACACGCAGTGTTTCATTGAATCCCTGAGTGAAGGGCGGTAGATCATCGTCTATCCACCGTCCCATCTTTACACACTTCAAACGCACGACGCCAGGCGGGGCGGCCATCGCAAGCAGTTCATCGTCGGACCACCAGCGCGATCTTATCATCTGGCCAAGACTAAATTCTCCGAGCTCTACCCCGACGTTCATATGCATAAGGTCCAATGTCTCGAGTTTTGGGGCCAGATGAGTGGAATCCGATTCGGAATATCGCAGCGCATCGAAGAAATCATCGTCAACTACGCTGTCGTCGTCCACGAACTGGAGCCGAGTGAGAGATGGCGTGAACCAGAGGACCTCTGGGATGTCGTACGCAAAAATGCAGTGGGACAACTCCAAATTCTCGAGCTCTTTGGATCGTGTCAAAAACAACGTCAGGGCCGGTGTGAGCCATGAGACGAACCATTCATAATCGACGGGGAGGGCGAGGGCGAGGGCGAGGGAAAGTGATTTTAGTGAGGGAAGGTGGAGGCGCTGAAGGAAGGGAGATAAATGATCTCCTGAGGAACAGATTTGCATGTCTATCTCCAACAGCTCCAGATGCTTCAAAGAAACAGTTGCCCCGATGCTCACATCCACCTCCGCCCACTGTTTAGTGTGCACCTTGGCTGAGACGATGTTATGACATTGCACGAGAATGTCAAGGCACGCCTGGGGCGATCCGCATTTCAATGAGAGTTGAGTGAGCTGTGCCCACGGCATAGGAACAGTATGGGGGGCATCCCACATGGAGATCGTGAGATCGCGAAGGCGAGGGGCGGATTGAAATACTCCGGAATTGGGACATTGGAATATTTCCGGGTTGAGCAACGTTAAACGCAGTTCTGCGAGGCCATCCAATCTACCTGCAGGGATCTGCGCTAGTGCGGCCGCCTCGAACTCTGCCGCCACCGACTCGATGGCGAGACTCTTCCATCTATGAGCAACACGACTGAGGACATTAAGGGCAGGTGCCAGCGCCTTCCCGAGGGAGTGCAGCCGGGCGTGGATGGGAAACGGGGCAGACCGCTCGAAAAACATTGCGGTCCCAGTCAACGATAGTTGTCTCGAATCGCGAGTTGTTAACGGGAGAAAATGCCTGATCCACAGCTGAGGCGTCCGAAGTGCTATCTGTCGCCAGCGGTAACACACTTCGCACAACGACATCACATCGACGGCGGACGCCTCCCGCTTGACCAACACAGTGATGAGGTTCAGAGTCGGGCGCTTGACTGCCAGGACCATGATCTCCCCCAACAGCTCGTCCGGAAGAAGTTCGATAGGGCTGAGAATTGATGCTAGAGCTTCGTGTCGCGGAGAGATGTCCAACGGCACGTCACCACGACGCGTCGGGGACTTTGGTTCTAGGCTCATAGCCTGTAGGTCCAAAACGTCCGTATCGGACGGCTCTTGGGAAAGAATCAGACATGGGTGGCAATCGATGTTGGACACCTACCGTCGCGTCGAAGAGCTTTCACGGAGCTCATGGCTTGTTCAGCGTGATCCGAAATTATGGACATCCGGGCACCACAGCCGACTTTTTTCCCTGGTAGATTTAAGAAAGGGGCTTGAGAGTCATATATATAGCGTTGTGGTCAAAGACCCGAGTCGTATATCGTGGGAAAATCGGAACAGCTTAGAAAGAGCACCGGTGTTTACAAGGCGCGCTCGAGGCGCACAGTGCCGGAGGGGCCAGTCTCAAGGTTGAACAGCAAGGCGAGGTAGTAGTTTGCAAAAAGAATCAAGACAATTGGAATGAGAAAAAAATTGCACTGTTTCAAGTCAAGTGGATAAGAATTCTTTTTGCATACTACTTTGTCTTATTGCTCAACGTAGAGACTGGTTGCGGTAGACTCAGTCATTCGTGGTTTGAGCAACCCGACAATGTCAATGTAATCCTGTATTATTCAAAAATTAAAATAAGTACCACAAGCACCGTAGCGAATAGTCACACTTCAACCTGAGCTTTCCCTCTTCTTGAGTGGCGGTATAAAGCCAATGAACGACTGTCCCAATTTCGGTTTTCCCGTGCGCGGCTGCGTCGCCTGCTCCCCGACGGTCTTCGGCCACCACACCGCCCCCTCCCCCGCCGGAATCGTCGCGCCCTTGAGCGGGAGCGACGCGAGGTACCTCGGATCGTCGTTCCTTGCCACAGGCGGCCCCGCGAGGTTCCGGTCCGCGACGTACCATATTGGTACCTCCGCGAGCAGCCCCGGCCCCGTCGGCGATATGTGCGCGTACTGCGGGTGCTCGATGTGCAACTGCAGACTGTACTGCAGAATGTGTATGGGTACCGCTTGAAGGATGCGCGGAAGGGGCGTGCGTACCTCGCGCCCGATTTCGGTGTAGCGGTAACTCACGGGTCGACACGGCGGGATTCGCACCTCGCCCTCCAGGCGCTGGAAGTACTCCGTGGCAGGCATGTCGTCGTCCGGCAGGTCCTCCATCGAGTGCGCAGGCGACGGGCCCGCGTGCTCTACCGGTGGTTCTGTCTCGTCTTCCGCCGTCCAACTCTGAACGCGCGATCCAGTCGCAGACCGCGCCTTGGAAGGGTGTGGTTCTGCGCCTACGCTCGGCAGATCCAGCGATACAAGCTCGGGTAGCGGCTCCCCCTCCCTCGGACGCCCCGCATCCGCGACCCACACCCGGCCATCAGCCATCCGCTCCAGCGTGCGCGTCTGCCGCGACTGTTCCCGTGGCCGCAGGACCTCCGACGACGGCAGATAATTGGCCTTGTAGTACCCCGCGCTCACCGCCGCAGGCTGGCCGAGTAGCTTCAGCGCCTCCGCGCTCTTCGACCACAGTAGCAGCACAAACTCGAGGGTCTGCCCCGTTGTGTACACCACCGGATCCTGCACGCCGAGCTGGCGGCTATTCAATAAATGTGCACGGTAGGCAGACAGAGAAGATAGCGCACCAGTCCCTCCACTTCGATTATGTGTGTGCCGATACGGCCCCTGCCGCCGAACGGGCTCAGCACCCACCCCCCAATCGTCTCGCGTTTAAAGGGCCAGTCTTCGCGGGAAGCGAGGAACGGGAACGGTGTGGGCGGCCGCGGGAGCGGTCGCACGAGCGGGATGTACTGCAAGATCATATCCATGTCCTCGTCGATCCCGCCAACGCTGTCCCGCCGCACGCCAACGCCACACATGAAATTTATTTTTCCAGACGCTGCAGTGTGTTCGAATCGGGAATCGGCGAAAAAGCGACGGGTGACGCACGCGGGAGGGGTACCAGACCTTTGGTCTGCCAACGCGCTCAGGAGTCGCCGCGACCCACGGGCAAAGGCTATTGCTTACCTTGCGCGTATCGTTGTCCGGGTGCGTGACGGGCACGAATTTGGGAAGCGGGGGGAGCTCAAACGGGAAGACGTAAGTCCCTTTGGGGAACTTGTCCTTGTATGGCCCGAGCTTCTGGTCGGGACGTAGCGGGTTGCCTTTGCGGCGATTCCAGACGTTTGCGGTTAGGCTGACGAACTGACCCGCCGGTGCGGTTACACTGAGCTACGCGTATGATGATGAGGGAGTATTCCGGTAAACGGGATACGGTGCGTACCCAAACGTCGATACTGGAGATATTCTTGGTCTTTTCGAGACATAATCGGACTTGGCCAGCGATTTTGGCTGTTTCGCGCGAGTCAATTGCCCACAAATTCTGTGAACAGTGGTCTAACCTTCATTGTGATACATTGCGGTTAGAGACGTTTCGTTCGCGTGGTTATACAAAATGAGGGAGAGCCAATGGTTCTTATCCTCGATGCGGAGGGGCAGCACGGCGGCATGTGCGACAGTGTACGCACACAGGTCTGTTCTCGGGGCCGTTCCAGGCATGTCTGGCGGCTGTGGCGGATTCTCGTGGTACCATTCCGGCGCACCGAGCACGTTAAAATCAGGACGCCGACGTTTTTTGACGCGTTGCCCGCCGACGGTGAGCGAGTAAAGCGAAGCGACCAGCGAACGTGCGCCGGCGGACTTGACCGAGGTCGAGTCGGTTTTCTTGGTGGCAGAGCCATCCTTGTGTTTCTTCAGGATGTCGCGCAGGAGAGACATGGTACGCACGGGCCATGCGAGAGATGTAGCGACGGAGTTATATAGGCAAAGTAGCGCAGGCACCTGTAGGCTGGTACCATATGGCACATTGATGGTAGCACGCGCTGAGTGTATCACCAGAGCTAATTGAGGAGCGTCCTTCCGATTCCCCAAGCCACGGAATTTGGGGAGAACCAGCGCTGGCTGCGGCGAGCTGTACCGTCGGGGATCAGGGAGATGCGGTGAATTATAGTGAGGCAGAATTCGTTGTGGGGTAAAGAATACCGTGCCAAGGTCCCCCCTCAAGGAAAGGAGAAGAACGCGGGGTAACCAAATGGCAACCCTGAATCGGACTCCGGTCCGTTCCTTCACCTCCTCAATCCATAAAAGGTCATCTTGACAAAACAGGAATTCCCGCAACACTCGCCAATCATCTTGACAAGTACAACAGCTCGAGGGTTTAACGTGTGGGCATCATCTCATAATCCCGTGTGCTTGCTCTCATGTCCCAGGTGAGAGGCATGAAGAGTTCATCAACCACTTTCATTAAATCGTATCCATCTACATTCTCCAGCGGCCTTTTTAACACGATTCATGACAGCCAGTCCTTCCCGCTCTTCTTGAACCTCTTCTATAAGAATCAGATCGACCCCTTGCCGTTCTAATGTGAGCAGCCCATCGAACAACAGATGTGCTGTGACCGAGGGTTCTGCGGTAGGCCCGAGAGGGAATCGGGTCCATTCTATTCCGTCCGTCGGCAGACTGCGCGTTCCGAGCATTGAATCGCTTGGGGCCAATATTCCGACCTTGACCGGGGGCTCCGCCCGAAGAGAAGCCAAGAACGAGTCTGCTTCCAAAGGCTGCACGCCGTCGGGCGGCGGAGACACAGTATACAGAAGATACACGGGGACAGCGGGAGAATAATGCCGGTACTTCATGCCCGGCGTCGTTGGCGCCGCCTCCATGGCCTCATCCCGGAAGTCCCGCCGGTGGACCAAGACTTTCGGCGGAGAGACCTTCATCTCTTCGCGCAGTACCCGCTCGATATCCTCGACGGTGATCCCTCCGGGACGCAGCACGCGGATGTTGCCATCCGTGTGTAGCCCGTCGACGACGGTGCTCTCCAGCCCGACGCCGCACGCGCCGCCGTCGAGGATAATCCCGACTTTCCCGTCCAGGTCGCGCTGCACGTGCTCTGCGCGCGTGGGGCTCGGCTTCCCAGACGAGTTTGCGCTCGGCGCGGCAAGTGGCGCGTTCGCAACGGCAATGAGCGCGCGCGCGACCGGATGCGAAGGCATGCGGATGGCGACCGTAGGCTGGTTCGCGGTGATAATGGTGGGGATGGTCTTCGGGTCGCTGGGGAAGAGTAAAGTCAATGCGCCGGGCCAGAAATGCTTCATCAGGGCAGTATAGGCGTCCGGCACGACATAGTCTTGTGGAAGTAGAGTGTGCAGCATAGGAAAGGACGACACATGCACGATGAGGGGATTGTCTGCGGGACGGCCCTTGGTAGAGAATATTCTGGATGTTGCGGAAACATTCAGCGCCAACGCACCGAGGCCGTACACCGTCTCTGTAGGAAATGCGACTGGCTGAAGATTGTGCACGAGCTCATGAGACGCGGCTTCCAAAGCACGCAGAGTGTCCGGCGAAGAGATGACGGGCCTCGACAATGAAGCCGGGAATGAGATGGCAGAAGGATCGCATTTGAGGACGCGCGTTGTTAAGGCCATGGAGCGCGTCCTGAACATAAGCGAAAAAAATGTTCTTGTTTGCCAACAGCCTTATATTAATAATTATGCCTCCACTGACTCCGACTACCGAATATGGGAATAATCCATGGTTTATTTCGCAACCGGTCCGACGTTGAGTAACAAGACATTATTTCACCTACAATTTATCTGACCGAAGTCCAACCACCCGAATTTTGCCCAATCAGCCCAAAATTAAATTGTAAGCCAGCCTGAGGGTATACACGACATCAAAAGAAACCCCAATCACTCTGGAAACGCACTCGACAGTCTCATCTTTTCGCCCCACTGAAGATCTTCCGTAAATTCGACCACTCTGTCCTCCCCCAATATCAAGATTTCTTTGGGGCCTCTAAGTGGTTTCAGGTCCCCCGCACCTTCGGCTAACGAGTGATGAAGCACAGCATCTAGTTCTTCATCTACACGTCCGAGCCAATTCCGGGCAATTTCTATCTGGCTTTGGGTCAAGTCTGGCACTCTGAACGCCCACAAGGCTCGATCCGATCCATGCGTTACATATCCTGAATATTTGGTCAACTACCGAAAACAACACCATTTCATCTGCTCACCCTCTGTACGCAACTGCTCGGGTGTCCACCGGATCTCGTACCGGAGAACGGGAAACTTTGCTTCGTGCAGGTCCCGGGTCAGTATTCGCATCGGGAGATGGACCTGGCTATCGCTCAGAATCTCGCCAAATTGCCTCTGAGCCGCCTCGCTGGTTGCATCTTCCGGCAAACTGGGATATTGTTTCACCAGCTTCGCGACAGTGTCTTTTGGATAGTATCGCTCCAGATTCGGCACGATATCTTTTGGCGTCTGGATCGGATGGGCAATTGAATAGAGGTACCATTCTTCAGTGAGGTCGCCGACGAGTATGCTCTTGATTCCTTTGTCACGCAGACCCCGCGCAAAGCCACCTGTACGTTGCCACGCCATGGGGCTTGGAGATGATGGCAGCCAGTCGCCGTCCATACACCCACGGAACGTTCCGTACTGGCCAATTGCGTCGGTTTCTATAACTCTGGTGATGTCGGCGGCAGGGACCTTAGACAACAGACCCAGTGCATCCGAAGAGGTGGGGTCAATTTTGAGCGCCCGGCAGAGGGCCTCGAACTGAGGGCGTAATTCGGCTGGAGTTTTAGGGTCGCAGCTGTAGAATATATGAGATCTGTGTGACGAATAATTTGTGGATTTAGTTTACACCATCGCATTGGACTGAAGAACAGCGGAATGGAAAGGCGCTTTGGCACCTGTGGGAAGGTGAGAAGCGTAGTGGAGTAACTGGTGAACCGAGTGGGCGCCTAACAAATGTCGTGAGAAGTAGAGAGACGCCGCTAAATCCAACCCTTGCCGGCAGAGAGTCCAGTGATTTGAATATTTTCAGGATCGCCTGGGTTGCATGTTAGGAACTCAGGAGTCGGGACAAAAAATGCACAAACCTCCAAATGAAACGATGTTTTCTTTGATCCATTCGAGAGCAAGCCATTGATCTTTGAAGCCAAAGTTGCCGTTGATGGGTGGTTCATTCGATGCCAGGAAACCGAAGGCAGACAGCCGATATCCAATGTTGACCCACACCTCTGAGCGTTCGGCTGAGATATACTGGGCTTGCGACTTGAGCCCATGGGGAGACCCAAATTGCAGAAACCTGTGGTAAATTAAATTAAGATCACACACAAGGGGGAAATCCATACCCTCCATGGATGTACACCCTGACTGGGAACCCATTCGCGTTTGGGAACGAGGGAGGAGAGATAATGTTAAGGAAGAGTCTAAAGAGATGGGGTACATCACGGGTCAGGGTATGGTACTGATCCATGCTTACGCATTCTCCGACGGCTTCCCGAATCCGACCTTGTCCTCGAACAGGGTGTCTGAGAGCTGTGAGCATGTACCATAAAGGATATTTTGTCGGGATTACCTCGTGCCTGGCCATCGTTCGTGGGTTGCGCCGCATCTAATGGCGGTTATGAATGGAATTCATAATATATGGGAAACTCCGTACAGGTCAGCTCCTGGGTGTACTCTCTTTCGGCATAGCGGAAATCCGGAGGCAGGGGTTCGGGATCCTGAAACCTCCCTGGCGGAAGAGCGTAGGGAACCTCTTGGTTGGAGATAAGATCTGTACCCGACTCTCTCATCTATCGCACGCACCGAGAAATACGGCGGCGCCGTTTTGCGCCCGTCCCCCTATCAGTTTCCCGTACTTGGTCTCAACTTGGATGCGAGGAGTTGACTTGAGCTCATCGTGCAAATGCGCAGGGGCCATTCCTGAGGTCAAAGCTTGACTTGAATCGTTCTACAAGGTGCTGGTGGCGTATTCGGAAGGTTTGAGGGTGGGTGGTAATGATCAAAATAAGAAAACATGCCAAGGTCCAGACTTCTAAGTTCCCATCAGTGCTTCTCTCTCCAGAAGCAACGAGCTAGGCGCCGAGAATGCCGAGCCCGAAAGATCATGTTTGACCAACTACTTTCTGCACATTGAGGTTGATCTCATATTGGAGTGGACGTGTTGACGAGGAGGAGATTTTTGAACCGTGGGATAATATAACGATCGACACGTGCTCTTCATGTTGGAGTCCTCGGCCCGAGGGCTATCCCGGTCCCCGCCGGCTCCCGTTTAATTCAGTGGCTCCGAGTTTCCCGAGGTCTCACTGCGCGTGTTCTCATACACCGCGTGTGGGTATTTTTCCTGATTGAGGAAATGGGGTGTAAGCTTATCAGGCCGCGAGTCTTCTCGACATAACCTCTCGATTTCGTGGCCTCATTAAACATGATCGAAAGCTCAAAATTGGAGCAAAAGACCTCCGGCGACGTTCAATCTGTGTCCGAAAAGGACAATGTTTACGTGCTGGATGTCGACAACGCAAAGTTGGCTGAACTTGGGTACAAGAGCGAATTCAAGCGTGAATTCTCGCTCCTGGAAACTTGCGCTTTCAGTTTCAGTATAATGGTATGCCAGAACCGATACCGTTCGTACGCGACCTCACTGTCGAACCATCCAGGGCATCGTCGCGTCGGTGTCTTCAACGCTGGCATTTGGGTTGGTAAACGGTATAGTATATTTTTCAATGTAACTGGCGATGCTCATGTAGTATCCACAGGTGGTCATGTTGGCCTCGTCTGGGGTTGATTTATTCCATCATTCTTCGTCATGTTTGTGGCCCTCAGCATGGCGGAATTGGCTTCATCTATGCCGTACTAGGTCTTCCAACCCAGTCTAAATGCTTGTGCTAACTCCTTGATTAGCACAAGCGCTGGCTTGTATTACTTCTCCGCAAAACTTGCCCCCGAGAAATACGCTCCGTTGGCAAGTTGGATAACAGGCGCGTTTTTTGCAGCAGGCGTTTCGTGCTCTTATGCTTATCACTCACTCAGGTTGGGCAAATATTACTGGACAAGTGGCTTTGGTACGTCGAACCTTTTCCCCAATATTCTTTACGATATGGAAAGCAATAGGTTTGCTCTATCGACTTCACCTGCGCTCAAATGATCACGACTGCCATCACCGTCAATAGCGACGGAGAGACTACTCTGTCACTTGGAGCGACCTATGGAATTCTTTTAGCCATTCTATTCGCTCATGGCGTTGTTTGTTCTGCCGCGACGAGAATTCTCGCCAGGCTGAACCTGTTTTATGTTGTGGTAAACGGCGAGTGACAAGCATGGCTTTCGTTTTCTTTTTGATCCTAGGTTTTCTGTAGTGGGGACCACAGTGGCGGCAATAATTGCACTCCTCGTTGTATCTGGGGATAACAAGGTCTCCACCAAAGATGCGTTTACCTTGTTCGAAAACAACAGTGGTTGGATGAATAGTACGAACGTGTTCTGTAAGTATTTGTATTCTTTTCTAATACGGAGACCAGACGGCTGGGCGTTTATGCTCGCTTTTACCTCCCCAATGTGGACTCTGACCGGATGTGCGTCCATTTGGTTGTTGCTTGCATCTCTTATATTAATCGACATGTGCAGACGATTCGGCTGCCCATATATCAGGTAAATTTTGATCTGGAAGGACCCGCGCGTTAACTTAACAATAACCCAAGAGGAAACGGCTGGTGCTGGTAGGTACGTACGTTCCTGCGCTTTTATTTGTGTGGCCATTGAAGGTGGGTCTTTTAAGAGCAGCGCCGATTGCGATAATCGTCGGGGTTTTCGCCACAGCGAGCTTTGGGTGGATCCTCCTAATTTCAACATCCTTTGTTATTCCTTCAATCAGTGATCTTCTTGGGACGACTCTGCCTCTTCCCATGGGGCAAGTATTTCTCGACGTATTCGGCAAGAGGGGGATGTTAATAATCTGGTCCTTCATCATCGTGGTCCAAGTGACAGCCGCTCTTTTTGTGTGTTACTCGTCGCTAATTTCTACCAAGTTCGTTACTGGCGCTGCTCAGGGAGTGGACGCATCCCGGGTCGTCTTTGCCTTTGCGCGGGATAACGCACTGCCCGGGTCTCGTTGGTGGAAAAAGATGAATTCCAACGCCGTCCCCGTCCACGCCGTGTGGTTTGTAATGTTCTGGGCCGGCATTTTGGGTCTCTTGGGATTTTCCGTGACTGCTCTGACATCACTTGCTGGGTGGGTCCACATGTCCTTTCATTCCCGGATTATTTACCGGGAGTTCATAGGGCATCAGTAATTGGGCTGTACACATCCTACTCCGCGCCCATCTTCTTACGCATAACATCCGGTCGCAACAAAATGCAACCTGGCCCATTTAGTTTAGGTCGCTGGTCTACCCCGGTCGGCGTCGTTGCGGTTTCGTGGGTAACGTTCGTTACCATTATGCTGCTCTTCCCCCCTGGCCAGACGACCACCCCGGGCACCATGAGTAAGCTCTGTTTTGAACATCATTTTGTGTTGCTGAGGTTGATTCAGATTATGCGGTGCTCATCGTTGGATTTATCTTCATGTTTGCGACGGTGTCTTGGGTCACTTCTGCCCACAAATGGTTCCATGGTCCTGTGCGAAACGTAGACGATGTCGAGGAGAAACATGTCTCGTAGTTCACAGATGCAGGTATTACTAGGAAGAAATCCACTGGCATAGATAGAACAATAAACATACCACTGATCATCCGTGGATGTTAAGAAGTTCGATCAGAAGATATTAGACGCCTCTTCGACTACGGTAATAAGATGTTATGACGATTCATAAAATGTTCGTCCTTCGTTCACCCTTAGGTCTGGATGGAACTTTCATAGGCTCCGTGGGCCCACACCTCCGGACAGGTGGACTTGAGAATTTGCAGATATCACTTGTAGAATTTTGAGATGTTTATTAGCTTACTATTAATTTGAGTGCCAAGCCTGTGTCTAATACAAGACTGAGATACAGCCGAAGCCGACCCGGCGGGACATGAGTTGAGAGGATGAGTGTCAAAGCGTCTTTTCTCCGCGTAAATCTATCCATTTCTCTCCCGTGTAATAGGATTTCGAATTGGGTCCAGTTTTTGAGGTCGCAGTGAAGTCACCGGGATGCCCGAAATATAGCTCCAAACCCTTGGGTGAAAACCAATTGAACAATCGCACTATCGAGCCGCCTGGGACCATTATTTCAAGGCAATTGGGTTGCCTTAAATTTCTGGGGAAATTTTTTCTTGGCGAGAAGTAAAACTATTACAAAACACTACACATGTTCGAAGATGGGTTCATAATCTGCAAGACAAGAATAATCCAAACTGTTTAAATCTTCCCCGCCACCTTTCCCAGGGGTTGCTTCGCCATCACGGAGAGGACTTCGAAAAGGACGTCTGCAGCCGCCATTGTGGTCAACTCCGCGTTCGCTATAAATCACACCGACCTCAAAAAAATTCATTACCCAGGACCGAGTGCAACTTACTATCGTACGCTGGCGCCACCTCGACGATATCAGCAGAAACAATATGGAGGCCCGAGAGCCCCCTCAAAATTGTACGAAGTTCGCGGGTGGACCAACCTCCCGTTTCAGGAGTCCCCGTCGCCGGAGCGAACCTGATAATATCATGAGATTCCTGACGATGCGAAAATTTCTTGCCAGACTTACGCAGGATCAATGCTATCGATCTAGTTTAATATCATTAGCTTGAAAGAGTAGTTGAGACAGTATCCTCACATCAATGGAGAGATAGACTGGGAAGGCAAATAAATCCTTGAACCTTGACATCATAAGGAACCCCACGTACCTGGGCTGTCCCTGACGGTATCACGAATCTTCTTGATAATCCCATCCGTCCCTTGTTGGAATTGGAATTGGAATGAGAATTATTATGGTTATCCCACCTATGGTATCAATCTCTCTCGCCTCAATCCTCTGGAAGCCAGAGTCGTCATCGTTATCGTAGTCTTCGGGCCCGCTCAAGGTAGTGCGAATGGCCCCGTGCTGTTAAAAAGAACAAACTAGGATCAAAGTGTCGAGGCTAACAGGTGCAGAATAGGGACTGGGGCAAACAGAAGATGGAACATAGAACACTTGCAATTGAAGATCCGTTTTTGATCAGGCCCTCTTGGCTGGCCCAATAAAAGTAGGTTCCGTGGTTTATCGCAGCCTGGTCACTGGGAGCGCCTCCAAAAACAGATGGTTTCCATGTGTCTAAGTCGACCCGTTGAACGAGAAACGAGCATAGACGGTGGACATACCAAGGTGGGAATCTATTGAATGAGCAATTAATTGAAAGAGGATCCTGGACGGAGAGCAAGACACACCGAAATGAATGACTGAGATTTGTCCGTAGACCGAGTTGATGGAGCGAAGCAAGGGAAGGACTGGGAAGCTCGTATTAGAATCGGACCACCAATGAAAGAAGAAAAAGAACCAATAGTATGGTCTCCGCCAAGGGTAATTATACGTGGATGAGTTTTCCCGTCGAGGGAAAGGGGCACTAGGGCTTCCCCCGTGACGGAATCATTACCCAAAGGCGAAAAGGCTTCGCGTTGGAGAAGAGATTTGTGGCCACTGTGCAATGGACATCCCCTTTGAGAAGAAGTCCACGGGGGATGGGGGTACTGACTTTTCGATTTGCTTGATGGCGAAATTGTTGTCATATGGTCTGGCACCAACCGTTAGCTAGAGCTGTATGAGTACCTTGGTGCTGAACTCACGTCACTGGGATATCGCCGCAGTCGACGATGCGGAGGCCAGACTTGAAGGGGTTCACTTGAAGAGGAACATTATAGCCGCCGTAGAGAGTCAGTCGGCGGCTGCCTGCTCTGATACCGGATGGACCGAACCTAGCCCCTGGCCTATAGCTGTGGTTCGAAGTCAGATAAGGTAGGGTACATGAATGGAACCAGACGAGCCTAGTCGCCGTGTCCTGGAGGCCCGGCCGTCAGACGGATTCATATAACGCAGGGAAAGGCCTACGAAGGGAGCACCAATGAAGGCTATATCAAATGGAATGTGGCTTTCTCGAGTGAGACATTGAACCCAGGGCAATTTTGCGAATGTCGTGATGCCAGAGAAGATGGCGTCGGCAGTTACTTCACCGTTCGCCCCGCGGTAGATTGGCTCGAAGGGAAAGCGTACGTAGTCCAAGGGCATCTGATCTTCGTGGTTATCATGATGCTCGTGCCCAAACGCTGTGTCCGCGAGAAAGATAAGAGGGAGGAGCGACGAGAGGAGAAGTTGCATGATTCAGACTGGGGGGGAACTCAGAGAGTAAACGACCATAAACGCAATATTAATGGTACGAAAAATACGGCCGTGAGGATAAACCCATGACTTGCAGTATAACGTTACGGATCAGGGAGGGCCGCAGTGAGATATCGCCTATGAGGCTCGGTTTGCGTCGTGTCGCCCGGTAAAGATTTGCCTAGCGCTAGACTCGGATGTTTTGAGAGATGAAGTGGCACCCACTACCACGGGCATGTGAAATAATCCATAATAGAAGCGGGAAAGACTAGGATATCTCAGTATAGACCAGAAATCTGCTCGTGTTTTGCCTTGAGGCCTGTCAAATGATATAGGGATACTCCCGAGCGCATATGGTTCACGCAGAGCCGGTTTCTTCGGAGAAAATTCCTACCGCATCCAGGTAAGCCAGCAACGATAAGACAGCGTCGTGGCCGAGTACGCCTTCCGCTTGGAGTTTAAAACGGCGCTATGCGAGAGCCCTAGGTGCACCCGTAGCTCAAGTTCCGGAAAGAAATGGAATCGGCAACCGAGACAGATCCGCTCCTGCGCGAGACGCTCCCCCACGATACTGGTCATCTGGTCGGCAACGCAGAGGCCTCAGTCGTCGCCAGATACAATGAGACAGAAATGAACAGGAGTCGCGATCGAAATCCTGCGGACCCCGGCCGGGGATTCCTTTTTTGGGAGCTTCTGCGCGATTCCTTACCAGGCAAGTCTTGTTCGACTGCATTTGTTCGTCGGCCAGGTTTAACAGTTATCTGCAGTCATTCTCTCCTACATTTTACAAAACTCCATCCAAACTACCTCAATCTTAATTGCAGGGAGACTCGGCCCAGATGAATTATCCGTCTCCGCATTTTCCTTGATGCTGGCATTCGTAACGGGCTAGTACTCAACGCTTGTTTGTATTCAAGGATGATCCCACGTTTCTCTGACAGGCTGGTGTGTCGCGCTCGGAGGCACAACTGCGCTTGATACGCTGGGATCACAGGCATTCACCGGCGGCCATCCGAAGGATCTCTCTGTTCATTTCCAGCGGTGCATTGTCATCTTGTGGATCCTCCTCATCCCTGTCTGTGTGCTCTGGTGGTTCATTGAGCCAGTTCTACTCGTACTGGGGCAATCGGTTTCTCTCAGCCGGGACGTACAGACATTTTTGCGCGTGCTTGTTTTGGGGGCTCCTGGATATATCGGTCAGTGCTCCCTAAAAAGCGCGGTTGCTTGGATTTGCTCACCTGGTTGCAGGGTTCGAGAGTCTCAAGAAATATCTGCAGTGCCAGGGTAGGTTTTGCTTGCGGTGCTGATATTATCTATTGATTAACATTGCATAGGCATCATGGGAGCTTCCACAGCGATTCTGGTCGTTGTATTCCCGATAAATATCGCTCTAAATATTCTTCTGATTCACTACACCCCGCTTGGAATATTGGGATCCCCTTTGGCGTTGTCGCTCACCTACTGGATTTGTTTTGGCGGTCTTGGCCTCTTTATTTGGTTTTCATCTGTACACAGGCAGAACGCGACGTGGGGTGGATTTCAACCTACCGCTGTCTTCCACGCACGAAGCTGTTACCTGTTCCTCAAGCTTGCTATCCCCGGGATCCTCATGGTGGGCACAGAATGGTTTGTTTGATTTCATTCGGTGGTGTGCGTCGTGCTCAACCCTTTAGGGCTGCGTTCGAAATTGTTGCATTGGCGGCTGGACGCCTGGGCGCGTTACCTCTGGCAGCCCAGTCCGTAATAATGACCACCGATCAGAGTAGGCACAGCACCCAAATTCTTCGGGGGCAAGATATTAACATTTCTTTGTAGTTCTGAACACTATTCCGTTCGGTATTGGGGTCGCTGCGTCGGCGCGTGTCGGGAATCTGATCGGTGCACGGTCTCCTGTCGCTGCAAAGTATGCTGCCCATGCGTCGGCCCTCGTAAGCGTGGTAGTTGGTGCGATTGTCATGATAATTATGATGGCCGCCAAAGATGTGCTCGAATATTCTTTCCCTGTCTTCGAATGCCACTGAGAATTTTGCAGGTGTACGGTTATCTATTCAGCGATGACGTAGATGTCGTCAAGCTCGTCGCCCAGGTTATGCCTCTTGTAGCTTCCTTCCAAGTCGCAGACGGTCTTGCAGGGTCTTGCGGCGGTGTCCTCCGGGGACAAGGTATTGCTTGATATATTTTCTCTGCCACGCCTGACAAAAGGTCCAAGGTCGCCAGCATCTTGGCGCGTTGTTCAATTGTGTCGCTTATTATGTGCTGGCCCTTCCGCTTGGAATTACCCTTGCGTTCCATCCTCGCAGCGACCTCGGCCTGCAAGGACTCTGGATCGGTATGTTTTGAAATTATTTGGGTCAACGCTCACACCTATTATTAGGCCAAGTCGTGGCATTATTCATCGTTGGACTGGGTGAATATTATGTTGTCTGGGGTAGCGATTGGGACCTCGAGGTGAAACGGGGAGCGGAGAGAAACGAGGAAGAGGCAAAGCGTCGTTCTTTGACAGGTTGATGGACATTCAAGCAGGATTTTATTTTATTTTAAAAAAATCTTGCAAATAAACTCGACGGTCTCGTGTGCTTTGTGTGAGGTGAAATCCCCAAAGGAATTTGGGCGGAATGAAAGATAGAACGGCTCACGTGGAACAAGTGCTATTTTAGGGTTTCCGTCTCGGACACGTCGACAGCAACATATCTGCAGCTTTGCTAGAACTGCACTTCTTGTATAACAAACGGCGAAACTGAAGACTTTGCACCGCGGCCATGCCCAAGGCCTTTCCACTCCCTTCAGACCTTTCGCCGGCGACGGTCGCTAATACCGCTTCGCTTTTGAGAATCGTAGCCCTCTCTCTAATCTCTGGCGCCGCCATCGCGTCTCGTCTCTTCGCTGTCATCAACTTCGAGAGTATCATCCATGAGTTGTGAGTTTCCGCGTCCAATTTCGTGCATAAATCCTATTCTGACCTTGCCCAGCGATCCGTGGTTTAATTAGTGAGTACCCGCCGTTCGAGGTGTACTAATTGCTGAAGCTGTTAATCAGCCGCGCTACACGGGTTCTTGCATCCAAGGGCTTCTACGTTCGTCGGTCATCCACCCCACCTCTGTGTATTGAATCTCGTTGCAGGAATTCTGGAATTGGTTCGACCCAACCGCATGGTACCCCTTAGGTCGTGTCGTCGGTGGAACGGTCTACCCTGGGCTCATGGCGACAAGCGGGGTTATCTACAACTTGCTCCACGCTCTCAATCTGCCGGTAGACATCCGCAATATCTGCGTGTTGCTGGCACCTGGTTTTAGTGCTCTGACGGCATGGGCGACCTACATGTTCGTACATCTCGCCCATGCATGCCTCAGCTTAACATTTCCTAATTCAGGTTCACGAAGGAGATGAAGGATGAGAGTGCCGGACTATTGGCGGCCGCTTTCATCGGTATTGTCCCTGGCTACATCTCTCGCTCGGTCGCTGGGTCGTATGACAATGAGGCCATCGCCATCTTCCTGCTCATGTTCACCTTCTACTGTTGGATCAAGGCTCTCAAACTCGGCAGCGCTCTCTTCGGAACCCTTGCAGCTATATTTTACTTCTACATGGTGGCCGCTTGGGGTTCGTCCAAAATAAACTAGCAGAGCCGTTTCTAAACATTTTATCTTACAGGTGGATACGTCTTCATCACCAACATGATCCCTCTGCACGGACTTGTCTTGATCTTGATGGGTCGTTTCACCAGCCGCCTCTACGTCGCATACTCGTCGTGGTATGTCATCGGCACGTTGTCCAGCATGCAAGTCCCATTTGTTGGCTTCCAACCGGTGTCGACGAGTGAGCACATGGCTGCCCTAGGTGCGGGTTTTCTTTAGTCTCCTTGCTTTCCATTCTGACTAGAGCGAAGGTGTCTTTGGTCTGCTGCAAATTGTCGCTTTCACGCAACTGGTCAGGTCCCACGTCTCGTCAAAGCAGTTCCAGGATCTGCTTTTCGTAGCCCTGGTCACCGCCGGTCTGCTTGGAGCTGTGGCGTTTGTTGGTTTAACCTACAAAGGAGCCATCGCTCCATGGACCGGGCGTTTCTACTCCCTCTGGGATACAGGTTACGCCAAAAAGTATGTTGAATCTCCCCACATGCCACTGTTTCTGACCTGCTCTCAGGTACATTCCCATCATTGCTTCCGTCTCGGAGCATCAGCCTACAGCCTGGCCCTCGTTCTTTATGGATCTCCAATTCCTCATCTTCCTTTTCCCTACTGGTGTTATCATGTGCTTCCACCAGCTCCGCGACGAGCATGTCTTCGTGATCATCTACGCCGTCATGGCTAGCTACTTCGCCGGGGTCATGGTTCGTCTCATGCTTACCTTGACCCCCGTAGTTTGCGTAGCAGCTGCTGTTGCGTTCTCCTCTCTTTTGGACACCTACGTGGATGCCGCGGAGCCTGAGGAGGAGAAGTCGAGCGAGACCTCTGGTGCGGCCACCCCAAGCGACGCATCTTCTGCTTCCACGTCGAAAAAGTCCAAGAAAGAGAAAGCTGCGGCCGCCGCCTCGACCCCGGGCAACGCGTTGACTGATCTCGTTGCTGCCACAGCCCCGACTAAGAAGGGCGACGCCCCGAAGGCGAAGGGTATCTACGGCATCGACACGCGTCTGGCCGTCATCGGGAACGCCTTCGCCATGCTTGCGTTCTTCGTCTTGCACTGCACCTGGGCGACCTCCAACGCTTACTCGTCGCCCTCGGTGGTCCTGGCGTCCCACAATCCGGACGGAAGCCAGCACATCATCGACGACTTCCGGGAGGCGTACTACTGGCTGCGGCAGAACACTCCCGAGACGGCGGTCGTCATGAGCTGGTGGGATTACGGGTATCAAATTGCGGGGATGGCCGATCGCCCGACGCTGGTGGACAACAATACCTGGAATAACAGTGCGTTCCACCGCGTTCATCGTTTGTTCCGCTGCTGATCTCGGAAACGTAGCGCACATCGCCACGGTCGGTAAAGCAATGTCGAGCAGCGAGGAAGTCGCGTACCCCATCCTACGGAAGCATGATGTGGATTACGTGCTTGTCATCTTCGGTGGGCTGCTCGGATACTCGGGCGACGACATCAACAAGTTCCTGTGGATGGTACGGATCGCGCAGGGGGTGTGGCCCGAGGAGATCCAGGAGCCCAACTACTTCACGCCCCAGGGCGAGTACCGCATCGACGACATGGCGTCGCCGACCATGAAGAACAGTCTCATGTACAAGATGTCGTACTACCGGTGAGTCCATGTACTCGGGCGGGTGTCAACGGTTTTTCTGATTTTTGATGTGACAACCTTCAGCTTCTCCGAGCTTTTCGGTGGCGGGCAGTCGATGGACCGTGTGAGGAACCAGCAGGTCCCGAAAGTGGGGCCGACGTTGGATGTCCTAGACGAGGCATATACGACTGAAAATTGGATCGTACGTCGTCCCCTTCGTTGATGGTTGTGTTCGTTTTGACACCTCCGTTACAGGTGCGTATTTACGAGGTCAGGAAGGAAGACCTGCTTGGGCGCGACCTGAAGAGCGCGAATGCGTTTGCGAAGGGGAAGAAGCGCAAGCGGTCCAAGCCCGTGTCGAAGAGACGGCCCATTCTCTAAATAAAGTAATGGATATGCTAGATGTTCGTTAGCCAAAAAAGAACGATACTGAAATCTATTTAATTTGTACCTCGCGCCACCGATGCATCGTGTCTGGGATTTCACAAGTTCATGAACTGTGAAGGCATCCCGACAACGAGGTTTTGTAGTAAGTTTCTGATTTGTGTCCACGTACTCGGCGGCGAGGCGCGTTATATTAAATGACGGCGGAATGTATTGTAGAACGGCTATGTACATTAGAATGCAGTGTGTCGAAGGGGTGAATAGGGAACAACTTGACAGAAAGTTATGGATCGAGGTAAATAGCGTAGCGTTCGTGACGTTAGTGTTCATGTCTAAGGACGGCCGAAACGACACGACGTGCGGTTGTGTCCTGGTTCGCCGCAAAGTCCACAGCAGCCGCGCGCTCTGGGCCGGGTGGGGGCAGGCGGCGGTTTTGGGGCTGCGGGCTTGGGGCATGTTTTGCGGTTATGCCCGCGCTGTCTGCAATTTCCGCATCGGTCTAGGAAAGAAAAAATGGGTAAGGTAAGCAACCGAGGAAGAGAAACGCACACTGCGTACTGATGACTTTAAACGAGGCGTCTGGATTGCTTGGAGTGGGGGAGCCTTCGCTGCTCCGTGACTAAAAGAAGGGACAGAAAGATTTAGTGTTTGGGAGTGCGCACAGCAAAAGGGGCGGTTTGTACATCGTCTAGTTGCGCATCCAGGGGAGGATCGTTGAGCAGCGCGCTAATGTTCATAGCGATCCAGTAGCTGGTGCATTAATCGGAGTGCGGAGTTGGGTCGACTGGAAATAAAGGCGGGCTTTTAAGAGCAGTGCGATATCTATTCCGAGTGGACCCTAATCAGCAGTGTATGTAAATTAAAACCAGGCCAGACCGACAACTGTTGGAATGCAAGTTTTAAGTTGAACGGCATATCATCAACCCAGCCACGCCCCCTCGAAGTTAGCTGATAAACTGTTAGAAAGGATGATCAGAATGCAATCATCTGGGCACCATCGGGGAACGCAGGGTCAAGTCAGGGACAGATACAGAGCTGAAACCGGCATTGAGCATATTCAGAAGGTCCCAAGTTCTGGGAGAGAATGACGCTTGAGCGGTCCGCGGACAATCTCGAAGCGTCATACTGTCGGAGAAAACGAGCTCAACTGATATTTCACTGCAAAGTGTTGGAGAAGGACAAGGAAGAGATGCATTTCTTCAAATCAGTTTCACTTTCCCACGCGGCACCGATCGACCCATTTCTTCTTCTTGTGTTGCTCTGTCCTTTTTGCGGTCGTTGGCGTTGTGCTTCAACCATGTCGATGAGGCATGAAACGAGAATCAATGAAGTCTCCTCGTGGCGGTTCAAATGATGTTGTCATATAATGGTCTGTACACAAAAAGAAACTGCACTGCCTATCTAACTATGTCTCGTAGAAACACGATTTGCGGATGAGAACACGTTCGTTGTTCGAGTATGAATGTTGGAATGGGAAATGGTGGGAGCCAATACTTCTGTGGCGCTCTACGAAAATAGTCCCTGCGTCCCAAGCCATCAGCTTCTGCCTCGATCTCCTTGGCCGGCGTTCCAACAACATCTGGCTCGGGTTGAGAACCCTCGGTTGGGTCTGCTGCAGCTGCTCCTATGGGAGTTGCGAGCCCTCCTGCCTGAGGAGGTGGAGAGTGGCCGCGTGATGTATAATCCCCTTCTGCTGCAATGTCTGGGATTCCCGCTCATGCTTCCACCATGTTCATCGTCCCACTCCCCCGTCTCTGGTTGCTCGTCGCCGAGTCCCTTCATCATTATCGGTTGTTCGAGGTCCAGCCGCGACTCTGGACAGTTTTCTGGCATTGTGGGCGCAGTATGCGTTCGGGCTCCGGGTTAATTCGATTGGAGGCCTCGTGCGATACCAGCTATCCTCACTTGTGGGCGTCCCGCATCGCATTATGCTCCAGATTAACATTATACTGCATTTACATCGCTGCTTCGCTGTACTGATTTGGTGATCTTAACGCCGCGTTGCGCGTAGCAACTATATAGCTTTCCCCAACAACAGTGAGATGGACGACTCCTTCGGAGACGATTTTTTAGGCTCGGGAACACGGGGACTTTTTTAAAAAAGGTACCCCTCACCGTCGATCTTGTCCCTGACCATTTCTGTTTCCTTTTATCCCAAATGTGTCCACTCCCCTCGTTTCAATTCTTGCCCAGTAAAAACGAAGAAATGATACAGGTGAGACTAGCGAGAACATCCACGATGAGGTGTGCTGTGCGCAGATCTGTGGATCCGCTCCTGCGGTGCGGAGCGCCCAGTACTTACTCCCGGCCCGAGGGAACGCGCCGTAGGAATGCAATAGCAGTGCAATAGCACGACCCGGAAGGAGGGTAAAGTTCGGAGCATTGATCTTTATTCATTATTCATTGATCCATTTCTCTCGCAGTGATGTCGACTGTCTAAAATTAAGGTTTTGGAACAAACCTCTCCGTCCGGCCTTCTAGACACCTCTTGACGGCGGGCGTTTATATGCGATATCCAATAAGCTTTGCCGAACAACATTTCTTGCGGTCGGATTCGCCCCGCTCATTACTTCCGTTCCAATTCTGTTCAAATATGATCCAAACTTCTGGACTTCGGTGTCTCCGTGGTCCGTGTCGACTTTCCCATGTGGGCTTCGCAATCGGAGCCAGACGCTCTACGGACAGACGAGAAATACAGTGTCACACGACTGAAATTCCGCCACGGATATGCCACAACATAAAAGTCGCCGCCCTCACGGACACGGGCCAGGACCCTGCACATTGTTTCCGTGTCCATTCTGCCGCCGGACTTACTCTACACCCACTGCTCAACGTGAAAAAACTCGACTGTGTGCGCAGGCGGGCAGCAAAAAAGTCGAGTCTGGGCCAAAAGAACTGCCGTCACTCCATCACATGGATTGTCCAACGATTCCCGACTCATGGTACCTACATGCAAGGTGCCGTGTTCCACGACCTGGACCAATCGCGTACAGCGGCCAAGTGCTCGTGTGCACAAAAGCTTGGTTGTTAGAACTTCACCATCGGCGGATCTGAACGAAAGAAAAAGAAAAAACATGATAAATAATCAAGTCCTCGCTTGCACTGTCGGCACCCTCCGTAGAGCGCAGGCTATCATCCGCCAGTCGCCCACAGACCGCCAACAACACGCACTAGTGATCACCTCGGGTTAGCGCTCATTACGTATAGATTCGCCTTATCTCCATCTCACTACTTATATATAAACTTCCAGAGGGTCGCAACTTCATTTGTAATGGATGCACATCCCCAAGGGCAGCAGTCTTCCCCTGCGCAAAAGGTATGGCTTTCCTTTCCTTGCTGCCAGTTGAATAATAAACTTAGCCTCGACACCGGCGTCGACGCACGCTCTCTCTGTCCATCCCTCCCAACGGTAAAATCGCAATCGCGGTCTTGAGCAGCACAAGCAAGCCCGGGGAGAAGCATGCCGCCGCTGGGGCGTTCACACTGACAGGCTGCGCGCGCGCGGCGCTGCTAGGGCTCGCGCCCGCGCCGGACGAGGACATGCAAGACGCAAATAATCGTGATAGAGGAGCTGCGTCTGCGACCCGCAAGCGCGCTCGCAGCAGCTACGGAAAGTCGCCGTGGGCGGAGGACGTAGACTCGCCACCCGCGTCGCCAACATGCTCGGTCGCGTCGGGGCCGTCAATCACCCGTACGGCGTCTCCTTTCGAGGGGGGGCGGGGGGCGATACCGCCGGGTTGGGGAGCCCGCGGAGGGTACGCGCAAAGGGAGGAGAAAGGACAGGAGCGGCCCGAGCACACGGTAAAGGGCCTCGACGGACCTCATCCCAACTTGCACCCCGTCCTAGACACGCTCGAGCGTCGCTCACGCGTGGGGACCGGGCGCGTCGTGTGCGGGGCTTGCGGCAAACCGGGGGCTAATTTTCCGCGTTGTCCACGTTGCACGCAGATGTGGTGTTCGCGCCCTTGTCGCATGGCCCCGATTCATCAGTGTGGACCGCGCCGCACGCAGACGGAATAAAGAGAAAATATTTGGGACTGGTACCTTCCGTTCCGGTTGGTGTGTAATATTGGAGGACAAGTGCCCGGTGCTGGCACTACAATTGGTTCGCATTTGCGTCTAGTTTGCATTGTAACTGTACTTAAACCAAAAAAAGAATCATGTTAGCGCGACAAAACTGCAGACAGACCTTTGCCTCTAAACAACCCCTCAGATGCTCTTCTTGTTTGGCTGCGTTGGTCGGGGAATAAATCAAGAAGGCTAACAATACAGAATTATGTAGTACACAAAGAACGTACGATATTTATCCCGAATTCCGTGGTAACAGACCCATCTCCATCTCCTCGACGTCTTCGTCTGCGGACCCAGGTATAGGCACGACCTGCAATCCCTCCGCCATCTCTCGTTTGACGCAGAGTTGTTCGGCGATTATTATCATCATTGCAGAGCCAGCAATCATGACCAGCCAGAAGAAGATGGATGTCGGAATCGAGGCGGAATAGTAGGTGGTCAGAACCAAGTGATTGAAGACCAGGGTCAATGCGAAGTCGAGAATTAGCCGCGGTCTCCTGACCAACGTGTAGAGATAATATATGCTGAGTGAAGGTGTGAATAATGCGAGCTGCAGAGACAATGACCACCTACTCTGCAGAGCAAGCAACTAACCAGCAGAACGCGATGACCCATCCGCGCATGGGATCGGTCCGGCCGTCCCACTGGTCTTCTCGCCATCCAAAACTAACTTTCTTCCCCCCACTCCAAGCGCCCGTGTATGCGCTCCACCGCTCTTCTCCCTGCATGCCTCGCACTGTTGGCCGGCCAGCCATTTCTCGCCAATCCATCACCATCCCTATAAAACGGGAAATTAGGTCTGGGGCTGTGGGTCTGTGTGTATAAGATATACAGACCGACATTCGCGGCACCACCTTCATAATTCAAAGATGTCGGCTCGGCGAACAGGCTCAGCAAAGGTGGTACACAAATTGTGAGCGTGAGATAATGTAAACTTTGCATGGACACGATCTGGAAGACGTTACATAACACAAAATTGACGCTTATACGGGTGAAACGAACCTGGGATATGAGGAGGACGGGGTCCCAGTTCGACGTGGGCCGTGACATGAACGAAAGAAGCAAAAATGGTCGATCGTGTTGATTTGTCACTCTGTCTTACGTTCGGCATTTTCCGGGAGCCAAATAAATATCAATGTTCAAAAAATTGAACTTGACAGAAAAACGAAAAGCTTCTACTGTAGTGGATATGCGCCGCCATGCTGAGGATTTTTCATACCCCCCGGTCGGAAAAGCCCATATGTCACGTTGATTCAAGAACCGAATACAGAAATTCAAATAGAAATTGTCAAAAGAAAACCAACGATTCAATTGTCGACGTACCACCGAGGCTCATAGTACATAACTAGGAAATTCAAATAAGATCGTTTTCTCTCTGTTCAAGTCGAATGAGCCTCACCGGAAGACAGTATTTTTTTCGGTGGGGCTCTGCTCTATTGCTAAGTTCAGCCGTCTGTACAGCAGTGTCGCGAACAACGACCCAAAGAAGGTCATGCCCAAAAATCCCATTACTACGCCTGAGGAAGATAGTCAGGTAATGGGCCGGTGGGGAGCGGTAAGCGTGCGCACTGTGCCCGAGACGAAACCGCGGCGGATCCTGGGTCCGGTACACAAATGAGGAGCAAATTCTAACCGCCCGTTCTTTAGTCGAAACGCGCCACAAAAATCTGTCCGGCACGCACCCGCCAAGGTTTCCAACCATCCCAATCAATGCCAATATCGTGGCCTTTTTGAGCGACGCGCCTGCGTTGCCCGCGCTCCACGCGAGCGTCAGCGATATCCCGGGAAAGCACCCCGCCGCCACGAAGAACGTAGCCGCGTAGCCGGCTTGTGGCTGCGTTTCGGGGTCCGTGGCGAGGAGTAGAATGTAGCCTACGATCCCTAGGAAGCTGAGGCCAGTGACGAACGGTCCGCGTACGTGTGCGCGGTCGGAGATTACACCAAAGGCGATGGTCGAGAAGCAACCCGAGACATAGACTGGGATTGTCAGACTTGAGTAGAATACAGGGTGTGAGTATCTGTAATCTGATTTAAAGGAGACTCTCACAGCTGTGCTTTCATCGCGGAGAAACCGAGTGCATAGATGATGGTTCTATTCCAGTAACTACGTGCACGTTATCCGCAGGGATAGACTTACGGGAGGAACAAAGTGAATGAATATACTTGGGCTTGGGGCCATTGCTGGCGCATGGCAGTACGAGTCCTTTTTTTTTACATCTTCTTTCTTGATCCCTACACAGAATTTCCGATTAACCCTCTCATCATTAAGTCGCAACCACGTGCAGAAACACGAAACACACTGCAGATTTAAAAAAAAAAAAAACGAGTAAACCGGATATAACTTGGACCAGCTTCACTGGCCCGGGTGGAGCTTCAGTCACGAGACTTGGGGCTTCTTCCCGTTCTGTGTAGCATTGACCGGTGTGTGGCAGGCGTGGCAGCGTTGTGATGGTGTGGTTTGGGAAAGTGCTGGTGCTTGCTTGCCAGGAGCGTTCGGCCCTTCCCAGAGTCTAGACCATTGCTGCCGCTGTTCTGATGGAGGAGTACAACAAAAGGATGGGTATAGCAATATTTTCTCTTCTATCTACTGCTGGATATACACCGATTGGGCCTGGGCAGCCCTTGAAAATTAAATTCCTGACATGGAGCACACCGGTCCACAGGACATTGTCTATATGATCGATGGCAGCCTAGAAAAATGTGGTGGACCTTAGCACTTGTTGATTGAACACGCAAATTGAACCCTTGACCAGATTTGGTACCCTTACATTTCATTAGATTCGACCATCAGTTGGAGGGATAATTTTAGTGAAGTGAGATTGAAAGGACTGCGAAAGGAGGTATGTTCATCTGATTAACTAGTATTCATTGTTTCTACAGCCGACTTCCCATGTCAACAGTCTATGTGCCTTCGGAAAGCTCGCTCACCATTGGTAGGCATCCTCAATGCTCCTCACTACCTCCAAATGATCCAGTCCTTTCCATTTGTGAGTGACCCAGCATATGGGGTGTATTTCTCTGCTTCTCTGATCAGCTTTGAATATCTCCCGCTACCATTGAACCCACTCAATTCTTCCTATTACGCGAAACTTCGCAACCTGATAGAGCCACCATAGGCCCATACAATATGTATGTCCATTTATGCGAGACTAGTTCACTGTACAGGATATTAATTTCCGGCTCCTCACCCCTGAGAAGTTATATTTGGATGTGTGATGCTCCGAAGCCTGTGTACTAGTCTCAACATGTGAGAAACAGCTTGGAATGACCTGCCAGACTGAGAGTGAAGTGTAGGGGGCAGAGCTTTATGTCTTGCCCGGATGTCACCCATAAATTCTTCTCTATGCCTTGCAGTGTAAGGGGCCAAGACCACTTCCCTGAGAGGGAGGACATCAGATCCTGGGATCAATTCCTCAGGTAAATTCTGTACAGTCATCAACCACCAACAAGTCACAGAAAGAAATCGAACCGGAAACGGCCGAAAGTGGTTGCCAAATCAAGGACCGGCGGAATGATCCGAACTTTGCCTTTTCCCGAGAACAACAACCCGCCGCACGGCAGTCCGACGGCCGAAAGTCCAACAGATTTTAAATAACCCTGCTTGAAGTTTAGATATTCGATATTGCAATATCATTCAAATTCATTGTAGCTGTTCCTGAAAACTACGAGACATCATGAAGTTTTTTGTGCTGCAGAAAATTTTTGATGTTGACTCTCAATTACTTCCAGGCTGATTACAGCTAATTGCAGTACCGAAGGCGCAAACCAAAATTCCTGTTTTGGCATATTTTCAAAGGATTCCTGATATCTCAGTCAGTTCTTGTCACGCTCAAGGCTCAAATACTAGTCTGAGAGGTCGCACGTTGCGTTCTCAGATGTAGCAGGTAAGAGTGAGGCTCGAAGAATGATGGAATAAAAGACTAAGGAATACAAGCGACTAGCTACACTACTTATACTGTTCAACTGTGGCTATGTAACTAGTGCTAATAATATATACAATAGAGCGTCCATGTGCAACAAGCACCATAACCATGTGTTCTGAGTAATAAACATACCAGAACCGTGTGTTCTGAGTAAGAAACGTCCTGAAGCCATGTGTTCTGAGTAATGCCCATGCATACTCCACATGTCCGCAGCATGACACCTGTCAGCTGTCCGATCACCAATCCGTCGTGCTTCATCGGCATGTTCCTGTGAGAACCCGATCCCTGGCTGTCCGATCACTGATGACTCAAGCATAGCCTCGATGTTTAAATAGACCAGCGCTTATCCTGGCGCTTAGATAACGAGATAAGGTGTTGTCCGATTAGATAGCCTGCTTAATCGTGACATTACCCCCCTCTTAGGGTCGGCGTCCCGACGACCATGAGAATCCGTCACACCTCGACTGAGGTACCGCGCGAGCATCCTTCGTTAGGGAATTTCTCCACGATCATCCTTCGTCTTGTGATTGGGTCGTATAGATAGCGAGTTGGATAATCAGCCGACTTCTGCTTCGGCTTATACCGCTTGATAAGATAATCCCAATGCCCCAGCGGCAAGACCGGAATCCCCTCGGTCTGCGGCTGTTCCTGGGCATCTCCTGGGGACTTAGCGCCTAGCGCTTCCTTTGGTGGCATCAAGCCTAATTTCCTGAGCTCTGCCGCCAGCGCGTCATTGCTCTCCTTCGACCTTCCGGCAATCAGGTCCTCCGCCCATCGGCGCAAGTCATGCTCTGCATTGTACTTGTTGAGAATGTCCGGTGCATTCTTAAGGTTCCGGGTTGGCTCCCAGTTCCGTTCCCCGATAGGGTATCCCTTCCACTTGATTAAATACTGGTAGCCTCGCCCACGTTTCCTGTGGTTGAGGATCTCCTCCACCTCGTACTCCTTCTGTCCCTGCACGATCTGTGGTCCCGGCCGCTTCTCTTTCCGTCCCTCGGGCGGCTCCACGTAAGGCGTGAGAAGTGCTTCGTTGAAGACCGGATATGTCTGATCCGTCTCCGGCAATCTCAGCTTCCACGCCGAAGCCCCGGCCTTCTCCATGATCTCGTAAGGCCCCAGCCTGACATCGTCTATCTTCTTTGTCGGTCGATCTGTCTCTATGTTCTCTCCTTCCACCCAGACCATGTCACCGACTTTAAATACAGGCGCCTCGCGCCTATGCGCGTCATAATACTTCTTCATCTTTTTCTGGGTTTTCTCAAGAGCGACCGACGCTTCATCGCGGATCCTCTTCATTTTCTGTGCGAAGTCGTTCGCGGCCTCATTGCGCGACTCGACTGAGTTTTCTATCCCCTTCCAGGGGTGGTATCCCGTGTTCGTATAAAAAGGCGACATGCTCGTCGACGAGCTTGTCTTGTCATTGTGAGTGAACTCGGCCAGGGCGAACCACTCAGCCCAGTCCGACTGCCGGTGGTTGACGAAGATCCGGAGATATTTCTCAATCTCTTGATTCATTCGCTCCGTCTGGCCATCTGTCGCCGGATGATATGCCGTGCTCGGGTTCATTTCTATGCCGAGAAGCCGGTTAAGCTCTCGCATGAACCCGGATAAATATCGAGTGTCCCGATCCGATATAATTTTACGGGGAATGCCGTGATATCTAATCACGCGGTCCCGGGTAAGTCGGGCGACACCTTCACTCATCAGCTCCATGTTCGTTGCCTCGCAATGGAGCATCTTCGTGTAAGTGTCGACCCAGACTTGGATGGCGTTAAAGCCATTGCTGACCGGCAGCGGACCGATAAGATCCATAGATATAATCTGCCAAGGTCCCTCAGCGATCTTGTGCGGGTTAAGCTTTCCCTGCTTGTACCGGCGCACTCGAGTCCTTTGGCAAGCCTCGCAGGCCTTTATATATTCGGCGACCTGGTTTCCCAGTCTCGGCCACCAATAATTACGTTCCACCATTTCCTGCGTGCGGTTCTCTCCGGGATGGCCGAGCATGGGCAGGTCGTGATGGAGTCCGATAATCTTATCGCGCAACTCCTGATTCCGGGGTACATATATAAGTCCGTTGTAATATATAATATTGTCCTTCTTTTCCCAGGCTGGTAGCTTTTTCTCGAGCGCCAGCTTAACGCTCTTATCGATCTTCTTCTCCTTAATTATCTCTTCCAAGATCCCTGCCTCCGGCCCTTCCAGCACTATGTCCTGTGCTCGGAAATACTCTGGCTTCAGCAGAACAACATTGTCGTTGTCGTCTTTCCCTTGGTCGTGATCCGATCTCCGAGATAAGAGATCTGCCTTCTTGTTCAACGCTCCAGGCCGGTGGTGCAATGTGAAATCGAACTCCGCCAGTTCCTGAATCCACCGGGCCTGTCTGCGATTAACCTTCTGAGGCTTCTTGAAATATTCGAGATTTTGATGATCAGTAAAGATCTCGAATGTTTGGCTTGCGCCCATCAACAACTCCCGCCACTCGTCCAGCGCGGTCATGATCGCGAGCATCTCTTTGTCGTAGATCTCGTAGTTCCGCTCAGTCTCATTGAGTCCATGAGACATGAAAGCAACAGGGCGCCATTTGCCCTCCTGCTCCTGTGCGAGCTCCGCTCCTATAGCTCCATCCGACGCGTCAGCCTCGACTCGGAACTTCCCGTGATCCGTGGGAAGTGCCAGTACGGCGTCTTCGGCAATGCGATCCTTGAGCCTTTGGAACGCCTTCCTCTGCTCCTCTCCCCAGCTCCAACCTTCTTTCCCGGTCAGCCTCGTCAGCGGCTTCGCTATTTCCGCGTATCCTCGGATGAAGCGGCGATAGAAGTTTGTGAAACCCAAGAACGCCTGTGTCTGCTTAAGGTTCTTTGGTTCCGGCCACTCCATCACGCCCTTGATCTTCACCGGGTCCATCTTCATCGAGTTGTAGGAAATGATGACTCCTAGATACTCGATCTCCGTCTTCTCAAAGTCGCACTTCTCTGGTTTGAGAAAGAGCTTGTTGTCTTGCAGGATTTTAAGTACCCGCTTCGTCAGTGCTCTGTGCTCCTCCAAGTTGTCGGTGAAGATAAGGATATCGTCCAGGTAGACTATGACCTTTCCCTCATTTATGAGCTCTCGAAGGATGTCGTTCATCATTGTCTGGAACGTTGCCGGGGAATTCGTCAGGCCGAAGAACATCACGAGCGGCTCGAACAGCCCTCGGTTCGTCCTGAACGCCGCTTTCCACTCATCTCCCTCCCTGATCCGCACGTTGTTGTATCCCCATCTGATATCCAACTTCGTGAAGTATTTGGCGCCACGGAGCTTATTTACGAGCTCCGATATCAACGGAAGTGGATAACGGTTTTTAATCGTCATTTCGTTGAGCTTCCGATAATCCTGGACTGGTCTCAGGCTGCCATCTTTTTTCTTCACGAAGAAGAACGCCGAAGCCATCGGCGATTTCGACGGGCGGATCCTCCCACTCTTCAAGTTCTCCTCCAGGAACTCATTCAACTTCCCCTGTTCCGTGACCGAGAGCGGATATATCTTGCAATCTACAGCCTTTGATCCTGGCTTAAGCTCGATTGCGTGATCCCACGGCCTTTTCTCGGGCATGGCGTCGAACGATTCCTTCGCGAACACCTTCACGAACTCGTGGTACTCCTCCGGGACCTTCCCTTCAGTCATGTGCTCCTTCCCACGATTCGCTTCCTCTGCCATCTGCTGCGCCTGTGATCCTTGCGCACGCAGATCGATCTGTTCCGCAAAGTCGACCAATAGGATCGACTCGCCGTCTTGCAACTTCTCTTCCTCCGCGGACAATCCAGTCCGGTATTCCGTGCCGTGCATGTTGCACTCGGGTGGGCAGCGGCTGAACACGATCTTTTGTGATCGCCAATCCACCTCGGGGTTGTGCTTGAACAACCAGTCGTACCCGATGAACACGCGAGCCTTGCCTAGTCCTGTGACCAAGAACCGTTGGCGCTCAACGTGGGGTCCGACCGAAAGCATCAACTCAACGTAGTGAGTGATCTTTCCCCGAGAGTTCTCCGTTCCGTCTGCGTTGCGGGCGACGATGTGCACGTCAAGCTCCTGGAGCTCGAAGCCTTCTGCCTTGGCATAATCTCGATCGATGCATGTGGTAGTGCAACCGTTATCAAGAAGAGCCTTGACAGCGCGCGTCTTCCCGGTGTCCAACGCAGTCAGCGTAACGGGAACTAGCATCTCGTGATGCCGCCTCTGCTTCTGGATTTCCTTCATCTCCTTGGCAAGCCGTTCCTCAGGCTGTGCCAACTTCTGCGCCGCCTGTGTCTTCTTCTGACTCAGCGTCACGCGTGTTTTCTTCTGTTTGGGCGCTTCCTCCCGATCCTGGGATTGAGCCCTCACGGCATCGCCGTCCTTTTTCGTCGCACTATTTTTCACATTGGTTTGGGTTCCAGGGGCCTTTTTGAATGCGCTCCAACGCTTATTTGCTTCGTCCATTCTGTGATTCTTTAAATTACGTTTCCGATTCTGATTCTCCAAGATACATATTTTTTGTTTGTTTTCTACACTAGCTACTAGGAAATCGTTTATGCTCTTTCGTAGACTAGTATTTTCTGGGGTATAAATATCACCAGCCGGGTCAGTAACTACATTGCTAATATTAAGTTCGGGTAGTAAGGTAAAAGTGTTGGTAGGCATAGTGTTCGTCGTTGGAGCGACTTTGTCCGTGTCAGCAGGGCGCCCGGCTTTGGCCGCAAGCGGGGGCCCCTTTAAAAACCCTTCTCGCAAAGGACGGCTGCGAGAGCCTGCAGGTCGTCCTGCGAGTAGTCCTCGGTCTTGATCGACCGGATATTGAATTTCCGCTTGGGAGGCTCCGGGCACTCCCGCTTCATGTGGCCCTCCTTGCCACAGTTGTAACATTTAAAAACGCGTGGCGTCTGCCGCGTGCGGTCCACATCCATCGGGGCGGTCTCCCCCGGCCCGATCTTCTTCGCGAGGTTGGGCGCCGGCCCGAACCCCGGTGATGTCTTGGCAGCCGGCGCTTGTGCGCGCGCCGGGGCCCAGAACATCCGGCTCTGTTGAGCCGCTCGGAGTTTCCCCCGCTCCATGACCCGGCTGATCGCCGTCAGCCTCTTCTTGAGTCCCGCGTAATCCTCCGGGACCTCAATTCCACCCGCATACAGCTGGGTGCGCACCGCCTCCTCGACGAGGCCTTCTAGTGTTTCCACTAGGAAGGTGTTGTGGGGGGTGTCCTTGTCGTTCGGGGCGTACCCCGCTTCCTCGGCGTTCAGCTCGAACGCCTGGATGAAGTCGGCTAGGGGAGTCTTTCCCTGCCGAGTTGTCGTAAGGCGCATGTGCGCCGTCTGCTTGACGTTCTTGTCCTGGAACGTCGCTTCTAGATCCGAGATCAGATCATCGAAGTGGTAGAGGCTGTCAAGCCCCTCGCGCAGCATGCGCTTTCGCCAATTACGTGCCCAATTGGTAGCTGGACACGAGGCACCATCGGTTCGCCCCAATAACGATAGGGTGAACGCGATCTTCTTCTTTTCGGAGTCGAACTCCGAGTTGTACGCCCATAGGTAATTAAGAAGGGCGTCGAGGAAAGTCTCCCACTTGCTCTTGTCAGAGCCGTCGAAAGTGGGGGGGAGGCGGGCGAGGGTGATCCGAGAGGACCTAGTCTCTCTCGGGGCGGGGTCGAGGTCCATGGCGGGCATGTGGGAGGTGGTCCCCTGGTTCTGGTCTTCGTCGGCCATTGGTGATATGAGCGACGGGCGAGGTGGTTGGTAAGGTGGTTGGGCGAGAGCGGCGTAAAGTCGGTCGAACGGGGTGAAGGTAGGAAGTTCGGCGGAGCGGTATAAGGAGGTTGACGGGGATGAGGTTCCCGACGAAGAGGAGGTGGATGGGGCGCGGAAGGTCACTGTGTTGGTATGAATCCGCACTCAGCAGTTGGTGGAATCGCAACGGTCTCTTGCGACAGAACTACCCCGGGTCTTCTACAACACCCCCGGCGATAGCGAGGCAGTCTTCCCCGAAGGTCCGGCTGGCACTCCTGCGACTGCTATGTGGCTTGGGACGGACTCAACGTTTCCCGTGGCCTAGCGTCTGTCTGTTCGAATGAACCGAAAACAATTGGCGCTGCACTTGTTTAGACTCGCTGTGGACGAGGTAGGGAATCGGCGGGTGGGAAGTAATGGAAATGGAACTTCAAATACGAGAGTCCAAGTAGCGGTACGAATCCAAGTAGTGGAAAAGGGTGGGGGGAAAAGGAAAGGAGGTCGGAGGGTAGGGGCGGTACGAAGGTATGAAGGGTAGTCTTTTATTATGTCACGCTCAAGGCTCAAATACTAGTCTGAGAGGTCGCACGTTGCGTTCTCAGATGTAGCAGGTAAGAGTGAGGCTCGAAGAATGATGGAATAAAAGACTAAGGAATACAAGCGACTAGCTACACTACTTATACTGTTCAACTGTGGCTATGTAACTAGTGCTAATAATATATACAATAGAGCGTCCATGTGCAACAAGCACCATAACCATGTGTTCTGAGTAATAAACATACCAGAACCGTGTGTTCTGAGTAAGAAACGTCCTGAAGCCATGTGTTCTGAGTAATGCCCATGCATACTCCACATGTCCGCAGCATGACACCTGTCAGCTGTCCGATCACCAATCCGTCGTGCTTCATCGGCATGTTCCTGTGAGAACCCGATCCCTGGCTGTCCGATCACTGATGACTCAAGCATAGCCTCGATGTTTAAATAGACCAGCGCTTATCCTGGCGCTTAGATAACGAGATAAGGTGTTGTCCGATTAGATAGCCTGCTTAATCGTGACAGTTCTTCACCAATTCACATAAAAACTGGATAGATGTACTCAGCTAATCCATGCGCAATTAATGATGGAGAATAATTTGTGAAAATATTATGCATGATGTATTTTCTAGCTGTTTTCGAACCGAAAGCCATCTAGCATGCCGAAAACATGTTCCAGCGGACTAATATTTTAGGGCGGACAATACTTATAGTTGAGGAAGCATGTGATAGAGCCAGAAACACCGATAAATTATTTACAGTCCTTCTAGCTCCCTCGGATACATTTGCCGGTTTTGTCATTGAGAGATATTGTAAAGATTATGTTTATCTAGGAATTTCGCGTATTTCTGGCCCTATGACATGTCCCTTCAGCTATAAAGGTTGTCTATCCTAAAATATTAGGCTGCTGGGACATGTTCTTGGCATGCTAGACGGCTTTCAGTGCGAAAACAGCCTAAAACCAGAAAATACCTAATACATAATATTTTCGCAACTAATTACACGAGTAGATCTATCCAGTTTTTATGTGAATCAGTGAAGAATTGAGTGAGATGTCGGGAATTCATTGAACATATGCCAAAATGGGAATTTCTGGTTCGCGCCTTCGGTACTGCAATTAGCTGTAAGTACGTATACTGTTTTTGCTTCCGTATTTTCATGTCTTCGTTGTTGTTTCCCCACCGCTTGCCTGCCTGTACTCCACCACTTGATTGTGAGCCTCCGCCACCAGTACACCATGGAAGAAGGAGAGTTGAAGGAGAGATTATCATGGACAAGTGAACACGTCGGAAATCACAGACTCATCATTAGAAAAGGTGATGCCGACATCCAGCATGGAGATGTGCGAACAGTTGAGGTTCCAATCGGCGACGGACAGCTTGGGATGAAGTACCCCCAGGCAACTCCCCTCGAATAAGACTCTCCTGGAGTCTCTCAAATAATACAGAAGAGGTCTTCCCTCACACAAATGCCTATCTCATTCACAGATTGATGTTCATTTTTGAGCTCCCCAAAGATAAGTGGAAAAACACGACCACGGGAAAAATACACAAATTCCCGTGCCTTTGGGACGTGGAAACCAAGATGATCACAGGAAAGAACATCAGTCCGAGTTCGAGGATCATTTGTATCAATCACAAAGATACCATCATTCAGCCTAGAGAAGGACACACCTGCATATTTTCAGACACATCCGGGAACGAACGAGATAGGAAGAGCTAGTAACAAAAGTATTAGGTAGGAAGACAATATAGCAACAATGTTAGAGAGTTGGTATGAAAGGTCAAGGTCACTTATGCGGAAATTTCAGACAAGGAAAGAGAGATTCACTCATAGTAAAAAGGTGATCACTCAGAATTATCAACAAGGCAAGACACAGGCACGAGACAGAATAACAGAGAAAGATAACATTTAATCAGTATGGCGGTCACATTGCACTTTGAATAATCCTGCATAAATACCTGTATTTTTCCTGGTTATTTTCCATGGTTGGGACCAACCCGGGATATTTTTGTGTGCTCTGGTGAAAACATAGTCCTGGATATTTATGACGTTTCAGTCTGGGAAAAGAAGTATACAGGCTCAAAAAATGTTTGGGGAGCTGTTCAGGGATCACATGACCAGGCGCGTCACTCGAGATCACAAATCAAGACCAAACAAATATGCCTTTCCTCCTCGGAACATGCCCCAGAGCTCTCGTGTCAGTCAGTGGGCTCTGAATCACATATCAATTATATTTCCCACAAACCTTTATTGTAAGGACACCAATACCATGTAGCCCCTCTGGTGAGGGCACTGGAGTGAAGTTGCACCACTAAGTAAGTACCTGTCTGGGTCCATGTACTCAAGCCCATAGAAGTACAAGCTTAGGGGAAGGTCAGGGTTCTAGCCATTGAAGAACTTGATAACTGTGGAGGCACCTGAGGCTCTGTCCTCATTCAGGGGGGTTGAAAATGACTGGCCTTCCCAAACGGGCATGGAGGCACATGGCTTCCCAGCCGTGCCGAAGAAATGTAAGTGCGGAAAAAAGTTACGGAGGGTCAAGAGGAAATCCAGGACAACGTTCAAAAAAAGAAAATATATTTAAAGTTACTCCAATCACGAAAATAACCAGTGTATTTATGCAGGATTATTAAAAGTGCAATATGACCGCCATAAATCAGAGACAAACAAAACGTGAAGTGCATGACATTTACAACACACAAAAAGCATTACGATGAGAACCAAAAAGGAAAAGAGTGGAGTCAGCATAAATGCAGAGTAACACGAATTGACATAAGATTTTGACAGTGAATATTACGAATAACCCGTAAAAGGCAAAAGGGAAGACCATATAAAGAAATACTTCCAACACATGTCGAAGACGTCATCGAGCAATTAATAAGCAATTTGGCGGGGAAGAACGAATAGAACGAGTCCAAAAATAAATTTTTAGGACTCGTAACTGGGACAGTAAGTCTTGTGAACCAAATGAATGAGAGCAAAAAGGGACGGATAAAACTGCGTACCCGAGGAAAATGATAGCCTGAAGCCATGATTTCGGGTTGAGCAGGGTCTCCCACACGAATTTCATGTCAAAATGGGAGGGTTCTCCAGCAGTGTCATGCCGCAGAACATCCATCAAATGCTCCCGTTCTTCAGCCGTCAGGAATGTGGCCGTGGAAGGGTACTGGTATTCGGATCTCATTAATATTAGGTTCCAAACGCTGGGAAGAAAAGTGTCCTACGTCGATCATCGCCCAGAAGGCCAACAAGGCGACACAAATGGTGACTATGCACAAAATCTAACTTAAGTTTGGGGTATATAATTTGGCACGTACACAGGCCCTGGAGTAAAAACTTTACATCGGTCTTAGATGGTCGTTGAGCACTGAATCAATGAATGAAACTCACAATCCAGGACCAGCCATGCAGACCGCCGATTCTGAGTGTATCATTGAAGCAGATCGCCGTATGCAGTATTGAATAACCTTACCCATTCATCTTTTCGATGCAAAACGCAAGCAAACCACCGAACACGCCTACATACCATCCCTGAGTGAACAGCGAACGAGGGAGAAGAGACACACGCCTGCGAGCGTCGCAGCGGAGAAATAACATGCGATCGGGCCCGCCTGCTGCTCGCGACGATACCACAGTGTAACACAAAATGCTTCGCGTTGCTCAACATTTATTGGGGAGTCGGGTGATGTGTGGTTGCACCCACCCAATGCTGGAGCAAGACCAGATTCTGCTACACCGAGAAAGGCTCGTGCTCTATAGGAAATGAACGGGGGATCGGCATAACCTAAAGGAGCTTACATGATGAGTCCTTGCCAGCTTTTTACGAATGCCATCGAAACCACTGCTTACAAAATCGTATACCCAAGTGCATATGCAAATGAAGTCAATTTACCCACTAACTATTCCCCAGGCAAGGGTGATCGAAGGAACTGCGAAGTTGAGTCGTCAACCACTGAGGTGGAAATCTTACGAATGCTCACTCCAAATTGAAGGACGGAGGAGTTTCAATGCAACATTGCTTAATCGGAGCGGTCAATCAACGATCAGCGTCCATGAGGAGGAATTCAGATCCTCACCAGGGAATTTCAAGAAGAGCATAGGTGATCTGGTAACAAAGTCAAGAAACGAATCAAGGCCGTTCAGGATTCTTCGACTCACAAAAAATGCTGCCGCGGCCAATTGATATCTCATACCGGAGAGCTTGAGATCCTCGGCCATCCCGGCTATCTAAAAAAATGAAATCAGATATATCTAACTCGGAATACACCTAGTGCCACCTTACCCTTGCATTTCCTGTGTGCGAGTTATTTAAGGCCAGAATGCATGAATATATAAACTGAAGGAACATGCCCAAGTTACTTCGATCCCTTCAACCGGAGTGAGTTATCGGTAGAGGCAGATCAGGATCAACGTACAGGAAACAGCAGAGGTAAATAATGGCTGCGGAAAAAATTTAGCAGGGTGCACTGAGCTGGCATGGATGGACATCGGACTAATAAGTGGGATCAAGCGTAAATCCACCTTGCGGCGGACAGGGCCGCTTAATTCCTCGTCTCCACTGGTTGCAATGGAACAAGAGGTCTGAATCAAGTCTTGGTCCGTCTTGAGGGGTAGGTCTTGGGACGACATGGGGGTTCACAGCTAGGGGACGTCCTTGCAAGCTTTCATTTATTACACTGATAGAGATAGGTCTAGTGCCGGGTATTATTTAACCTTGTAAATTACACGGAGAAAACTACATGTAATTTACATGTAATTTACATTCTTTACACCGGACCTCTCAGCCGGGGTGTAAAAAATTGTAAAGTTTGCAGAGAATATATCTCACCGTTCCCACAGCCCGCTGATGCATTTCCAGAGTTCAGTTGGATCTCCCAGGGGCTCTCTATGAGTATCGGGGCCAACCCAGCCAGGTAATGGGATTCCACCAATATCTAGGCATCTTAGTAGTGCTGCCGCGAGGTGAGGTTGAGGCACCTCGAGGTGATGGGCCATCAACCTCGGACCAGCTCGAGGCGCCACAAGCTCACCTCAATGTACCTCCGAGGTCACGTTCCAGACAACTATAAAAGGAAGTCTAATGTCCCACGCTCCTTCTCCCTCTTCAACGAAGGGCGTTGAGCATTCTATTCCTTATGGATAAATTACCTTATAGTCCAGAATACCTCAGAGTAGGTTCTTACATTTTTTCCGAGTCAAAAACTTAGAGAATTGAGCGACAAAACATGCATCTGGTATAATGGATGTAAGGCAATTGACATCAACAGTTGAGGCTTCTACTTCATTTTCTTGCCATCTAGAGCTGATATACCCCTAATACAATGCTAAAGTGCACTTAGAATCTCCCCGATGCATTTCTTTCACCTCCACTGAGCACTGTTTCTCGTGCACTTTGTGTGCTTGGGCGAGGCCAAACTTGATGATAGCACTATGATTTTCTCGTGAGTAGGGAAGACAGTAGGGTCCCCGAGTCCAAATCAAACATAAAACCCTCTTATCAATCTCGAAGAAGAGCAGAAAGCAGAAAGCTCTCCGTAACTTGAAAAGGAAAATCTGCATAATCACGTAACAGCGCATCAAGTTGATCAACACCATCATCAAGGCCACCAGACCTCAGTCCCCATATCTGGCAAGTAGCCGAGGTGAGGTGGACCTCACCTCCGAGGGCCTCCACATCGCGGCAGCACTACATCTTAGCAATGCGTCGGAGCCGCGCCATCATGAGTCGACGAGAATTTCAAATTCAAGCAGACCCTCTCATCTCTGTCCCCCGGCGTCCGTACTCGAAAATATGGACAAGGATGGGTATGACCTGCTCCTTGAACTTGTCGATGACTTCATTACGAAGAAAGAGGTGGGACAAGTAGAGCTTGCGGAAGGCTTGATGGCGATCTTTGGCGACGATTATTCCACTTCTACGGCGCCCGAGGTCTTAGCATTTTGTGCTTATTTCAGCGCAATTCAGACTTACGAAGAGGCCTTGCGCTCTGGCGACAACCCAGTTCCTGATCGACCCGCAGTACGTCTCTTGTCACTCAAATCTCTAAAGCCCAGCTAACGCCGTTGGGATAGCCGCCGCCATTCAGCAACGGTGATTCGATGGACATTGATCCTGTACAGCCATCGACACAGCTCTCCAATGCCGCACTCCAGGCCACGACCCTCAGTATTGAGGCCGAGAGGGCGCAACACCTCATTGATAATGTTTCTCCCCGTGTCAATGCGAACCGCGGCCGTACTCTAAACAGCCTCACCGCTCGACTCCTCATTGAACGTCCCATTTCGGCCACAAAATCGAAGATCTACTGCGTGGGCTGTCTCAAGGAGTCCACAAACAAAGTCACGGATCGTGTCTATAAACATGCCATTAGTTGCAACGTTCGTTAAATTTTTGTTGGAATATCTTTGATAAATCTCATCTTTTTATAGATTTTTGCGCGCGACTTCCCAACTGAAGTTCAGGAAGTAAAAGACGCACTGGAGGCGAAAGCCACTCCGAACATACTGCAAAACAATGGCCGCGGGGCACCACGTGTCCGGACACAAGCACGTAACACTGCCGACCCGTACTTTAAGCGTACCCCAGTTCCGGGCATCTCACCTTCAGGTTCCGGAGCTTCCACTCCTGCTCTGTCCGCTTCTGGATCCACTCCTGTGTTATCAACGTCCCCTGACACCGGTTCCACCCCAACTATTTCCCCGGCCCCTACGCAGACCACTCTAGAGGACAACTGGGGAGCCAGCAAACTTACTGTTATGCGTCAGGCCACTATTGATTACTTTCTCCTCCGCATGATCATCTGTTGTGCTTTGGCGTTTAGTCTCCTTGATAACGGGTTTTTCATCGATTTTTGTGTAGCCATGCATGTCGTGCTCCCCTCCGACCACAACCCCTTACTAATTGTTAATTTAGGTGTCCCAGTTATGTCGTCCCCGACAGATCATCTTTCTTCATCAAACACATTGCTGCCGAAGCTACATATGTCCTCAAGTTGCTCCAAGTTTTCCTCGCTCAGTTTGTTCACCTCACATTGTCGTTTGACGGCTGGTCAAGTAAGGCCGGGGACGAAATATATACAGTTCACATTACTACCCCAACCCGAATGTCATTTCTGGTGGAAGGGCTTGTGATGACAGGTGTATCGACGAGCGCAGAGAACATTTTCAATTGTCTGCTTGTTGTGAGCGTGACATCCTCTTATTTATTTATTTTCACTGATTTATTCCAGGTTTTGGGCCTTTACGCTGCCATCAATTTTTCGCTGGTTGTTTCCGACACCACGAAGAACGTGAAGAAGTGCCGTGCCCTTATATGCAAGAAATTCCCTTGGATTCTCAACTGCCCGGATCCCTGTCATCAGCTGAACCTCCTGGCAAAGGATTTAGTCCTTGGTTCAAAGTCCTTTCCAAAGATTAAGGCGTTCGGCGCAGTATGTCTGAATTAGCTTCGACAAGATGGGTCTAATTTTTGCGGATTTAGGTCATGAAAATTGTCAATGGACTTACAAATTATTTCTTGCATAGTAACTACGGCAAGCATCATCTCAGAAACGCCATGACAGACGAGAAAGATAAGCGTGGGATCGAAGCTGGTGGTGCGACACGGTTTTCGACATTTGCTACTCACGCCAGCAGTGTTTTGCGCTGCCTCCCATTCATGGAGAAGTGTTATTCTGAGAAGACAATCACGTTCGACACCAAAGGGGTATGTCTCTTGCACTATACACATTCCCAAATTAACCCAAATGTAGACTCGCCACCTTCGTAAATATGTTGAATCTGGCTCCGACGAGAATGGCACTCTTCGTACGCAGCTTAATCAAATCGGACGGCTCCTGAACCCGATTGCACGTGCCCTGAAAACTCTCGAGGGTCAACAAACTACATGTTCTGATGTCTTTTTCATTTATATTGGGCTTGCGGTCGCGTTTCAGCGTGCCTTCAGTGATCCGGGTGAGTCATCTTTTTTTCATCTCTTGCTACATTCAATGTAGTCGCCAGATGAATCGTTCTATATTTCCCATCAAGCTGAAAGTTATGCTGCATTTGACCGCCGTTTCAAGATCTTCATGAACGACTGCACACCCGGCATGTTTCTTCTTGCATATTTCCTCGACCCAAGTAAGCTTGATTTTTCTTGTAAACATGCCGTGGCTCAGGGAAATCATAGTTTATTATTCGGACTCCGCCCTTAAGCTTAACCTACCTTCTCGTGCCACATTCTCAAAAGATACCGCCCCAGTTCTCGCGCGCATGCTGATCAGGTATGCTCGACAGATGCTTGCTGCAGAACAGCTGCGTGAACAGCAAGGTGGCCCAGAGGAAGGTGAATTGCTGGTGAAACAGCTCATTGGTATTGTTTCTTTTCATCTTTTGATTCATTGCTCTGATTTTCCGTCCTCAGCATACATGTACAGAGAAGCACCATTCAATGACCCTTGTACTGAACCACTCTTCCGTCTTACATGGTGGAAGGCAAGAGTGAACAACTCAGATGCAAGCCAGCTTGCCGTGAGTATTTCGGCCGTTGTTATCTACTGAAACTGTGGCGAATAATTTTTGGATTAGAAACTCGGTATAAAGCTCTTTAGTGTCTCTCCATCTGAGATGTGCGATGAGCGTACAGCATCCAAGATGACTGCACATAGTACGGCCAAACGCAATGGGCTCGCCGCGGACAACATCATCCAAATGGGTATTCTGGAAAAGTATTGGAAGTACGGCTTCACCACCTCCAATGTGTACACCCACACTGCCCGTCTTGTTCTTGACGATTTTACCGCCGAAACCACACCGCCTACAAGAACGTTCCCTGCGCCAACCGTCCAGGATCTTCTAAATCCCCTCCCCATCGACATCGATGCATCCGAAGCCACATTATTCAATCCACATTAACTGGATTGAATCGTTATAGGATCATAATAAACTTGAAAGACAGAGAATCACCCATCAAATCGAGGCAAAGCAGGACACAGAAATATTATATTGATTTGGGCGGAGTTTCAATTCTCGGCCTTGCTTTGATGTACTTGTTCTATGGCCGCTCTGCGCCGACTTTGCCTTCGGATTTTTAAATGATGGTTCTATATTACTCCGAGGTGTATATCCCAGGTCCCATAAACAACAAGCATTGGATACAGGCTGCAGTACAGCAAGATTCCCTGCTTTGATTGGCTTGGCGGCGCCGAATATATCATTATCTATCCGTTTATCCCACTCCTTTTTGCATATTTCAAGGATTTACACACCTCGGTTCAATTTCCGCGAATTATGTGGACGACTGGACCACAATTGAGGACGTCAGGATCCATTTTACACCTTTAGGTCATCTTGTTTACGGTGTCACGTAAGCCATCAATTCCCAATCCCAATCCCAATCCTTCCCAATCCCAGCCCCAAACCCGACACCGGAGTAACTGTAAGTTAATGCTGGTGCAAGGATACACGTTCCTAGGACCCCGGCTAATAGGTGAGGAACCCAGACCCCAAACCTGACGAATTTGGGTCATTTTGGGCCATTTTGCCAGTGCCAAAACCTGACGAAAAGGGCCAAAATTGACATTTTGCCTGATCCCGAAACCTGACGAAAGGCCCCTGGCCTGGGGAACCCGGATCCCGAACCTGACGTGGAGGCCTTACTGAGTGGTTGAGTGTAGAACTTTCTGAGTCGTAACTTTGTTTTCGTTTTCGGAACTGTACTGCGCTGTTGGCTACGTTTGTTTTTTGTATGCTACGTATATTAGCTATTCCTCTTTCTTATCACGTTCCGGACGTAACAAAAATCAAATCGCCGAGCGTGGACGAGGTCTCAAACTTTTTTTGTCCTGAAATTTTAGAATGCTTCCATATTTGTCACGATTTAGACGCTATCTAATCGCGACAACGCCTTATCTAAGCGCCTAATCAAGCGCTCGTCTATTTAAACACCAAGGCTATGCTGGAGTCATCAGTGATCGGACAGCCAGGGATCGGGTTCCCACAGGAACATGCCGATGAAGCACAACGGATTAGTGATCGGACAGCTGACAGGTGTCATGCTGCGGACATGTGGAGTATGCATGGGCATTACTCAGAACACATGGCTTCAGGACGTTTCTTACTCAGAACACATGGTTCTAGCATGTTTATTACTCAGAACACATGGTTATGGTGCTTGTAGCACATGGACGCTCCATTGTATATATTATTAGCACTAGTTACATAGCCACAGTTGAACAGTATAAGTAGTGTAGCTAGTCGCATGTATTCCTTAGTCTTTTATTCCATCATACTTCGAGCCTCACTCTTACCTGCTACATCTGAGAACGCAACGTGCGACCTCTCAGACTAGTATTTGAGCCTTGAGCGTGACAATATTCTATCATTGTACAGTATGATTGCAGCCATCACTTCATGACAAGCCACTTCCAGGTTTCAAACAAAGCACTATCGTATCTTGCCACCCTTCACTTTTCTTTGCCGACTTGCATCTAACCCCAGTGTCACTGCTACCGGCCTCGAGCTTACGGTGGATGACGTGGTTCTATTCAGGGAATTAGCTCTCCAGAAGTGTCTTTTCCCATTTTCCCGCCGAATTTGACGGTTTCCTGATGATTTTGGGCATTTTTTAACCCTGTTCCACATTTCCTGACGAAAATTCGAAAATTTGCCCTTGCCAGTGCCAAACCTGACGAAAATGCCCAAAAAGTCCCAAAAAAAACCTGACTTTTTTCCAGTTTGGAAATTAGGGCTGGGTAATATTAGAATTCCGGCTGTAATTTACAGTTGGCCAAGAGGGGGGGGTCTGGTAACATATAAAGGGCCTGTAATTTACTGTAATTTACAGCGCCGCAGGCCCGAAAAATTTACTGTAAATTACAGTAATAAATGGTTGTAATAATTGTAAAGAATGTAAAGAATGCGTAAAATTTACCAGCCATCGTTGTTGCTACCCCACGCAGTGCTCTGCGGCGTCCACTTCGACTTCTGGCCAGCAGGCACAGCACTGCCCGCAGAAGAGCCACTGCCAGTCGCCTTCTTTTGGTTCCCAGGATTAAGGCGCGCCAAAATGGCAGGGGCCGCAAGATTGATGTATTCCTCAATTGCGAGACGAGGGACAGTGGGCGCCGGGGTTGGTGCCATTTCAGCATCTTCATCAGGATCGTCCTCGTCATCCGAAAGAGCCGCGTGGCCATACGAATCAGGATTATTGAATAATGTGGCTTCGGATGCATCGATGTCGATGGGGAGGGGATTTAGAAGATCCTGGACGGTTGGCGCAGGGAACGTTCTTGTAGGCGGTGTGGTTTCGGCGGTAAAATCGTCAAGAACAAGACGGGCAGTGTGGGTGTACACATTGGAGGTGGTGAAGCCGTACTTCCAATACTTTTCCAGAATACCCATTTGGATGATGTTGTCCGCGGCGAGCCCATTGCGTTTGGCCGTACTATGTGCAGTCATCTTGGATGCTGTACGCTCATCGCACATCTCAGATGGAGAGACACTAAAGAGCTTTATACCGAGTTTCTAATCCAAAAATTATTCGCCACAGTTTCAGTAGATAACAACGGCCGAAATACTCACGGCAAGCTGGCTTGCATCTGAGTTGTTCACTCTTGCCTTCCACCATGTAAGACGGAAGAGTGGTTCAGTACAAGGGTCATTGAATGGTGCTTCTCTGTACATGTATGCTGAGGACGGAAAATCAGAGCAATGAATCAAAAGATGAAAAGAAACAATACCAATGAGCTGTTTCACCAGCAATTCACCTTCCTCTGGGCCACCTTGCTGTTCACGCAGCTGTTCTGCAGCAAGCATCTGTCGAGCATACCTGATCAGCATGCGCGCGAGAACTGGGGCGGTATCTTTTGAGAATGTGGCACGAGAAGGTAGGTTAAGCTTAAGGGCGGAGTCCGAATAATAAACTATGATTTCCCTGAGCCACGGCATGTTTACAAGAAAAATCAAGCTTACTTGGGTCGAGGAAATATGCAAGAAGAAACATGCCGGGTGTGCAGTCGTTCATGAAGATCTTGAAACGGCGGTCAAATGCAGCATAACTTTCAGCTTGATGGGAAATATAGAACGATTCATCTGGCGACTACATTGAATGTAGCAAGAGATGAAAAAAAGATGACTCACCCGGATCACTGAAGGCACGCTGAAACGCGACCGCAAGCCCAATATAAATGAAAAAGACATCAGAACATGTAGTTTGTTGACCCTCGAGAGTTTTCAGGGCACGTGCAATCGGGTTCAGGAGCCGTCCGATTTGATTAAGCTGCGTACGAAGAGTGCCATTCTCGTCGGAGCCAGATTCAACATATTTACGAAGGTGGCGAGTCTACATTTGGGTTAATTTGGGAATGTGTATAGTGCAAGAGACATACCCCTTTGGTGTCGAACGTGATTGTCTTCTCAGAATAACACTTCTCCATGAATGGGAGGCAGCGCAAAACACTGCTGGCGTGAGTAGCAAATGTCGAAAACCGTGTCGCACCACCAGCTTCGATCCCACGCTTATCTTTCTCGTCTGTCATGGCGTTTCTGAGATGATGCTTGCCGTAGTTACTATGCAAGAAATAATTTGTAAGTCCATTGACAATTTTCATGACCTAAATCCGCAAAAATTAGACCCATCTTGTCGAAGCTAATTCAGACATACTGCGCCGAACGCCTTAATCTTTGGAAAGGACTTTGAACCAAGGACTAAATCCTTTGCCAGGAGGTTCAGCTGATGACAGGGATCCGGGCAGTTGAGAATCCAAGGGAATTTCTTGCATATAAGGGCACGGCACTTCTTCACGTTCTTCGTGGTGTCGGAAACAACCAGCGAAAAATTGATGGCAGCGTAAAGGCCCAAAACCTGGAATAAATCAGTGAAAATAAATAAATAAGAGGATGTCACGCTCACAACAAGCAGACAATTGAAAATGTTCTCTGCGCTCGTCGATACACCTGTCATCACAAGCCCTTCCACCAGAAATGACATTCGGGTTGGGGTAGTAATGTGAACTGTATATATTTCGTCCCCGGCCTTACTTGACCAGCCGTCAAACGACAATGTGAGGTGAACAAACTGAGCGAGGAAAACTTGGAGCAACTTGAGGACATATGTAGCTTCGGCAGCAATGTGTTTGATGAAGAAAGATGATCTGTCGGGGACGACATAACTGGGACACCTAAATTAACAATTAGTAAGGGGTTGTGGTCGGAGGGGAGCACGACATGCATGGCTACACAAAAATCGATGAAAAACCCGTTATCAAGGAGACTAAACGCCAAAGCACAACAGATGATCATGCGGAGGAGAAAGTAATCAATAGTGGCCTGACGCATAACAGTAAGTTTGCTGGCTCCCCAGTTGTCCTCTAGAGTGGTCTGCGTAGGGGCCGGGGAAATAGTTGGGGTGGAACCGGTGTCAGGGGACGTTGATAACACAGGAGTGGATCCAGAAGCGGACAGAGCAGGAGTGGAAGCTCCGGAACCTGAAGGTGAGATGCCCGGAACTGGGGTACGCTTAAAGTACGGGTCGGCAGTGTTACGTGCTTGTGTCCGGACACGTGGTGCCCCGCGGCCATTGTTTTGCAGTATGTTCGGAGTGGCTTTCGCCTCCAGTGCGTCTTTTACTTCCTGAACTTCAGTTGGGAAGTCGCGCGCAAAAATCTATAAAAAGATGAGATTTATCAAAGATATTCCAACAAAAATTTAACGAACGTTGCAACTAATGGCATGTTTATAGACACGATCCGTGACTTTGTTTGTGGACTCCTTGAGACAGCCCACGCAGTAGATCTTCGATTTTGTGGCCGAAATGGGACGTTCAATGAGGAGTCGAGCGGTGAGGCTGTTTAGAGTACGGCCGCGGTTCGCATTGACACGGGGAGAAACATTATCAATGAGGTGTTGCGCCCTCTCGGCCTCAATACTGAGGGTCGTGGCCTGGAGTGCGGCATTGGAGAGCTGTGTCGATGGCTGTACAGGATCAATGTCCATCGAATCACCGTTGCTGAATGGCGGCGGCTATCCCAACGGCGTTAGCTGGGCTTTAGAGATTTGAGTGACAAGAGACGTACTGCGGGTCGATCAGGAACTGGGTTGTCGCCAGAGCGCAAGGCCTCTTCGTAAGTCTGAATTGCGCTGAAATAAGCACAAAATGCTAAGACCTCGGGCGCCGTAGAAGTGGAATAATCGTCGCCAAAGATCGCCATCAAGCCTTCCGCAAGCTCTACTTGTCCCACCTCTTTCTTCGTAATGAAGTCATCGACAAGTTCAAGGAGCAGGTCATACCCATCCTTGTCCATATTTTCGAGTACGGACGCCGGGGGACAGAGATGAGAGGGTCTGCTTGAATTTGAAATTCTCGTCGACTCATGATGGCGCGGCTCCGACGCATTGCTAAGATGTAGTGCTGCCGCGATGTGGAGGCCCTCGGAGGTGAGGTCCACCTCACCTCGGCTACTTGCCAGATATGGGGACTGAGGTCTGGTGGCCTTGATGATGGTGTTGATCAACTTGATGCGCTGTTACGTGATTATGCAGATTTTCCTTTTCAAGTTACGGAGAGCTTTCTGCTTTCTGCTCTTCTTCGAGATTGATAAGAGGGTTTTATGTTTGATTTGGACTCGGGGACCCTACTGTCTTCCCTACTCACGAGAAAATCATAGTGCTATCATCAAGTTTGGCCTCGCCCAAGCACACAAAGTGCACGAGAAACAGTGCTCAGTGGAGGTGAAAGAAATGCATCGGGGAGATTCTAAGTGCACTTTAGCATTGTATTAGGGGTATATCAGCTCTAGATGGCAAGAAAATGAAGTAGAAGCCTCAACTGTTGATGTCAATTGCCTTACATCCATTATACCAGATGCATGTTTTGTCGCTCAATTCTCTAAGTTTTTGACTCGGAAAAAATGTAAGAACCTACTCTGAGGTATTCTGGACTATAAGGTAATTTATCCATAAGGAATAGAATGCTCAACGCCCTTCGTTGAAGAGGGAGAAGGAGCGTGGGACATTAGACTTCCTTTTATAGTTGTCTGGAACGTGACCTCGGAGGTACATTGAGGTGAGCTTGTGGCGCCTCGAGCTGGTCCGAGGTTGATGGCCCATCACCTCGAGGTGCCTCAACCTCACCTCGCGGCAGCACTACTAAGATGCCTAGATATTGGTGGAATCCCATTACCTGGCTGGGTTGGCCCCGATACTCATAGAGAGCCCCTGGGAGATCCAACTGAACTCTGGAAATGCATCAGCGGGCTGTGGGAACGGTGAGATATATTCTCTGCAAACTTTACAATTTTTTACACCCCAGCTGAGAGGTCCGGTGTAAAGAATATAAATTACATGTAAATTACATGTAGTTTTCTCCGTGTAATTTACAAGGTTAAATAATACCCGGCACTATTGGAAATCTGGGTTCCTCACCTATTACTATTAGCCGGGGTCCTACGTTCCTTGGTTCATGCTTCATGGTGTGGTTCGCGAAATTTGAAACTCTGATCCGGAAAGTGCCGCCCCTGATGTCTTTCCACGGCCTTAAAAGCAGCCTCACTGAGCCGAGTTTTCGCACCAGTGAGCACTATATCCCATGGACAGCGTCTCTTTGGGGTTGATTATTCTTGGACAGAATCTGATTCGCGCCAATCGCGAGGATATAATATCCTTTATTAGAAGACCTGCTTGCTCGGAGTCTATTACCTTCCTAGGCCTGGAAGTACCGCGATGCGCCGCACGCCGCCACCTCGAGTTTGAGCGTGTCCGTCCGGATGCGTCGAGCAGTGTACACCGTCTTTTTTCATTTTGTGTTCTTCATCCGATTCCCACTTTGACCATGCCCGTCGACGAAGAGAACGCATTGACCCGGATAATAAGTTGGTTATGACTGCACATTTCACGCTGGTAAAAACCATCCAACAGTAACCTCAGTAATCTGCTCTTCAATAGCTACTTTGACAACGATGTATCGGCTCGTTATCAGACGATCCCGACTGTGGATCGACGACGTGCGTATTATCGAATGCCTGATCTTGTTCGTGGTCTGAGCCGGTTTGGGTCTGTAGGGATGCGCCATCTTTTCGACGTGTATTCTTCTACTGCAAGTCGCCTCTGTATTTTTACATGCAGATATGGATCGTGAATGCATCGCTCCACCTGCATCCCTAATTTCAGGATTCCGTTGATGTTCATTATCCAGCTGGCATGAAGCGCTCCACAAGAATAGCAGCCTATTATTTGATGTACTTGTCTTGTCGGTGCTTGATCGTTCGTCTTCTGACACCTTGCAGAGCGACCTCATTCTATGCTACCATCTGGTCTCTATTCGCTCCTTAGTATCACCGCGTCGGTCGTTATCAGTTCACAGGTCCGCCCGGCTTTCCATTCTGTTTTCAGTAATTCGGATAGACCCAAACGGTGCACGCCGTCGCTTCCTTCTCGGCGTCGCCTTCGTCTTTTTGGGCACATGCCTCATCTTGATTGCTCAATTATTTTGGACCTGTGAGCCGAAACCTCAGTGGAAGGACGATGCTACTCCGCAATGTCCGCTGGGTCGGCAAGTGGTAATCTTCCAGCTCATCTGTGCGTCTTCGTTGGCATGTAATAGTCCCCGCATTAAAGCGGCGGCCTTTCATCTGCAGCTGATGTGGTATCGGACACGAGCTTGCTCGTTGCCCCACTTCAATTACTGTGGCATCTTGAAGACCGGAGTCTACGCCGTCGGCTTTGTGTCATCTTTTCGACATGCATCGTCACGACCATCGCATCCCTCGTGCATGCGGTGCTAATCTTGACTGGCGGCGGGCCCAAAGTGCTCGTGGCCGCCGTTGTAGAGGTATGAAAACCGGGCAATGATTGACACCCTCTCACCGACAACAGGACTGCGTCTCTCTCATCGTGTGCAACATCCCAATCGTTGTCACAGCCAGCCTTCATCTCTGCCGGGACACACGTACGAGTCCCGCCTCGTCGAGTTTCCTGAGGTTTGCTACAGATAATCAGACTGATGGCAGGGCCGACCCCATCGGCGACATCTCGATAGATTGGCTACCGCGGAAGGGATTCATTCAGCACGACTCTGGAGGCACAATTCGTGGAACACAAAGCGGTCGGCTTATCGATAGTGTACAACACGATGAAGAGGGTATGAAATGAGTGATTTGTTACTGTATATAAAACGATCACCGGACCGTGTAAATAATATATTGTATGTCCATTTCGTCTTACCAGCCCCGCTTCCGTCCACCCTTGCCCCATTTCTCTAGTAAGAATCCCGTCATATATTCGTACACCTCTCTCTGTGCCCCGCGCCGATTAATACCGTGGTCACTAGAGTGAAACGCAGTCAGAAACCTGGCCAGATGGTCGAATATCGCACGCACCTATCAGTAAACATCCTGAATCTAAAGTTCCGCACGCGCGCCTTAGTGAACATGTCCAGCAAGTGCGCTGAGTTGGCGAAGTGCACGTTGTCATCCGCGCTGCCGTGCGCGAGGAGGAAATCGACCTTCTGGAAGGCCGTCACGTTCGAGATCGACGCGTTGATGTACCCGCCGGGGTTCAGCGCGGGCAGATTCATATACCGCTCAGTATATATGGAATCTAGCCCAGTTTAGTGCGAGAAGTTTGGTCATTCCGTATAACGCACCATACAGCCGCCAGCTCGTCACAGGCTAGCCGAATGATGAGTCCACTAGCGGGGGGAGGAAGAGGAGGGACACACAGCAACCGACATGGCAAGCGAGTGGATACCGGCGTCGGCCTCTACGACTTTAGCGCTCATGAATCCGCCATACGACCAGCCCCATACCCCAATTCTGCGGGGATCGACGTAGTCTTTTGAAGCCCACAAGCTACAAGAAGATATCAACGACCGCCAATGTATTTACAAAGACACCCACCGTGCCGCAGCAACCTGGTCTTTCGTTTCCCAAAAGCCGAGGTTTCCCTTAACAGGATTCCGTAACGCTCTCCCTTTAAACCCCGTCCCCCGCCCGTCCACGACGACGATAACATACGAGTGTGCACACGCGAGGTACTCGTGCCAGTCGCCGCGGGCAAAGGTTAAATCGACGAGCTGGCTGAAGGGCCCGCCGTATCTGGAAAGCCGGTGGACGAGTCAGTGAGCCGCAAACGAGCAGGGAAAAACAACCAATATGCGTACACGCGAAAGAGCACAGGATACTTCGTCCGCCCCGAGTCATCCATGCGCGGGGGCCGTATCTCCTTTACATTGAGTTCTGCCGGGCTTCAGCCTGGTCCGCGGCGGGAAGCACGGGGGAAAACAAACTCACCATACCCGTCGACCTCGATGGTCGAATGCACCACGCTGGCGGTTTCGTACTCCTCCGTTACGTTGGTCAAGCGGTCGTTGGTCGTCAACACGTATTCGAATGCTGCGCCGGAAAGTTTCAGTCTCCATAGACTTCTCTGGCGCTGGAAAGCGTACCATTATCTGCAGCCTTAACGACTTTCTGCGTGGGTATACCAGGCCCCAAATAGCTGAGGAGGTAGAAGCCCGCTTGCGGGGAAAAGTCAGCCGAATAATACGCGGCCTCGGAGGCATCTGTGAGCGCTGTCGGGGGCGCGATCACGGCTTTCTCCTGTGAGGCCAGATTAAGAGAAGGGAGGGCCACCGAGTAGAGATGGCGCGAAGTCGAAAGTGGATTAGCGGCTTCGAAATATCTGGAGATGAAATTGAGTGGGAGGAAAGGCCGCGGAAAAATGGACGGACACAAATCCATTCGTTATGTCAACACCCATGACGCCCTTTGTGACTTCCCACTCGCCGGACGTAAGCCATATCGGTGTAGAGCTGCTCGGGGGACTGAATAGGGCAAGATGATTGTACCCCTCTGGAGTGGGCACCACATCGAGGTATGCGCCAGCGACGGTCCCTGCGGAGAGGGACGACACTAGCTGGGTCGGCAGCGCGTAGATATTTTGGTACTTGAACACAGAGTTTAGTTGATGGTAAAAAGAAGAAAAACCACAAACATTGTCAATCCAGCCATCATCCCCCTCTTCGCCGTCTTTCCCCAAATTTCTAACCACAGTGCCTTGTGCCCGTTCCGTCGAAGTGAGCACGGACGATGCGGTGGCGAGCTTCTCAAACAAGACGACGCTCCCATTGTCGGCGTTCCGATTCACCTCCTTCAGGATAAGCATGTTGTCGCTGACCCACTTGATCTCGGAGATAACACTGTCATCTTCGACGTGCCGGCCGGCCCAGTCGAGCGTCAGGAGCTGGACATCGACATCCGAGTCGCCGGCAGCAAGAAAAGCATTCAAATCAAAAACGGCGACCTCGACGATCGGGTTGCGGTATCCCGGCTTCGGGTACTTCATTGCAACCGTGCTCGTGTAGGGCACGACCGCGTCGGCGTCCTCCGTGGGGTTGTATATCGGGAACGTGAACTCGTCGACCAGGCTTTCGTCGAAAGTGAGGAAGGCGAGCTTGGACGACAAGGGGGAGAACCACAATGCGGAAGGGCCCGAAAGGACCTCCTCCTCGTACACCCATGACGGGACGCCATTGAAGAGGGACGTAGAGCCCGTTGTGGTTATCCGGATTGGGGCGGGCGACCTGTAAGAACCTGATGAGAAATCGTTGAGAAAAACAAAGCAGTCCAGTGTACGTTGGCGACGGCAGGACATAAAGGTCGTTGCCTGTAACATATGCTATTGATTCTCCAGTAGGAGACCACGTCGCATAGGATATCGTTGGTGGATTTGTGGGCGGGATGAGCGCTTTTGTTTTCTTGGTCGCGATCTCGTGAATGTAATAATTGCCAAAGCTCGACCATCGCCAAAGCTAATGCGGCAAGTGAGAAAGAGCAGTCGTTAAATCGCAGTGAGCCCATACCTTCTTGTGATCAGACTTGACAAGGATGTATTTCATGTCTGGAGAGAGCTTCCAGCTGGCCCAGGAGACGGGCAAACCAACAGGCTGTTATGAGTTGAGCAGGGGAAATTTCCGATTAGCACTTGACATACAGTTTTTACATCGAACGTATACACTAATTCTGTTGTCGTGTTCGTTTCGAGGTCGACTAGTTTGATGTAGCCGCCCTCGAATATGGAGAATACCCCGTCTCCAGCTAAGCACGGGTGGTTATTAGGATAAGAAAAATGCCAGACGGTATTTCGCACCTTCTGGCACCCAAGAGAGACTCCGCCGGTCTGCATTGAATGTTCCATTGAAGACATGATCCATGGTGATTCTGCGCACTCCCGGGGCATGGTAGGTATTTCCGACATACGAGTGTGCCGCTATTATCCCGATGATTGCTGCAAGAGCGACTAGAAAAGCGAGCGATATGACGAGGATTCGCAGTGAAGTCGGAGATCGCTAGTCTGGTGTCAATCTATCTGGATGCGAACTTGAGGAATGAAACTGACTCGTTGTTCCATGGTATTTCCGCGCTCGGCGATGCCAGGGCTCGCGGGTGGTCCCTTCTCCAGGAGGGTCTCGTCCTCCTCATCCGAGCTCGGGGCTTCGAATGGGCCATCACCGTAGTAGGTTGACGGGCGGACCTGGATGGGAGGGAGAGAACGGTCCTTCAGAGACAATAACGCGTCTTGTTCGAGCTCGTCTTCATGCTGATCTAGCGGCTCGTACTGCGTACGGGACATGAAGGTAAGTAACACAAGCACAGCCGGCAATTCAGGTGATGGCCGGTTACCAGTTGCGACAGAAACTTTTAATTACTTCTCGCTTCACGAGAACTCATGTTCGTTGAGCACTCAAATTCGCGAGCTATTAATTCCACCATCGCGCGAAAAGCAATTTATATCGACAGGGATAAAAACGGAGCTCCAGGGGTTGCGAATACAAGTATTTGGAGTCTGGATGGAAACTCTACACTGGGTAACCTGGGATTAACATGAGTGATTTCATATATGGACACTCGCGGCCAGTCGTTGATTTTTAGAGATTCCGAGAGACGAGCTCTGAATGCAGGAGAGTCTGCATGAGTTCGAGGGTTCGAAACACTGCCACTGATGGGGAACTTCGAACCGATCGACCCTTGGCTCGACTTGTACAATTGTCTAAGCGCCTTGCAGAGAATTGCAAGGGCCTCGGATTTCTGTTGCAGTAACAGAGGCATGGGATGACTTGCAAATTTGAAGTACTGATCTTGGTTCTGATCCTGTTCATCATGTTCATGAGTGAGAAGAGTATATCGGGTTTCCAGCGTATTAGATACAGATTTATTATTGTTGGACAATTCTACAGTGATTGTAAGCGAAATTTCTGGTTGACGTTCACCGACCTCTAAAATCTAAAATCCTCTACGCTCGACCCACCCACGGGTTCTTCCTATTGAACTTAACCAAAAGCATTCACTACTGCTTCGAACACGGCGAATGTTACCATGTTCACCGGTACGGCTCTGCCCTGAGTGAGCCTGCATATATATTTATTTAACACAGAGCACCGACCTTATAAGCGTTGGCGCCAACCCGCGGTAAAACACGCGTAGCCCCTCGCGGCGGTACGAGTGGACGATGGTGGACCACGTCGTGCGGTAAGGGTTTTCGGGGGCGTTCGCCAACGAAGAACCAGGGAACACGGGAGATGCACCAAGAAGGGGAGATGCGCTACTGGGAAACGCGCCCGGCCCGCTGCCCTGCACGCGCGTCTTCACCACGTCCATTGGGAACGTCACGAGCCAGCCCACTGTGCCGCGGTGCACAGTCAGTCGGCCAACGCTCGGTCGAATCAAAGGACCGGCTCACCGACACCCGCCACGCCACCCGCCACGAGTACCGGCCACCCGGCGCGCTCTTCCCCAGGAACCGCTAGCACACGCGTCGTGGCCTCGTACTGCCGGCACAAATGTAAGCGATAACCGTGCACAACGCGCGTATCACAACAGATATGCGATGCACGCACCGCAGCAAAGTACGCGCCGTACCCGCAATCGCGTAAGGCTGTCGACACCGCTCCCCGATACAGCCCTGACAACCCACCCGCTTTCACGATGTCCGCCGCGACCCCGCGCGCGGTCGACACGCCGGTGAATTGCTGTTGCCGAATCTTGATGAGCTCTGTTGGGGTCGTCACCACCGCCGAGACGACGCCGCTCCCGATGCCCGCAAGTGTAATCTGTGTGAGGGAAGAGGAGGCGGTATCCGCGCCCTGGAGCTGTAGCCGCAGGAAAGAGCTGTACGACGCGAAGACGAGGCCGTTCATCAGCGCGACCGTAAGCTGCCGCCGGATCAGCGGGTGTGAGAAGAAACAAGTCGTGGACGAACAAGCGGCGAGGATATGCCTTTGTACAGACCCAGGACGCGTTCCTCCTGCACGATCGTCACAATCGCACGCGCCGTGGACCCGCGGTAGCGCTCTGCCAGCTCCGGCATCTGTAATCGCACCTTCACTGTGTCAAACGGGAATCCGCCAACGAGACCTGAGAACAAAGACGAAAGTGAACTCTTGCACAAGACAACAGTCGAAGAGCGCACCAGCTATGCCCTGACAGCGTCTTCAGTCTAAACTTAGGGGTCAATTCCAGAGATACGTACAGCCAGCGTTCCCGCAAGGAAGTCCACGGTGGGATTCACTACAGGGTGGCTCAACGTTCAACACTTGTCTTCTGAATACATCGGCCAGCTCACGCTGTGGACCATCTGCCATGAATTTGAGGTAGGTTGGAGAGGTCCGGAATCTCCCGAGGGGTGATCAGTATCAACACCAAATAGACGTCAAGTTTAATTTTCTAGCTTCCAAACTTGATTCTCGCCATCTGGGATCGCTCACGAATCCATCTTCATCGCAGTTCAAATCAGTGGCCAGGCTATCGCCAATAAACTCCGAAGGGAGGAGACAGTGGGCATATAGTTGGGGACGGTTTGGCCATCGGGAGTGTGAGCCTCGACATTCTATCTGTCACCCCCCCCTCCATAATTGCCGTCCATTGTAATGAACGATCACCCCGTCGTTCTGATAGGTTTTCTGTGTTATTCACGGATAGGCACCACCAATTTGGTGGCGCTCAGTGACGTTGCGGTCCCTCGACCGTCTGGAATGTGCTCCGTATCTCCCGGCTGGCACCTATCGAACGGCAACTTAGAAATTCGCCTCTCGATCTGTTCGCCCATTGCATCTTACCGACATCAATCGTCGACCACGCATTCTCCGAGCTCCGCCTTGTGTGTGATGTTAGCACCCTTGGTTGAGAAAGTGCGACTGGGGATATTTTTTCCGCATCATCGGTGCTCTCACGTGTCCCTAAAGCTGCCGTACCCGCCTGCATAATCTGTAGTCCACGATTCCAGAAAACACAAGCTTTACGACCCATGCCTACGTCCCGGGGTCGACAGCTTGTTCCAGAAAACAAATCGAACCGAAGCTCCGCGGCGGCCAACTGGGTGTTTATCTCATCTCTTCTTTTCTGGGGCTTCACCCTCGACGCTACTCTGTGAGTCTACTATCTGGAGAGCTACTGTCGGTCCTCAAGGCTTGTGATTCTCCCCATTCATTATCAACTTCAACCTCTTTGCGCACGTTCTCCGCTTGCGTCACTGCTCGTGTCATTGTATCTTGTGCTCAACTGCTCTGAACCTGTTCGGCTTTATACGGGTTGTACTTTTTGGATTTTCTTTGGCGATAAACAGCGTGCGTGGTCAATTCTTCCTCGCGCCGCTCTAGACGTTTGGGGGCAATCGAATGACCTATTCGCCGGACTTTATTTCCAGCATGCACGTATGAACACCTATAATGCATCCTTTTACTTGGTACGTCTGGAATTCCGCTTTTGCCCGCCGCTTCCTCCGCTTTGCGGCTCGCCGCGTGCCATACAGCATCGGCTCACGGTGAGATTGATAACGGTACGCGTCCACATTATATTCCATATTGAATCTCACCCTGTCGTCTCCCCATGCTTTCGGTTGATCCGAGGATCTCAATTATCTCTCGAATGTTTCCGACGCCCGTCTCGTCTCGTCTCGTCCATCTCTGTTGCAGACTCTGCTCTCGGTTGTCCTCCTTGGGGTTATCTGAACTGCTAGTTTCCACATTCCGCATGGCCATTTACAGCGGCAAACGTAATTAATCAGGCGTCAATTCCTTCATCCAAATGTACAACCGGCCCGCTCGCCGGCTTCTATGCGAAATGACTCTCACGATGCTGTACAGCCGACTTTCGTTAACTGTGTACGACGGTGGGCGCTGAGTTCCGCGCCACAGCCAGGCGCTGCGCGTCGGCCAGCGACGTATCGCGCTGGCCCGTTTACTCCATTCACTCCGAGTACTCGGTTTCTGACATCGGAATGATGAAAATGGAAGTTGTGGGTCGACAATTGTCTGATCAAACTGTGACAAGTTAGTTGTTAATAGCCGCGCTTCATAGACATCCTCCCAAGAGCCTGAAGCTAAAGCGGACCTCAGCGTTCAGGAGTTCAAAGCAACGTGGTTCCGACTTTGCCGATGTGATGTTGCGGCCTCTGGAATCCTCTCTGACCGGAGTCATATAGTTTCTGGGGCCGCCGTCGCATTCGGTCACTTCGGTCCCGTCCCTCAGTTTCTCGTTGGTGGCGCTCGTTGTCAGAATCCTGATGTCCCTTGTGGAGTGTGCCCTCTTATTGTGAACTAGAAGGACACCCTTGATTCGACACACGCAACCCCTTCATTTCTGGGGAGGGATTATGTTCCGGCCACGTAGAAAGGTACTGTTTTTGCTTCTACCGGCGTCTGTCGTCCCGGGAACGGGGCGCAGCACTGCGGATGGCTGTAGAATAAGGCCGAATTCAGGTTCGCTGTGGGTACTGAGGAATGGAAGGCAACGTTGATTGACGCCTTGCTAACCTCCATTCACCTGCCAATCGATTCTTGACACTAGCCAAGGGATGCACATAGCACGGCAACTGCGAAGTGAATGCACGCATTTTGCATTTCGGCAAATGGTCCGCATGTCCATGGCAAACTTTCGAGTATTGCAGGTTGATCCTCTTTTCAATGGCTCGGCCAAGTAAGCTAATGTGAGCTGGCAGAATCTCCTTCAATCCGTGGTCTTTGCATTCCTTCGACGTGGCATCGGTCCGAAGTCATTTATGATATCGCGAATTAAAATACCGCGTCAGGCTGCGTGTAGACGTGCGTACACAGAATAAGGGCAGGCAGGGCCCGCCATGTGAAAGATAACGATGAACTGCAAATTTATGAGACTGGTTAAATATCAGCAGTCTTTGATGGGAATGCCGCAATGATCATCGCCGGCACGTCACTAGACTTGGCCAGATCTCAGCACCCAGATCTCCCGCTCCCGGAACTTGGCGCGCCGATTAGAATTTGAGTTTTTGTGAGATTCTTCGACTTCGGTTTTATTTTAAATTTTGGGCCAAGATCTAATCTGTTCGATGGTTAAATAGGAATCTCTTTCCACTGTGTCAAGAAAAGGGCAGTCCGCGGCCGGGGCTGTACATGTGCGTGCGTAGCTATCCGCCACAGTCGTCGGCACTGCGTTGCGAATACGCGACTACAACGTGGGCCGATTCGTAGTCAAATTATTGGTCGGCTGTACTCACCTCGATCGCTTTCGGGTCAGGAGCGGCGCATTCGAGGACGGGGTGTGACTCAGGTTCGCAGTTTACCCCGAAAACCCCATTCGATACCCGCACGAACTTTCCCACTGACGGGGGAATTTGTGAGTAAAGCAGAGCGGACTGCACTGTAGGCCAGTTAGAGCATACCAAAACGTAAATAAGACGGAGGCAGATCATAAAGCAAGTAGGAGCGGGCGCCCAATGAGCCGCCATGACTCAAATTACCTCGGATTGCGGCCAGTTGTGATCGCTCTCGAATATTATCCCCAAAAGCATCAGACGAGCGCCACCCCTGGCTTTATATACCACGAGGCGAGCCACCCGAGTTCCTTTAAGACCGAAATCAATTCAGCCCTTATTCTTGGCTCACTCTCTTCCTCCACCATGAATGTACTCTCCAACATGCTATCGCCCCTGGGCATGAGCACAGGGGCCATCCAAGATACTCTCGTTCGTGCCTGCTTGCTGCCATTCTATTGCCACTGACGCCACTCGCAGAAACTTGTGGTCATCGGAGGCACCGTAGAGACTGCTCGACGCGCGTCCGTGTCAGCATGGAACGGTTTCGTCGACTGTACGCTCGTTTCTGCTGCAAGGCCTAGTTATTGACGTGTCCATCAGCGTTCTTTCTCACCGCGCACTTCAGTGAAGAGGATTATCCGTATGACTGGCTCATGCACTGGCTCTCCAAGGTACACTCGGCCACATACCGTTTAGGCAACCCCGCACTGATGTTTGTCTAGCAACCCGCCTGGGGCAAGAGCCGAGAATTCGAGATTACAACTCGTTCAGCAGGGCGAACTGGCCTAAACCAGAGCACGGCTGGGGACCTAGAGGAAGAGGAAGAAGAGGACGACGGGTCCCTCGTTCATGGACGGAGAAAGCGCAAGGTGGCGTTCATGCCGAGTCTCGGTAAATTTTTATCGCGCACATGTGACCATTCAAATTTGACATCACTGACCTCAGACCACACCCACACCATCTACTACCGAGGTACACGTCAAAATAAATACATTTCATACCAGCTACTCATCTCCCTCTAGGACACTGGCTCAGGGTACATTTCAATCACTTACTTCGAACAAACTCCCCTCATCTCCGCTCGTAGATAATGCGAACCCAGCGTTTCCCCGATCACGGACATGGGGCCGCTCTCAAGATTAGGTGGGTTTGTCCGTTCTCATCGGGCCGGAGTTAAACTCCAACAGCGTTGTGGCCCGGAACAACGACATCTTGAAAAAACTTGTCTTGGAGGCCAAGCGGGAATACGAGAAAGATGCCGAGCATCGTGTCCACATATTTTTGGCTGACACGTATGTGCCTTTTCTTGCGGGTTTACATAGAGCTTAATCACTCAAAATATTCTTCCAGCACATATGGATGCTGGCGATGGAACGGTGCGCGCCAAAAGCGGCCCATGAGCTCAATTGTCCTTCAGCCAGGTGTCAAGGACATGCTCCTTGCCGACTGCAAAGACTTCTTGTGCTCAGAAGAATGGTGAGTATGATTCTGTTTATAACCGTCACTTGGCTTCATTCCATTTCTCCTTTCTCAAGGTATGCCGAGCGAGGTTTGTTACGTGCTCTTGTATCCGCATCCTCCACCTTATTCCCTTCCAAGGCATCCCTTTCCGGCGCGGTTATTTGTTGCACGGTGTGCCCGGAAGGTATTATTCCTGAATCAATTTTATTACTTCATCTGATGACATCTCTCAGCGGCAAAACCTCACTCATTCACTCTTTAGCCGGTGAACTGGGTTTAGACATCTACGTCGTGTCCCTCTCTTCCAAGGGGTAAGCCGTGCCGACTACCGCCTTGAGTCATCGCTAACTGGGTCATGATAATAGTATGAGCGACAACACACTGACCACATTGATGGGCCACGTCCCAACAAGGTGAGCTTTGACCTCATTCCCACGGACCGTTCCGAAATTAATGCAACTGCTTTAGGTGTATACTCCTACTGGAGGACCTGGACGCGGCGTTCACACGCTCGGTCAGTCGGGATGCTACCTCCACCGGAGCCCCGAAGTCGACCACGTCCTCGACGACAACTACGGATGAGTCTGATGGTTCAACCTTGAGTTTGAGTGGCCTTTTAAATAGTCTGGACGGCGTTGCTGCAGCCGAGGGCCGGTGCGTCCTGAGTATTTATTCTATAGAATTTCTAGCTGAATGTATCCTACAGCCTCCTCTTTGCGACCACGAATCACATCGAGCGCCTCGACCCTGCACTGAGCAGACCGGGCAGGATGGACGTCTGGGTGAATTTCACCCATGCCACCAAGTGGCAAGCAGAGGGAATCTTCAAGTGCTTCTTTCCATACAAGCCTGCCACCGTCGCTGCGCCGGCTGAGAATACAAACACCGAATCGACCGATGCCTCACAGAAAAACCTGCCGCTTCCCAAGCGCAAGACGTCAACACATGCGATTCCTTTATTGAGTGAAGCTGAGATTTCTGAACTGGCAAAACGATTCGCAGCAGCCATTCCTGAGGATGAGCTAAGTGTACGTGATCATTCGCTGGGACTGGACTAGTCTGCTTTGCTCATGTCTCGTTCTGCTCGCAGGTTGCGGGACTTCAAGGCTACCTCCTGAAGAACAAGACCCGCCCGCGTGAGTGCGTCGACGAAGTCGACGAGTGGGTCATTCAAGAGCGTGAGACCCGCGAGAAACTCAAGAAAGAGAAAGCCGAGGTCTCTTTCCTCTCTGGTGCTAATTGTTGTGATCTTACGTTACTGATGTCTTCGGTTTTTTGTTCTAGCGTGAAGCCAAGGAGAAAAAGGAGGCTGAAGAGAAGGAGAAGAAAGAGGTTCGTTTGAATTCTTGGTGTGTTTGTGATCATGACTCATCTTCCTCTGACTCCAGAAGGAAGAAAAGGAAGCCAAGGAGGCACGTTCTTGTGATCCTCTCGTCCCCTCTCGGACTAACCATACTATTTCCCCACCTATAGAAAGAAGAGAAGGAGGCCAAAGAGGTACGACTGTTCGAGACCTACTTCGCACGACTTTATCTGAATTTGCCATGCAGAAACTGGAGCGCAAGGAAGCTCGTCTCAAGGCTAAGAAGGCGTTGGCGGCCTCGAAGAGTGAATCTTCTGTGCCCCCCGGCACGACTACTACCACTGAATCCACGACAGCAGCAGCGGCAGCGGCAACCCCCGCCGCTGACGCTTCGACCGAGTCCTCCTCCAGTTCGGAATCTGACACTACCACCGGGATGGAAGCCGACACCGAAGAATCGGTGACGTCGGAGGAGGAGGATTCGGATAAGGCGGATGACTCCACCAAGGACGACGCCAAGAAGGAAAAGTGGGTCGCAGTCAAGTCGCAGACCACTCCGTCTCAGCCTGAAACGACGGCCACCGAAGCCACGGCCACTGAAGACTCTAGCCCTCCATAAATGCGCCCTTGGCACCGAAATCTGGACTGGACTGGCTGCTCACTCCACGGTCCCCCTCCCGTGCTCGGGATCCCGCCGCTAATCTGTCGCTATCTACATCTACATCTACTACTGGTTCCTCGTGTGTTTGGTTGTTATCCTGCCTGTGTGATACGTTAGACGGAATGGCATTGCTTTTGTGGATCCTTCCACCCCCTCTCAACGTCTGAATACATTTTGAGCCAGAAACGACCAGTTATCTAAATTCAAACTTCAAATTTCGTGAGCTGCTGTCATCCTCGGAGTACAGTATCTAGAGATCCTTCACATTGGTGTAGCGTGTATATATATATTAGTGGCGCGAAATGCATTAAATGAGGTCGGCGCAAAAACTCATACAAGTCATGTGGGTTTAACATTAACGTCCGAGAGAGTTTTAAACGCATCCTTGTATGCATCGAGGAGCGCCTTCACCCTTGCCCGTTCCGCGACCAGCCCCTCATCCTCGTGAAGCATGTCTTGGAACAGCTCAGGCTTGTAGAGGGAGGAAACGAGGCGATTCTGCACATGATACGACGTATGGTTGACAAGGAAGTGCATGATCGCCTTGGGTATGAGGTCCTGGATGCTCTGTCGGACGATCCCGAAGTACGATGCGATAAGGGAGCGGATAAGAGATGTCTCCATCTCTTCTCGGAGAGTGAGGTGGTTCCCATCAGAAGGAATCTGTGAATAAATGCGTCAGGTACGAATAAATAAAAAACGGATGAACGTGCTCACAGCTTCGATATGTTTCCCAAGACTCTTCATGTCATACGCAGCATTGCTTCCGTCCATGTTACGCTGCCCGGACATAAGCCCCGACCCCAGGGTCATGGTGGAGCTCTCCCCTCCAGATACATCCCGTCCCACAGGCACAATGCTATGTCCGTTGCCACTCGGGCGTGTCTGGTGGTGCGCGGAATTACCCACACTCGACCCAGGGATCGGGCCCGGTCCATTCTGACCAAAGAAGTAGTTTAAGAATGTCTCTCGTGCGGAGGGTGGAGAACCGCGGTGGTTCTGCGTCTGCGCCATGGCAGAATGGGGTCGCTGTTGATTTGGGAACTTTCTGGGGGGCACAGCTACTGCGTTAGCGGGGATGGACCCAGTCGATGTCCGGGCACGATCATGGACGGTGGCGGACACGGAGCGCGAGTCACCGCGAGGGGGGAATATGCCGTTAGGAAGACCGTTTTCGTCTGACGAATCCGCGTCCTCGTCTGTCCCAGTCCCGTTCGTAGGCTCGGTAGATGCAGGCTGCCCAAGAAACGTCAGTAACAAATAACAGCGAAAATCAGAGCAGACGTACTCGTGGAGGTACCTGGGGAGCCGGAGGCGAACTGGCTTGCTGTGCAGCGACCGCAGAACCAGAAATGAATGCGGGGTGGTTTGTGTTGATGTACGCCGCCTGTATAGCGATTAAGCTCTGCGCATACTCGGATGTGGGACCCAGTCGCTCCCGTAGCAGTTCGGAGACAACCTCGATCAGTTTGGCATGGAGGCCAGGGAACCGTTGCAGCTCCTGCAAAATACTGGTCAGCTACGAAGATACAAAACGGCTGGAAGTGCTTACAGTGCTGGTGCAGTTATGGCATATCTTCACCAGCTCCTCGTATACGAGTTCTACGCAGCGTAAACTCGGAGCCTCCAGCAATTTAATCTGGGGCTTGACCAGCAGATCAAATGCTATCTCAGGGACGAAGAGACTGGGACGAGGACCAGTGGAGTTACGGATGGCAGTGCGGATATCTTGGTTCTCGAGGTTTTGTGTCGAGTCGATGGAATCGAGCGCCTGCCCGAATATATCGTTGAAGATATAGTATATCCGGGCTCCACCTGAAAGCTCTTTTGTGGAGATGTCGACCTTGGTTCCGTCGATCGAAGAAACGAAGTCGCGGGCGAACTGCGTCATTAGTCTCAAAATGAGAGCTCCTTGCTGTGGTGTAAATCCATGAGATTGGGATGGACGGCAGTGAAGCATTGTTACGGACCTGATTCTGGTCGCCAAAACTATCTGAATCACCGAACGAGTTGAGCTCCTGCTGAGCCTGGCCCATCAAGGTATTAAGGCGAGCCTTCATGTCCGGAAGCTTGTCCCGAATGTGGTTCATCAAAACCTACATGGCAGGTTAATCGTTTCCTGAATCGAAAATCGAAGTCACGCACTTGGTTCAGGGTCTTTGCCAAGTATTTTGTCCCATTCTTGTGGGCGATATTTCGGTATGCGGGGTGACTTTTGAAGAACTCCGTTTCGCTGTTCAGGGCGGCGTCCATGCTCTTCTCCCCATTAATGTCTTGCTGACTACGGTTCACTATACCGACGAATCCCAGCTTCAGCGGGTAGACGCGGCCGGTCAGAATGTCCAGCGCATTGGTCCCAGCATCCATCAAATCTAGTTTCGTCAAAACACCGATTGTCCGCCGGCCCTGCGGGTCGACTTGACGGGCGAGCTTGAGAGACTCGGAATTGGCGAGGTCGACATTGGCCGGCGAGACAGACAGGATGACACTCGTAAAGAACGCGTGAGCACGGCGTGGCAGAGTGCGGTGTAGCCACACACCTGTTCGGTTTGGAAATATAGTCTAGCACCAGATTCCGAATTTGCCGTTCAATGTCGCTCGGTTGGTCTCCAACAGGAATCTGGAATACGGAGCCGTTAACATTCCCGTAACATGACGGCGGATTCCGAGACGCACTTTGGTCAAACCAGGCAAATCGACAAGAGTTAAGTCCAGCACGTCTGGACTGTAAATCCGGAGCGAAATAGGCAATTTGCTAACACCCTTGTTTTGCCCCGCGACCCTGAAGGTCTCCTGCTCGATCTCCTTGCGAATATCGCCAAAGTCGGTGAATTTCTTGTCGATGTGAAGAAATTGGGCCCACTCTCGAAAGGTTGGGCTGCTCGGGAACGAATCGGTGGACTCCGGAGTGTGGATGAGCTGAAGGACCAATGGCCGGCGCGTCACGATGCCCTGGCCACGGGGAAGAAAGTCCCGCCCGACGATGCTATGTTACGAAAATTTAAGAGGGCGCCAAGTTGTAAGATTGGGTACTCACGTCTCGAGCACACTCGACTTCCCTGCTGATTGACTGCCCACCTGGCAGCAAGTCAGTTGAAGAGCTTGAAAGTGGCACACGTCCGACTCACAACTACGAGTTGGGGCATGTCCAGCTCTCCCCCTGTGGAAGAAAAGGTTGAATGTTCCACCTTGGCCCATGAAGCGACTGGGCGCACCCAAGTTATTAAAGGTATCCTGGAGCTTGTTCACAAGCTTGATGAGGTCGGTGTCCATGTTGTGGTACAGGAGAAAGAGTTGCGGCCGAGAAAACGCGTAAAGTAGCCGTCACCTGCAAAACGCAGCGCGTCGTCACGGCAAGAATCAGTTTGGTGTTGTTGATCGGCTTCATGGAAGCAAAAATATACATATAATCATCAACACAAAATAACTCGTAGAATGTTCGTCTACATCAGAATAATTCCTGGAACGCCCTTGATTCATAGTCCCCGGCTAAGAATAATTCATAGAACGCTCTTCTACATAGAGTTCAAGAATCGAAGGAGCTCCTGCCGAATTTTCAGAACGAGGCACGAGAGAAAGGGTGCCGAGAGATTACCTGACGATTCGCCTCACGCTCATCATCTCCTTTCTCCTTTTTGACTTTGAGCTTGATCTTCAATGCCCGCCTGAGGACTCGTGTGCCACCACGGGAGGGAAAGTACCTACCTTTTTCCCAGTCAGTACACTCCTGCGCTCTTCCTTCTCCTTGGAGCGTTCTCGCTCCCTTCTCCGTTTCCGCCGCTTTCTATCCTCCTCGTCCTCGTCCTCGTCCTCATCCTTGTCCCTGCTCCTTCGCTTGCTACTTTTCCGGCCATTCGAAGAGCCGTAGTCCTTGTCGCGAGAGTGCTCGTCCCGGTCCTAATATTTTTAGAGAGATCAACATTTACATGGCAGCGCCTTCCGAGGTCAAAATCCGTTATTTCTTATGAATTGTAAATAGACGCACCACTGGGGAGTCAGCACGGCGCCGTTCTCGACTGTGACCCGGACTCAATGTCCGACGCTACGTGCCGTCGTTGAGGATACAGCGCAAATTTCCCGGATGTTGAAGCATACTGACAGAGGAATCGTATTCGCTTTTCTCCCGACGAGGACTGGCGCTCCGCTTCCGTTTGCTCTAGCAATGAAATGCTCTATAAGAGAAGCAGAAGACCCCAGGAGATTGAGGTATACCGAATGTTTTTCCTCGTGTCGCGAGCGATAATTCGAGTAGTCCATATCGTAATCTCTTGCGTCGCGTTTAGCCTACAGCAAAGCCTAAGCATGGATATGAGCCGAGCAACCGAAAACACCAACATCCGACGGGTCCAAAGTGCGGTCTCGCTCGTCGTGGCGACGAGAAGTGTGAGAGCGTGATCCAGATTCCGAGTAAGACCCGTGGCGGTATGACTTGTCCTCATGGTGGTATCTCTCAGAGACCCCGGGCGACGGAGACCGTTCTTTTACGCCGTATTGCAGCCACAGTGCATACCCGGGTGAGCAGAAAATGAGATGTCAGAACAAGTACCAAGATGAGTCTCATTGGCTGCACCGGGATGTCGAAATGTCTCACCACTTCGAGATTTGAAGGGCTGCTTCTCACTTTGGTCCCACCTGGATGAGTATCCCATTGCGCTTGAAGCTTGAGATGGGAGGTCGGAAGAGGTCGGAACTGGTAGGAAGATGTGTGGAAGATGCCGATCCGCCTGCCGATTTGATGTACTTCCGACGTGCTCTTACTGCGTTCAAAATTCAAGCACCCAGGGACACGGATGCTTCGAAGCCGATGCTGAAATTAAACAAATCTCAGCTAAAAAGAAAGAAAGTAAAAAGAGTAGAAAGAAAAAGAAAAAGAACTCTCGACCAGGGAGTCAAACCCTAGTACTCTCCCGCGAAACAGCGACGGTGTACTGAACCGAAATACTAGTAATTAAGATATGTCGAGGTTCTCATCTTCACATATATAAGCTACACAAGCACGGGAGAAAATTTGCTTCTCAAGTTTCAACCGAAATCTAAAATCCACAAAAACCTTGCAAAAACGCGGCAAATTGTGAAATTCATATATAACATGTACATGCGAGTCTAGAATACGCCTTGCCGCGCCTGCGCCAGCAGTGACTCTGAAAAATCTTGGAAATCGCTCTTCCGACACGACCGACTCGGCTGCTCAACCAGTCGACTCAATCTTCGCTCGTGCTCTCAAAAAGAGGGAGACACACCTTGAAAGCATAGATGACCGTCTGCGGTGTCAAAGAATCCGATAGCTCTTTCAGCGCCACACGCAATATATTTTCTTGTGCGTCGAAGGTACACCGCACAGTCGGCTGCATCCGCACGTTCATGGAGACCTTCCACAAGGGCTCACGTCGGAAGACTGCCATTTATTTTAGATTTATCAGTAAAGCTTAAGATGACGTGTAGCCAACAAGAACGCACGCAATCGCTTCGTGAGGGTCGTCTTGTGGGACAAGAGTTTGATATGCCCTATCATCCCACCCGAGAAGTTATCCTCGCCGCGTTTGATGAAGAGCTTGGCGCCCTTGAGTTCCAGGATGACGTCTTCCTCCTCCTCTCCAGTCAACTCTGTGTGGAAATTTAAACGAGTTGACGGCCGACTTCACGGTGCACTGACGAGTGGGGAGGGCCGGTGCCGGAGCCTTTGGTGTACCTAGAGCAGGCAACAGGTCGTTTTTCGCCTCGGGTTCGGCGTCCGCAGTGGCTAACGAGGGTTCAAGGATAGGAGCATCTGTGGTGTTCGCCCATATCGGTTTTCCGGAGACAGGCCCGCTGTCCAGTGAGCCCAGAGAGAGAAATGGCGAGGAGGATCCCGCAAAGTTCGCAAATCCGGGCGACGCCTTGCTCCACGTAAATTTGGATTAAGCTCGTGTGCTACTTCCAGAAATTAGGACTTACGGTGGAATGGAATCGTGCTATGGGTGGAGGAGTCTTTGGGAACACAAATCGTGGCATGTCTGCAAAAATGGGCGTAGGTTTTGGGACTTCAGAGCTCGGGGTCTCTTCAGGGACATCCAGCTTGGTGGGTATGGACGAAACTGAATCGGATGCGACGGTGTCGATTGCCGTTGCCGGCATCTCCGCACAAACAGGTGTAGGGTCTGAACTTGAGGTGTCTTCAGGGACATCTGCTTGTGTGGGTACGGAGGGAACTAGATCAGATGGACCAGACTCGGCTGCTGGGGGTGGTTCCTCGGTTTGAGGAGAATCACAGCGTTCCGCAGTAATTTCATTCTACCCGGCAAGTCAGCGGCACGATCCCAAATTATATAGTCACCCACTGGGTTTTCGTTTGGTTCTGTATCGGAAACAGAACCACTTCGACGCTTGTTTGGGTAGATGGAGTTGAGATTCTGGAGGACGGCACAGTGAGCGAGGATCCCCCTGTATGCAAGTAACGAACATGGGGATACCCCATATCCTGAAGAATCTCATTCAACACCCTCATCGACCTTCCAACTAAGCAGACGTACGGGGTCGTTCTCTTCTTGGTCATGCGATCGCTTGCGTTTCAGCGATAAATTTTCGCCCGCGACAGTGGTTTCTGATTCCAGGTCAGACAGCGTGTTTTCGTCGTTTGGATCCAGATCGGTGGTGGATTTTTCGGGGACCAGGGTAGAGACGTCGACCATTGTTGCAGTCGCATCTGAAGTAGAATCGCCCCGTTGCTGCCGTACACCCCGCCTGTCGATCCCGAGGTAAGGTTCGTAATATCAGAGGATCTTCAGGCGCGACATACGACGGAAGCGGTCGGGACTTTCTAACACAGGCATAGCCCACAGTTGCTGCGATGGTGGCGATTCCACACTGAACGACAAAGTTTAAGTCCATCGGAAGCATATACGTCTGGAATTTGGTGGTGTGAATTTGGCACGCGGGATGATTTTCTTAAGGACCTGCCGTAAATGATATAGTAGTCAGGAAGAGTGTTACTTGTATGTAAGTGAGAAGAGCGCGGTGAGGAGATTTGTATTTTGAAGGAGCCTTTTAAGCAGGATAAGGATGCCGTGCGCATGCGTGATGGACTAGCCTCGAGGACTCGGATCCAGAACCACGAGGCATTCGTGCTCGATTCGACAGCTGAGACAGACAGAGGTGCACCAGTACAGTCGCATAGGATATTTCAACAAAGCCTCGTCCCATAAAGTTGTCTTGGAACTACATATTCTCCTACGATCATCCGGTACGCCTATGCCGACCCAGTAGATTTTGAAGCATTTGCTGCGGTTCGTCGTTGAAAAATTCAGGAGGTTTCGGTATTTTTAGCCGGCAACGAAGATAAGTGGGGTAGCTTCGAGGCTCTTTCTGAATACGACTGCGTCGTGTGGTGGAATAGACTCTTCGGATCACATTGCGCACGTGAGCGTGTCCCGTTGGACGGTGCACCCACCGTCTAAGGTGTCTTCGAGAGCTCGGGGTACACCGAGGCTACGGTACCGGAGATCTTTACGCGCCCGTGGGACGCGTTTCGACGCGAAACCCGGTTACACTGACCGGAGCGGGAGTTTCCCTACGTTTCCCTTTCACCCGGACCACGTGCTACGAGATTCCACGTCAGCTTCACTTTATTTATTTAAGAAGCCCAAGGGAGACTGAATTCCTGTCGTTTCCTGCATCTCTGGAGACCATGCTCTCGCTTCTGCTGTCGATATTGCTCGTGCCGTCCTTTGTTTCCGCTGGCCTCTTCCCTGCGGACTCGCTCGTCAAGATGCTTGACGCAAAGTCTTTCAAACAAGCCATGAAAGCAAACGTCCGTGCGCGGTGCTTATAATCCAAGTAATTGTATTGAACCGGCATCGTAGCAAACTAGCATGGTTGCGTTCGTCGCCCCATGGTGCGGGGTATGTTGTCTTTCTTTTCTGCCCGTTCAATTCTCGTGACATTCCTAGCATTGCCAACGATTGGTGCCTGAGTACAGCAAGGCCGCTTTGGGACTGCACCCTCTGCTTCCCTTCTACGCCGTCGACTGTGATGCTGACAAGAACAAACGCCTGTGTGCAGACCAGGGCGTTCAAGGATTCCCCACAATCAAGGTGCGCATGGGTGCTGTTCGAGGTCTTGCACACGCTGACTTAGACTCAGGTCTTCCCACGCGGAAATAGTGTACCGCCAATGACCTACGACGGCAAGGAACGCACTGCTAGTGCTTTCTACTATTACGCGACGCGTCGGCTTCCGGTTTCCTTTACGAAACTGTACCATCCAGAGGAAATTATGCCATGGATCGAAAAGGTGAGCCACGTATCCAACCGTATTGAAACAGTTTCCGAAATTCCACGACAGACAATCGACGAGAAACGGACTCTGCTGTTGACGAAGGATAAGAAGGTGCCGTTGTTGTGGCAGGTGCTGGCCAATAAATACCAGGGACAGCTAACGTTCGGACACCATCGTGATCGCAAAGGAAAGGAGGGCTCTGTGGCTCTGGGATTTGAGGTGGGAGAGAAGAATCAGTCCAAGGTGCTTGTCTATTCTCCTGGGTCGACCACCCCGTTCCGCTACGAAGGTTTGCTTCCCCACATTTTGTCCGTGAGCCTCCCGTTAATGTTCCATCCAGGCCTCAATAAGTTTGATTCCCTGAGCAAATTTTTCGATTCAGTCATCGACGGCACTGCGGACCTGACCGTAATTAATGAGGAGGCAAAAGCCGAAGAGGAGCCTGAACTGACGGAGGAGGAGGCCCAGGTTCAGCTGAAACAGGAAGCGCAGCGGATGGCCCTTCTCCACGGTGGTTACTCGGACCTCATCGACTTTGAGAAGGCCTTGCTGAATGCAAACGCGGCCAATTACCATGACACACACGGGTTTGGTTCGCCGCCGCCGTTGAAGAAAGATAGGGCAAAGAAGGCAGAGGAAAGCGAAACGGCCAAGGCGGAGGAGACCGAAACAGTCAAGGCAGAGGAAACAGCCAAGGCAGAGGAGACCGAAGCAGCCAAGGCAGAGGAGAGCAAAGCAGCAGCCACGGCGGAGGAGAGCAAAGCAGCCACGGCGTCCGAGGAGGACGGTGAGGCTATGAAAGCGACGCCAACACCGGACGCCCACATTGCAAAGGACGAAGCGGAGCTTTGAAGTGATGTTATGTATTTTTTTGTAGATTATTATATTTCTTCGGGCGACAGTGACGGCGTCAGATCAACAAGTGTAAATTCGCCCGTTTGTTCCTTATGAGCCAATTGGCCTCAATAAGAAATTACGTTTGAACCGCGACCTCACCGTCTGCTGTTGGTCTGCTGAGGACATCCCGACATGGCTCGTGGCCAAGTCACCCCCGCGGTAACCGCTCCAGCGTTGCCCAAGCCTTCTTTCACAAAGATCGAAGACGAGCCCGGCTTCCCCGCCTTCAGCGACCAGATACGCAGTTTCGGGTGTACGTCTTTCTTTCACCTGCAGAGTGGCTTCTCATCTCAAAGACGCGTAGATCACAATCCCACCGACTTTGAGTTGCCCAGCCAGTACATCCGCCATATTGGTACAGTCCTACTTGGCTTCGGCGTGCAATTTTGTGTACAATCCCTTTGCAGAACCCCTGGAAATCGACCTCGAGCGCCAGGTCGAATATGATATGGACGAACAAGGTGTGTCGTCCGCGCGCGCGCTTGTCTCCGCGCCTCACATCCCCGCAGATCAAGAATGGCTAGATGCGGTCAACGCAGAGCGAACAAAGGCCGGGAACGGTAGCGTTTCCTACGAGATCTTCGAGGTCATCATCGACCGGCTGGAGAAAGAATGGTTCAATCTGGTCCGTCGCGTCTCTTCTCTCCCAACATGATTTGGTACTAAATATCTATATCAAGAATAAACATATCCCTAAACCCGATCTGGCGCTCCCTTCCGAGGACTCCACATGCGCCATTTGCGACGATTCTGAAGGCGAGAACAGCAACGCGATCGTGTTCTGCGATGGCTGCAATCTTGCCGTCCATCAAGGTGAATAACCTTAGGCTTCGATTAGGTAATAGCTGATGAAGGCGCAGACTGCTATGGGGTCCCGTACATTCCAGAGGGCCAATGGTTATGTCGGAAATGCACCGTCTCGCCCGAAAACCCGGTGGTAAGACCGATTCGTCTCCCTACCTCCGAAACTCGTTCACCGCCCGCCAGTCTTGCATTTTGTGCCCAAACGAGGGCGGGGCGTTCAAGCAAACCTCTCAAGGGGAGTGGATACACCTCCTCTGTGCGATCTGGATCCCAGAGACCCGTGTCTCGAACGACGTCTTCATGGAGCCTATCATAGGCGTGGAGAAAATTACGAAAGGCCGCTGGAAGCTCGTCCGTCGTACTCTTCTGCGCGCAGCAGAATTTCGCTGACCCTTTTGACTAGAAATGCACAATATGCCTCAACCGCGAAGGCGCGTGCATTCAATGCGCCAACAAGTCCTGTTTCCTCGCGTTCCATGTGACATGTGCTCGCAAAGACAGGCTGTTGTTGCCAATGAAGAGCGCACAAGGATCCGAGCCAGGCGCACTGACCTGCTATTGCGACCGACACTTGCCCGTTCGTCCTCTCTCACTTCGCCTCGTCCCAGTCATCACTCATTGCATTGCAGAAAGAGCAGGCAGAGATTCGGGAGGCGGCCATGAAGGCCGAAGAAGAGGAGGGGGAAGACCTGGAGTGCAAGAGCGCTCAACTATCCAAGTCGGCGCGGGCTTACGCCAAGACGTACAAGCCCGGGCCCCCCTTGGTGCCTGCTATCATCCTCGGCAGAATCGTCCAATACATCAGCAGAGTCCTGATACACAAAAAGCCCGACTTTGTGGCTCTGGTGTGTAGATATTGGAGTCTAAAACGAGAAGCTAGGCGAGGAGCGCCGCTGCTGAAACGTCTGCATCTGGAACCATGGACTGCCAGTTCTAGCACAAAAACTCAGGGCGAGGAGGAAAAAGTCATGAAGCTGGAGGTGTGCTCCCCGCCTCATTTTCACTGAATCTTCATTGATCGCGCATCAGCAACTGCGACGCTTGCGTAAAGATCTCGAGGACCTGGAACACTTGACGGAACTGAGCCGCCAACGCGAAGCTCGAAAGCTTCACCAAGCGGAAGTCATCCATGAGGTCCTTTCTAAAGCAATTTTCCCAGCAGTTCCGGAGCTTCGGAAGGCATTCAAAGCGATCACGACGTATGAGGCCATTTTCCCGCTGGATTTGCAATAAGCTGATTGTCGGAATCGCCCCAGAGTCGACCGCAATGAATATTTCAAGAATCCGGTTAGCAAGAAGGACGTGCCCGATTATTTCGATATCGTCAAGCGCCCCATGTTTTGGAGTAAAATCGAGGAAAACCTGGACAACTACCAATATTGGGATATACAATCCTTCAAGGTTACATTCCGTCTACCGTGCGACGTAGCTTTGTATTGATGGTATCTGCCTCCAGGACGATATCCAATTGGTCCTTGACAACGCTGTTTTGTACAATAAACAAGGCACAACATTTCACAAAGCGGCCCTGAGAATTCAAGCTTCTGCACAACCGATCCTGGCGGGTCTCGACCAACTTTCTTCCTCCCCGAATTTGCGTTTAGCTGAACAGGCGGATGGTACTACGCTGCCGTGGACTGTGGCCCCTGTCGGCGACCTTGAGCCTTCTCTAGAGATCCTCGAACTCCTCTTTTCTAGCGACGCCCTGAAAGATGAATCGGAGCACATTCTCTCGGCTGATCCTCTTACTTCTCTCTTCAACTTTGAACTGGGCAAGAAAAGACCGACTCCGCCGCCACCCACCCCTCTTTCGAAGCCCGTGACCGCGAGGACGGAAAAGAAAAGGCAAGAGAAGCCATTACAAAAGCAGCAGACTCGTGCCGCCCGTGCCGCCCGTGGCTCCAGTGTCCAGGATAGCTTCAAGGAACAAACGGCGTCCGCTCCTCCAGAACCCCGTGCCCCCAGAACACGAAACGCTGTTGCAGCTGCTGTCGCCTTCGAAGCCGAGCCTGGTTCCAGTTCTGTTTCTGCCCCGCCCCGGCGATCGAGAGCGAGCAAGGCGTCCGCGCCTGTTTCTGAAGCGCCCAGTCCTCAACCGAGGCGACCCTCTGCTCCAATTCCGAGCCTCGGCGAAATCCCTCTGGTTGAAAGCGTTGACGATCGAGATTCCTTCACGATGTTTGATCAAGGATGGATCTTGCCTCAAGGTCAGCGGCGCGGTGGTCGCGTTGCCCAGGAACGATCAGCTGCACCGCCGCCCAAGAAGAAGCAGCGTGTGGGTGATGGTGAGCGGCGCGTTACGTCGCGTCGGTGCAATTCTGACTTTGCTCGTAGCCCGTGGCACATCTCGTTTGTCGACCTTCAGCACTGCTGCTTCCGAAAATCAGACGTTGCATCCAGGGTCACCTTACGGCGACGGCATCGGCGGTGCTTCTTCGTCTATGGATAATTCAATCGAAATAGACCCTGGTGAGCGGCCTCGTTCAACGCGGAATGTTGCCAGAAAGTCCGGCGATTCCGTTCCTCCGCGTTTGCACTCACGCCCTGTGCTCACTCCAGAACGCGTGGTGATCCCGCCGCCCAATGTGATTCGAACACCCGATGGAAAGGTCATCATCGAAGAACTCGATACACCCTCGATTCGGAAAGAGAAGAGACGGCTGGAGATGGAGAAGAGAGCTGCTGCCGCTGCCGACGCCGCGTCTTTATCTATGGAGGGGTCGCTATCTCCGCTGCCAGACTCGCCAGACACAAACCAGGACGAAGACGCTGATGACGAAGATGCAGACATGACTTCGGATCTTAGCGAGGTCGAAAGCGATGTAGGACCCGCTAAAGGCGAACACGCGCAGGTGCCGCCGCCGGGAGAACAGGCTGAGGGACCGACGGATGCCGCCGAGACTAGTGCGCCGGCAGTACAAGCCAGTGACGCGGAGGAAAGGGACAGCTGGGTCCAAAGTGATGCGGAACCTGTTGAAGGTGACCATGTAGAAGTGCAACCGCCGGGAGAACGGGCTGAGACAGAGAAGGACCCAGAGGGCAAAGAGTCGGTTGTACCCCGGGGAGAGATGGAATATGAGGAAGAGGAAGAGATGGAAGCCGCACCCCTTGTCGCATCCTCCATATCCGACACACCTACTACCGCTGCACCTGCGCCGGCCGTTGAAGAGTCCATACCCGCTGTCGAAGTACCTGCAGGCCCAGACGAGCCTACACCCGAGCCCGCTTCTGTACCGCCTGCTGAGGCTACCTCCACCCCCGTACCAAAAACCGAGGCCGACCGCGCAGAGTCAGTAGACTTCGTCGAGCCGAAGCCAAACGAACCGGAGGGAGTCCGGGATTTCGAGAAAGAGAAGGAAGAAATGGATGTGCCAGAGATCGAGATGACAGTTGCCGGGCCCGAAACACAACAGGAAGCGGACGCCACTGCGAATGAGCCTGCCCCGGCCAGCTCTAACGCCGCTATGGAAGACGTCGAGACGAAGCCTGAGGCTGCCGAGACTACTCCTCCTCTGGCCTCGTCGCCTTCTGAGAGTTTGGATCATCTCTTGCAGCCCTCAGACGAAGAGATCCCAGATGATCTCCTGGAAGACGTCCAGGCTCCAGACGCAGATCCCGAGGAAACAGCGCCGGTGGATATGCCAAAAGACGAGGAAGCCAATGATCAGAGCCACTCAGAGGCGGCGTCGGAAAGTCCAGATCCAGACGTCCTCACTGTTCCCCAGGGTGGGCTAGAGGGAGAGGAGGATGCGCCCGGCGGAAACGATGAGGCCGAGGAGACTCACCATGAGCTGGCGGGAGAACAGGATAGTCCTTCTGCTCCTCTACGCGCGACTCAACCAGTGAAAAGGTCCACTCGCCTAAACAAGGACCTTGGTCGCCTGGCTCCGCCTTCAGGACACAAACGAGTAGAACCGGGAACACTAGGTGAGTTCTGTATTGGCCTAGTGAGAACGAGAGCTCAACATCAGGCAGTCTGGGCGAAAGCAGGTATGAGTATTGATCCCATAACTTTACACTCGTCTGACGCTACTGTAGTGTCGTATCCGTGGTGGCCAGCGGTGATATTTGGGGATAACGATAACATGATACCTATCAAGGTCTTGGCGGAAGCACAGTCGCAGCGTAAGAGGCAGAAAGGGAAAGACTGGCTGTACATTGTCCGTTTCTTCGACAAGAACAAATCATGGTAAGCGCTCTATATTCCAAGTCGGGCACCGAACAAGCATTGAATCATTCAGGCAATATCTTCCTCTCGAAAAGATGCGGGAGCTAGGTGAAAGCCCAGGTAAATCATTGACCGAATATTCGACGTAGATTGACTGATGAGTTTGGTTTGTAGAGTTGGATCAGGACATGCTTTCCAAGAATTCCAAGAGGCAGAATTGGAAGAACAAATCATCCGCCCATACAGACTGTCAGATTGCATATAAGTGAGTCCTAAATAAGACTCACACCCAACGTTTCGTTGACATCCATTTAGGGAGGCCATGGAAGAGATGGAGAGCGGTGATGAGAAGGCCAAGTTCGTGGGTCAAATGTAAAAATATGGACCGCATGTAACATTTCATCATTTGTACAGATTTGTACGCAAGGCGGGAATTGTCTTAGAAATACTGTGAGGCTTCGAGTCCCGAAGGTGTGAAGTCGACAACAGGAGGGGACGAGCCTGAGGGAGAATGGGGGAGAGGGAGAGATCTCCTTCGTTCGAGGAAGTAACTTACTGGCAACTACTTACTGGTATTTAAGCAGTACGGGATACGACTCACTACTTGAAACACGACAAGGCGGGCGAGTCGGGAACGAAAGGAGTACAGTGTGGGAACCGTATGAGTCATTGTAACCTTACAAATACCCAGTCTCCACAACCTCCCTTCCAACCATTACCCTCTCGTCACCATGTCAATCACGATTCGACCGACTCGGAATCTCTCGGAATCAGATTTCGAATTCCTTTTCGCTACGTTCAATTCCTGCGTCGAATGGCTTGCCAGCAAAGGCCTGGAGGCCCAATGGGGAGCGGAACCGTGGGGCGCCGATGTCAAGGAACGACTCCGCAACAAGATACCCATTGAGGATGCAAAGGGAGCGCGGCGGTGGATCGCCGAGTTGGACGGAGCATCAGCGGGATACCTCGACGTCACCCCGTTCCGCCCCGACTACTTGCCGGTATCCCCCGAAGAAAAACCAGGGAAGGAGTTCTTCGTAAAGACGCTCGTCGTCGACAGGAAGTTTGTCGGGCGGGGGGTCGGAGAGTTTCTATTGGAATTTGCAAAGAAGCTTGCGGTGGAAGAGAAGGCAGATTGGCTGCGCTTAGATTGTTGGAGAGGCCCGCCGGGAAAGGATGGATTGGTGCGATACTACGAGGGAAATGGATTAGTACGGGCACGCGAGTTTATCATCCCTGCCGATACCCGTGGCAAAGAGCTTGACTGGCCGGGGCAATTGTTTGAGATGAAGATGAGCGACTTGGAATAAACGGCGGAAGTTATCAGATGCGGGTTAAAGAAGCAAGTCATGTCCCTTACCACGTCCCACTGAACCGCGCCGTTGTTTGTTTCTAGAATTAAAATCTTTGGGGAGTAAATCAACATAGGAAACTTCAGTTAAGAACACGGCGAGGCACATTTGAACTTGTACGAATTGTCATCCAAAAAATAAAGGCCGCTGAATCCTGATTGAGTCAATTCGCAAGATTTCACTCTGGTGAATATTCCAAACAAATAACACGAAGCTGTTGTGGTACAAGGTCTATATAATGAGACGGGCAAAAGAAATTCAGACACACCGTTGACCTGGCCCCGGTGTTTCCATGCAGTAAACGCGTCCACTGCGGCCCAGGAGTCGATTCCTTCACGGGCACCAGCCTCCAATCACAGTAAGGGGAACTGACTGCTCATACGACAAAACGTAAGTCCTCGACCGGGGGACTGACCGTGAGTTGCCGCGCCGAGGCAGTAGAACCCAAGGTCAATAGACTGACCAGGACCTGCAGCTAGGGGCATTTCTCTAGCACACGCCGGAGCGCGTCTACCTGAATGTCGGGCATCAGGGCGGGAAGTGCCGCAAGGCCGGAGAGATGTGACTCCGTCGGGTCGTCAAAAAAATTGAGCGCGTTGATGTGGGTGAGGCAAAGGAAGAACAGGTGGCTCAGAGGGTCCGAGGTTCCCGAAAGATCGACGAGAGGGCCGAGCTGCGACATTTCCTTTGACATTGCAAACAACCGGGGCGTCTGCCGAATGCGCCAGAGGGTAAAAGACACGAGCCTGGGACAGAGCTGTAGGAACGCGTGTAGCTCTTCCTCCGTCAAGTCTTCGAAAGAAGAGATGGTTATATGCCAGTGGCGGACGCTCGCCTCGAAGAAACTGGCCAGTTTCAAACTTATTGCATGGCGAACGAAACCATATACTGAACCGAGCCAAAGGACTCTGCATTAAAGAGGTTCGATCCTTGTTCACAATTCTGCACAATTCAACATCTGAACTTGATGATGGCAGGGTGAGTTACAGCCAAGACGCGGTTGTAACGATTGCGTGGGAAAATTATCTGGCAATGACGCGATTATCGGCCTGGAGCACAGCCAGAATATAAGATATTCTGAAGAGAGAGAACATCTCAAAGGTATGTCAAATCCCTCCTTGAATATTTACAAGAATTTATATGGCCAGGCAATGGTCGTACAACTGGCCGTGGCAGATATTGGCACAGCCACTAGCAGACTGATCCAATCATAAACCGAAGTGGTAACTCCGTTCGGACGACGACGACGTCCCTGCGCATCCTCCTCCTTCTGCAGTAGTACATCCTCCTCCTCCTGCGTGGGTGTTCCACACGTATATGCGGTAAGCGGTTTTTCTTTGGGTCGGCCTTTCTCACTAAGCCCGTCTCGTTTCAGGATGATGTCGACCTCCGCGCAAGACATGCACTCGCGGTGCTCCAAGTGCAAAGTTGACCCAACGGTCGACCAGGCCGACAAAGAGAAGGTCTGGACACCTTGGTATCTTACCCGACACGAGTAGGTCGCATCTACTGCGTAATTTTGCAATCCGGTTAACTAGTACGACAGAGAGCAATTCCACTCCGTCGAGATGCAGCTGGCCCGCTGGTACAAGAAACATGCGACGTGTTTGTTGTGCGCATTAGATGGCTGCCCGGCCCAGTGAGTTGCTCATCCTTCCATTCTTTTATCGATGGCTGACTTTTTCTGCCAGGCTTCCGCGACAGTCGTATACGCGGCACATCAACCCGGCCAACGGCTACCACGTTGGAGACCAGCGGCTACCTCAGGCGGTGGAATATGTTGTGGCCTTGCCGTCCAATTTCCTTTCGGACGAGGAGCTGGTTGCCGAGGAGGAACGATGGGCGAGGGAGTTTGCGAATCTGACTTTGCCGTCCAATTTCCTTTCGGACGAGGAGCTGGTTGCCGAGGAGGAACGATGGGCGAGGGAGTTTGCGAATCTGACTTTGCCATCCAATTTCCTTTCGGACGAGGAGCTGGTTGCCGAGGAGGAACGATGGGCGAGGGAGTTTGCGAATCTGACTTTGCCGTCCTCGTTCCTCCAGGAGCCTGCGATGGTGGTCGACCATAAGGCTGTCTTGGAGGCTTAGTGTATGTTACAGAAGCGTCGCGTCGCTAGAACTTGCAAGTTACGATAATTATTGTGTCGCCCTTAGTTATGATAGCCTTCTCTAAATGATGCAATACTCTACTCTTTTGTACTTCCTACTGTAGGCAGCAATTGTAACGATTCTCAATCCAAGGCAAAACCTCCCAGTCAGTTTTCTTCTAATGATTGATATCCGGATTCACAGATCGCTCAACATTTGACCCTGACCCTAGGCCTGTCGGACCGCGTTGCTATATTAGCACTCCCTAGCACGACGCTCTAACAACTGAGCTAGACGGCACGCCGACGCTGACGTAATCGAACGGCGTGTCGAATCGTGAGAATGTTCGAAATATTAGTATTACTGTGAGTCCTGTCTACAAAACGACTCGTATGTCATGAATATAAAAAGGGTACATCTGTCGGCATCAAGCCATAATTAAGGAATGAACTATGTGTCAGACCGAGCAAGAGGGAAAGGCGAGAGTACAAGTAACAGGATCAAGCACCACCAGTCAAATCGTACAACAATGTTTTTGGCCGCGACCGCCTGTCGCTCAGACGCTGAGAGGGGAGATCAATTCTCTTTCATCTCTTCCTCGTCGATCGTGCCGAAACCCGGCCACACTCCGGGAACGTGGTAGCATTCTGTGCTGGGGGAGGAGGGAACGGGGGAGGCGGGATTCGTGTAGAATACATCTGCGACGGGCAGAACGGGTGGTTGGATTGCTAAACGAGAGAGGGGCGGCCGGGCGGGTGCGCACAACGGCAAGGGAGGGAGGGGAGCGCTAGGCGGCGGCTGGGTCGGTGCGAAGAGGAGAGCAACGGGACGCCGGTTGGTCAACGGCTTCTTGGTACGGATACTGTAACACAAAGGGTTGATAAATAAATTTCAGAGCAATGAGATCAGGACGAACCGAGAACCGACGCTGCCACTGCGCATCCGTCCGAGCATGCTGGTGTCCTCGCTAGCGACGTTGAGAGATCCGCTGCGAGACCGGCTAGGAGAGTGCGATGCGACGTTGGCGATGTGCCACGCATTGCCTGCAGCACGAGCAGGGGACTTTGCGAGCTTCATGGAACTGACTGGAGACGCCGAAGAGGTAATGCTGGAGCGGCGTTTCCGTGCAGGTGGACGTGTGGTCTGGGACCGAGAGGCGAAGTTATGGGAAGCGGGAGGGAAATATGCAAGGTCGCCTGTAGAAGAGTGTGGGGCATTCTCTGAATCTATGTGCATGTCGTCGACCGGGTGCTGGTATTTGTACACAGTGGCCGCAGGAGCATGCAGGCCAGAGGAAAAGAAAAGGCTGTATGGTGAGTTGGACATTAGGGTAGCTATCGTTTGCTTCAAAGATCCGAGTATTTCAACTTGCCTACGCGTACACAAGCCACAATACTTTACGACACTTCTAATGTAGTGTCCAGCGCGGATTGCCTGTCATCCGGCTGCAAAGGTCGCCGAAAGATCACTGCGAACTCATTGCCGTTGCTTTTCTTCGTGAGTAAAAAGATCCTCGGTCAGGCTCTACCACAACGACCGTCGTCTGATGGGTTGATTTCATCCAGTGGCGTCAAATGTGTTCCCTGGCGTCAACTGGGTACTGTCCTCGTCGTGAACTTGACAGTGACGGCAGCGCACTCAAGAAGGAAAAATAGCTGTCTAAAGAGCTTCACATAACGCTTGGATCTCTGGTCTCACTTCAATGGACACCTTCATTGACGCTAATGGATGCATTGAGCGGTACTTTGGCTATAATTCACTATTATCGACGCTTTGCAGCTATAAGAAGGAACATCCATACCTCCTGGGACCTAAATCTATAATGCTACCAACGGGGAGCCACGCTCATTTCTCGCCCACCAACCCGGCATTCAAGTTCCCCCGTTGTGTTGTATAGCAATCCAACTGAGGTCAAGCCGGAGGGCATGAATACTGTTCAAGAAGCGGATGGATGGCGATGAATTACTGCAGCTCAGCGACCGAGCCGAAGATTTCACAGTGCTCCTCGGATGCATATACATACCTCAAAGACCTGCGCACGCCACGGTATCCCGATTAACTCTCGAAACATCCTTCAAGCGCTCGGAACACGCCGTCCCCCGGCCTTGAGGATCCTCCTGTGGCTATACGATAGCAGCCAAGATCGTAGCCCAGCTTACATTCGAGGCACTCATCCCATGCGGTGTGGGACGAGCACGAAACGCGCCCGCCGCCCCAGCGCAGTGTTGACCGAGCCCTAGCGGCGGGAGGTCGATGCCGGAATGGGACTACGCAACGTTGGACAGCATCGCGTTGACACGTTTGCGGGTATGCGGACAGCTTCGGTGATTGGAGTCAACTCTTCCAAAGACCCTTGGACGCCAAGTAGAAGACAAACTACAATTGTTTATTTGGTGGTTAGTAGTAGTCTACCTAAGACCAACAGCGGGATAACGCATCCGACAAAGCAAGATACTTAAAATATGCATAAAAAAGCACGTCTGCTCATCCAACCAGGCGGAATCGCACGATCGTCTTCTCACCCGCAAAGTACTGGTGCGAGTCGTCGGGCAGGACCGCTATCTCGAGCTCGCCCTGCATGCTCTTCGCGCGCGCAGGGTTTGGTGGGTGCCCGGGCGGCATGCGGATCGGGAGGAATACGTCAACGAGGTGCACACACGCGAAGCGCGTCACAATCCCACCGGGGGTGCCCAGGATGCTCACCCAACTCGTCGGGCTGAACTCGAGCCCCCCGGCTCGCGCGACGGCATCTTTGACGGCGTGCACGCTGACCTCCACTGCGGCTTTGCGCGCGATGACGTCCAAGTCCGCCGCGATGACGGAATACTCTCCGCTAAAGTCGAACATGGCCTGTGCAGGTGGCGCATGCCCCGTCCCACCGCGCATGAGATAGTAGTACGACTGCGCCTTGATGAACCCATGGAAGCGCGTCCCAAAGTCGGCGAGCAGCGCGTCGCCGCACTGGTAAGCGGGGTATGGCGACGTCCGCTTGCGCTTCCGTGACACCTCCAGTGGCTGAAGGGCTCGTCAGCAGCGAGTCGACAACGAGAACAAGCAGAGGGGGCCACCTTCTCCGGCGTAGGGGCAGCCTGCGGCTTTCGCGCCACGGATAACTTGGGCTTGTTTCGACTGCCGGGCGGCCTCCCCGGCGTCTTACGCAGCTTCTTGCGACGCAGGCATTGCTCGCATTCCACGACAGACACATCGGTGGGCATGAGGGTCCCACAGTCGGCGTACATGCACCGCCCCGGCTTCTTCACAGCAGCCTACACATGCTTGTCAGCCACGCGCCCACCATGCACAACGATCAAAACACCGACAATAGGCATCTCCTCCTCTCTCTCCTTGTCCTTCTCCTTGAGGGCCGGCTTCCCCTCCGCGCGCTCCGCCCTCCGCCGCTCGCGCGCACGGCACATCCCGCACACCGCCCACTCGTACTCGTCCGCCGGGGGAATGACATGCTCGCACCCGTGGCCTGTACAACCCCGTGCGCCCGGCACTAGCTTCGGCTTCGGCTTCAGCTGAATGCCCGGCGCGACACTCCACGTCACCGGAGCCGCCGCCGCCGGAGGGCGCCGCGAAGTAACCGGCCCTGGAATCGGCACCCCCGCCACCGCGAGCGCGCGCCGGTTCTCCTCGCGCTGCCACTCTTTCTGCGCCACCTGGGCCCGCAAGGCCTGCATGTGCTCGGGCAAGGCGGCCTTTGGAACGACCGTCTGGGCCATGGACACGGGCGTGGAGGCGGGCGCTGAGCCGTCGGCAGCGTCGGCGGCCGCGAGGCGCCCATGACGCTCGCGCTGGTACTCGCGGTACAGCTTGCGGCAGGCGGCACAGCACTTCCAACGGTAGACAGAGTGCGGGGGGAGTGGCACGCGGCAGCGCGCGATCGTGCAGAAGCGCAGCGGCTCAGCGGACGCGGGGGGCGTCGGGAGCGTGAACGCGGACCCGTCTGCCTTAGTCGGCGTCGACGCAGATGACGGTGACGCCTTCGTGGGCGTGCGCGCTGGGATGCGGATTTTGAACGACGGCCGGGGGGTCTCCTAGTTTGTGTACCATAAGTTTCCATACGAGAACAAAAGTGAACAGAATAGACCTCCACCTCACTCTCGCCGTCCGAGTCCGTCAGGTCAGACAGCTCACTGTCCCACCCCGCTCCATCCCAGATATTTGCCTCCTCCGAAGGTGCATCCGCTGCGTTTGGCGCGTTGACCGTGGAATCTGTCGACTTGCCTTCCACCAAATCCTCCGGCTTGTTTTCCAACGGATCCGCCGCTTTGCTTTCCAGCGACGGCGGATCTGTTGCCGTGTTTTCGAGTGGTGATGCCACCTTCCTTCCCAACGAATTTGCCGCCTTGTTTTCCAGTGGGTTCGCCGCCTTGCCTTCCACTGGATCTTTCGGTGTGCTCACTGCTTCCCGCGAGGGATCCTTCGCCGCCTTGCCCTTTCCCTTTGGCTCCACCACGACGAATTTCCCCGCAGCCTTCGGCGTAACCCGCAGCTTGATCGTCACCCGCCCCTCCTTGGGCTTCGGCGTCCCCTCCTTCCCCTTCCCCTTGGCCTTGATCCCCTCCTCGATCGCCTTCGCTCGCCCCATCCAGCTTCCTTTCACACACGCAAGACACCGTCGCCCCTTCGTCAGCACGCGCCCGCCACACCCCTCTGTCGTGCACGGTGCGTCAGATAAGGGCACAGGCGGCGCCGCTATCGGCATCGGCGAGGGCGTGTACACCGGCGCGGCCGCGGGGACGGGCACGGGAGGTGGTAGCGGTTGCGTGTAGGCGGGTATAGTTCGGGACGCGGCCTGCATCGACACCGGAAGCGCGCCCGGCGCCCCATAGGCGACAACGGACGACGGGAGCCGCGGGACCACGATGCCCGCCACGGCGGCAGCGGGAGTTCTCACAAACGTCGCCGTGCCCGCGCCAGGAGCAGATTTGCGAGGCGTGCGGCGCGGGAGGGGGGCGCGCTGATACTGCTGCGGGGGCACAGAGGGCGACTGGGAGGGCGGGGGCGTAGGCGGGGTGTACGATAATGGTACAGAGGTGGGGATGGGCGTAGGCGTTAGGGATATGGGAGGGGTGTACGGGATGAAGACTGGGGACCGCAATGGCGGCGGCGCGGGCTCGTTCGGCTGCAAATGGGCGTTAGTTAGGTACAGGGAGGCGAAATGAAAATAGATAAGGAGCTAAGAAAGGGGAGATCGGGCGGATGGACCGAACCCAAAAAAAATCAGGGAAATCTTGTCCGGAGCATAGAGGTTGAATGCCTACACGCCTCGGGGAGATGTAATCCCACGCGTGGGGGTAACACAAACGGCACAGTGAAGGACTGAACGCTCTCCCGACAAGATAAATGATAGTTTTGACGTTTAGACTCTCTGGACAGAATAACTGTGGCGTTGCAGTTTCATAGAAAGTGGCGCTGTGACATGACGGCGCCACGGGATAATGAAGCCCAATTATGCGATATGCAGGCATAACGTGCTTCGCCCACGCAAAAAAAAACGGGAGCCAAGGACGAAACAACGCGAACCCAGGGAGAACTAACAACAAACTGGTGGACAAAAGAAGGATACGAACTTCGTCGTCGGGGTACGCGAGTTCCATGCCCATGTCGTCGAAGTCGTCGGGCGAACCAGGGATGTCCTATGGAAAATGCAAAAGAAAATGAGCATGAGCCATACTGCGGGATCAGGGTCAAAGAGAAAAAGGTGGCGCGCCATAAGGGCTGATAAGATCACCAGGAGGGGCGGTCTGGAGAACCTACGCGCGGAAACGCGCGTGTAAGCGCAACCTGAGCCCAACACGCACCGTCATCGCGACAACTTCGCTCCCGAGAGACGCGACCGTGGGTACAATCGAATACGGTATGATCTCCCCTCGGGCGTTGAAATGCATTCCTGCCCCGGACGCGCTTCGCGGGTACACCTGCAAGTCCAGACGCAAAACAACGATTGGCAATCCCAAAAAATTGACAAAAAAAGGAAAGCGAGTCAGAGTCAGTGGGCAGGAGGTTTATAAGTAAGATTGACCTCGGTGGGTGCACCGGTCGTCCAGGCGAGCTGTACCTGCGCCATCCGCGCGGGCGACTCGCTTCAGGCGCGGTCAAGTGCTTGGTGTCACGGTATCGCGTGAAGAGCAGAGCGCACTGAGGTGAACCAGGAGAAGTCAGAAAAAAGCAGAAAAGCAGTGGGCGCCAGCGGCGACGATGAAAAGAATTATTTGCACATGTATTATTTTTTTCGGTGACGAGGCGCGTCGGAGTTTGCCGTCTCATTGACGATCGCTTTCGAAAAGAATCCAAAATATCGTTCGAATGCAAGCAAAACGTAGAAAACAGTGCCTCGTCTCGGTAGTTGACAACAGTTGGGGCTAAGAATAAAGCCTGTAGTCTGGAATTTTACAACCCCAGGTACCCCTCCCGCCGTACCCCGCCATCCACCATTCCCTTCACTAGAGCATCATCTACGCGCCAGTTTCACAGATCCTATTCATAATTGAACTTAGAAAACCAAGAAAGGGCGAATCGGAGGAGGGACGGAAAGCTTCGAACTGAACTAAACTGAACTTCTATTGGGCGGTTCAGAAATATGTGGAAGAACTGGAACAAAGTCAGGTGCGTGGAATTGGCTTGGAAGCCAATTGCGCCCGTACAAGGGAGCATGACAGAAAGCGCTCACCAGGGCCTTTTCTGGTCTTGAAACTCCGAAAATGTGTCCCAGCGATACCAAGCAGAAGACCTGTCGGGGGACTGACTGCACCATACACGGGTCCCTAACCCGCGGTTTTTGGGGACTCGATGTTCTGAGATAATGGGAAAATGTCGTTCTGAGTCGTCCTGGGACCACTCCTCCCAAGCCGCAGCCATCTCATCCAGATCGACCTCGGTAGCAAGCTTAGCAGCAAGCCCGACGCTGCGCAACCGACCGCGTTGAAGTTGGTCCACCATAGCTTGGGCTGCAACGGACCATAGATCTTGAGGAGTCTGAAGTCAGTGAATCACGATCACGTGCGCGCCGCTCGGCAGGTTCTTTGATTAATACTTAAATAAGTCGCGTCTCCTATCGGATCAAATTGTCAGGGTTGCGGAACACGACCTGTCCAAGTGAGCACATATAAGACTGCTCCTGTTCAGTGAGTCATTTCTGGTTCTGACTGAGATTCTTTTGTCCAGGTTCGTGAAGGCTACCTAGTATCCTTGGTTTTGCTAATCTCCCCCTCAAAGCTGTCCGCACGAGCATCATGTCCCAAGAGAAAGTCTTCCGCTCCTTCACCGCAGAGCAGGGCGCCAACTACGCCCAAAACCGCTTGACCTACTCCGACAAGCTGTATCAACTCATTATTGGCCATCATACCTCCACCGGCGGCCAGCTGGATACTCTAGTGGACATCGGCTGCGGCCCAGGAAATGCAGCCCGCGACCTCGCAAAATACTTCCCTGAGGTCATCGGCCTCGACCCCTCGGAGGGTATGGTAAGCACCGCGCGATCCCTCGCCGGCACGTCGTCCACTGGCCGTCCCATCCGCTTCGAAGTCTCGACTGCGGAGGAGCTCGGATCCGGATTGTCGCCACCTATCCCAGATGGAAGCGTTGATCTTATCACTGCCGCTACAGCTGCCCATTGGTTCAACATGCCATTTTTCTGGGTATCCGCTGCCAGAATCCTGAAACCCGGCGGCACCGTCGCCATCTGGACATCTAAGACAGGCATGCACCACTCCATGCCCAACGCTGCCGCCATCCGGGCCGAAATGGAAAGGCTGGGGGATGAATACCTTGGACCATATCGTCAGCCCGGCAGCGCAATGGCGGAGACTTTGTACCGCTACATGGTACTGCCGTGGACTCTCCCAGACACACCGCCCATCCCAGACTTCGATGAAAGTTCATTTGTCAAGAAGGAATGGAGTATGGACGAGGGCGAGGCCGGTGACTTCTTTGCCCTTCCGCCTGATTTAAATCTCGATGTGTTTGAACGGGCTATGGGAACCGTGAGTCCAGTCATTGGTTGGCGTGAAGCGCATCCGGAGAAAGTTGGGACGGAAGAGGACGTGGTAAAAATCATGAGGAGGACTGTCGAGGGGCTGCTGCGCGAAGGGGGTGTTGACCCGGATAAGACGATGCTCAAAGGTGGTGTGGCTGGCGTTTTGCTGCTGGTGAAGAAGCGGGCGTAGCGTTGATGTTGAGAATATTGTTCACACTTACCGAAGTCATATGTTGGTCGTTCAGATACTTACTCAGTCCCATCTCCATCAAGCATTGCTCGCGAAGAGACCGTAGAAGAAAATGACAACGCGAGGATAGTGAATGACCTGACCGTTCCCTCCCAACATGCCTCCTTCTGCAAGCCAATGATGCAATGCGACGGTAGGTGAACAGAGGGAACAACACGATGTAAAACAAGAGTAGATTTGTCGATGAAGGTTCGTTGCTGTTTCCCGATCGGCAACTACAAATACGATCACCTGCGTCCCATATTAGTAGCTTTAAGACACAGTGATTATGAAGCGTCCAAAAGGCGACCAATAGTCTCTTCTGCTCCCTTGCGCGGTGTGATTTTACACTCGAAATGGTCTGGACGGCTGTGTCCTTATTGTCGGCATCGAACACACAAGTTTCTCGTACAAAGGATCTGCACCTGATGCTGCTATCCAAGAATTTTCCAGACGGAAGTACCGGACGGCCGTCTTCGAGCGGGGCGCGTGTGTCAAAAAATACGAGAATAGAGGCAAGCAAGAGTCACATAGCGAGGTGAACTCCTGGATAGAAGCGCATATGAGATGAAATTTGAAGATTGTGCATTGATTCAGAGCGGAATCAATCTTACCGGGACAAGCCCTGTTCCAGTTAGTAATTTAAATTGTTGGACCACTGAATTCTTTACCTGCGTCTACCTGGGATCCTTCTCTTTGGTATGGTAGTTGCAGTTTCAACAACCCGCTCTGACCGGAAGATCTCCGGCAGGGTACGTTTTACTGTCACGGTAAAATAGCCTTGGGAAGTGGGCAGTTGAACTGTTGGTCGATATCCGGCACATAGAACCCACCCGTTATTTGTCAAAATAATACTATCCGTCGGAATGGAGAAGCCATTTTGGGTATCATCCTCTGCTGTAACGTGTGGAAGGCCTGAGCGCAAGATAAGACGATGTTACACTGGTTTGATAAATCGCACGTACCAACTGGGCCGATGGGATACATCCGAAAAATTTCGGAGATGCCAGTGAGCGCCTCCGTAGATGGCAAACGGGGACGGTCAACCAGCCGTGGCACAGTGCTGTATCCGAGTACGACTTCAAGCTCATTTTGAGCTTTCCGTTGAGCATCTGGTTGCAGAACCATAGCAAGGAAAGTCTCAATGTCCGCTGCAGTCTGCAAAATCCATGGTCAGCGACAGAAGTATTAACTGGGTAGAAACGCCGGACCGTTTCGATGCTGCCTGAAGAAGGGATTTCGTTTTGAACAATCGAAGAAGTATGTTCCGGGCCGTTCACCACTGTAAATTCCAGCCGCGGATAATTTGACAAGCCGTTTGGCTTCATTGTTGGAATCGAGAAGGTCTGATACAACGCACGAGTCCGACATCAGTCAAAAGTACAATTTGTCACTATTTGTTTCTTGACCCAATCGTAGGGTGCATTGAATATGTGTGAGCTCAGGCCAGGCGAGCTTGCGAGCCGGCCTAAGTGGGAGACAAGTGTAGATGAATATAGATAGGATTCTTTCCGTCGTCCCGTTTGAGGTGATCGGACGCGGTCCGATCGCACTGCCACTTATCGCGTTTTACTTCCGCACTCTCTGAGCTTCAGTAAAACACCTTTCCACTCGTCCAAAACCGTCCTCGTCCAAGGAAAAATTTCAAGTATGCCTACATCTCGATCCAACCTCCCTCTTCCCCTTCCCGTTGATTTCGACTGCGATGCGTACGCGACGCGCCCGGCCGACCGTCTTGCCCCCACTGGAATGGAACTCGAGGACAAGAACGCTGCCAACGTTCTCATCGAGGCTTCCAACAAAGCCAGTATCGTCTTAACCCGCGCCTATGCCACCGCACGCGCCACGGCTGCCGGAGTGGGTAGTCTGGACGTCGGCCTCCCGCTCCAGGGTTTGTGGGCATACACCGACGAGGAGAAAGTCATGCTGTTGCACTCCCCCGATTTGGTGACGGCCACGGGACCTCTCCCTTTATCCTTAACGAAACTCATCGCCCAGCACCGTGCCACGACCGCCACTCAGCGCGAGAAGGAACGAGCGGATAAAGAAGCTGAAAAATCAAAAGCTAACCAAACTCTTCTCGGCTCCATGGTTTTCACTCACGCACACGAAGTCACGCCTATCATCAGGCAGCCGGTAGTTATTCCCGCTATCTTTCTTGTTTCCCTCCGCCACAAGGTGTATTTTCCCTTGCATTGGTGGACAGATAGGATCATCCGGAAGGCGGCGGAGTCTCCGCATATGATCTTTAAGGAGTTTTCGCGCGCGGAGCAGGCGGCGACATACTCCATCGGGGAGAGGGTCCAAGTGGTGGACGTGACAAAATGCGCGAAGCTTTTCGACGGCGAGGACGAGTCGAAAGGTTTGACGCCGAGTTTGTGGCGTCAGGCGGCTAACAACATCCTTACCGCGTTCCAGCAGCTCTGTCCCGTCCCAGACCCCCTTGATCCCTCCACGCGCAACTACGCCTCCGAATTTGCATCCCATTTTACTTGGTTTTCTAACCTGACTTGTTTCGACACGGACATGGAGCTGTGGCTCCCTGTCGAGCGAAAGATGCGCCATGCGATCCTCGCGCAGGGCCTCTTTTGCCCGCAGACGTGGACGGATGAGGTCCACTCTGTCTTAAGGGCTCACGAGGCGGCGGCGGCGGCGGCGGCGGCGCCTGCGGCGGTGCATGCAGCGGCGCCTTTGGCTTCGGCTCTTCCTTCCTCGGGCGTCAAGCGCTCGTCGGGGGAGGAGGCGGACGTGGCCTCGAAGCGCGCGCGTTGGGGACGCGAGAGTTCAGGGCGCACCGACGAGAGTAGGGGGAGTACTATGTCGCGCAGCCCCGTCTGCCTGATTTGTACGGGTCCGCACGCTGCAGCCGATCATCCCGGGAATATTTCTTCCTTTCGGGATGGTGTACCTTTCTTCTCCAAGTGGGACGGGCGCGACGTACGTACAGTCGGGTCGTTTCGGGGCAACACCCCGAGGTCAATCTGCATCTTCTTCAATGTCACCGGGCGGTGTGTCGGCGCCCATCCGCCAGAACGCCTTCATATCTGCTCGTTGTGTGGGGGCGAGCACAGCGCCCTTTTGCGGCACCACACCTGTAAACGAGTCCGGGACGGGGCTTTTCTGCCCTGAACCGGTCCTTCCTTTGCATGCACACACCGAGAACATCCTATCCCCAACACAGACTAACCTGCAGTATTCTGATCTGTCCTCGTTCGTCGGGCACCGCCCTGCTCCGAGTGTCGCGATTGATAATCTATCCTTTCTTTTGGATCGCATCGTACAGCCCTACGACGTGGACGCCCTCGACATTTTGCTCACGAAACACAATCTAACAACAAACTACCCTTTATTGTCGGGCAATCTTCGCAACGGTTTCGTGTTGGGCCGTATGCCCCGCCTTACGTCGACCATTGTTCTCGAGAATCACCCTTCGGCCCTCGAGGAGCGCGCTGCCACCGTGGAGTATTTGGACTCCGAGATCGATGCGGGTAGGATGGAGGGCCCCTTCTCGCGCGAGCAGATGGAGAAGATTTGTCGGGGCCCATTCTATGCGTCGCCGTTGATCGTGGCTTCGCAAGACATGGGCCCCGGTATGGACCCGAAGCAGCGGGTTTGCCGGAACCTCTCGAAAGGGGATGCGCGTTCGGGGACGCCTGCGGTCAACGAGTTTATCTTCAAAGAGGACTTTCCAACTTCTTTCGATATGCCTTGGAAGATGGCCGAGTTGGTGAGTTCTCATTCCCTCAGTTTCCTTTACCCCTTTCCATTTCTTCCGGGCCGCGTCGTCCCTCCTTTACGCCAAAGCTTCGGCAGCGGTTGTTATTTCATGTGCCTGTGTGCCCTCTGGTCCCGCACTCATGCGCCCGTCTGTCCCGCGCCCTGCGCTTGTTTGTCCCGCGCTCGTGCGCCCGTTGTCCCGCGCTTTGCGCTCGTTTGTCCCGCGCTCTGCGCCCGTTGTCCCGCGCTTTGCGCTCGTTTGTCCCGCGCCCTGCGCTCGTTTGTCCCGCGCTCTGCGCCCGTCTGTCCCGCGCTTTGCGCCCGTTGTCCCGCGCTCTGCGCCCGTCTGTCCCGCGCTTTGCGCCCGTTGTCCCGCGCTTTGCGCCCGTCTGTCCCGCGCTCTGCGCCCGTCTGTCCCGCGCTCGTGCGCCCGTCTGTCCTGCGCTCATGCACCCGTCTGTCCCACGCTCATGCGCCCGTCTGTTTCGCACTCGGGTGCCTGTTTGTCCCGCACTTGTGCGCCTGTCTGTCCCGCGCTCATGCGCGCCGGTCATCTCATGCATCGAAGTTGTTTGCACGTCACGCGGCCCGTTGTTTTATTAGGGTTCCTTTGCAGTAAGTTTGGGAGGCTGATATATAATTAATTCCCAGGTCGCGACCTTGCCTCCGGGTTCACAAGGATGTGCTTTTGATATCAAATCTTTCCATCGTACATGTCCCGTCCTTCCCGCGCACAAGCCGTTCCTCGTCGTGCATTTCGAGGGTGGCTTCTACCTCGATCACTGTTTTCCGTTCGGAGCTGCCTCTGCCAGCAGCAATGCGGGGCAGATCTTCAACGCCATCATGGACGTGTGGAGGGCGGAGATGGGCGTGGACGGGGAGGCAGTGAAGTATGAGGACGATTCGTGCGTGATTCGCCGGCCCAACGAGTTCGGCCCATTCTCTTCGGGAGATTGCCGTTATCGTTTCGATCGGACAACTATTGTTGCTCCCATCGAACCCGTCCATACACCATGGCACCCGGTGAAGACCGGCGACCGCTTTCTCGACCAGGTCGTCTACTTGGGTCTCCTCTGGGACTTCGTCCGGCGTCGCGTCTCGCTTCCGGACGTCAAGCGTCGGAAGTTTTTGGCGCGTGTCCGCGACGCGGTACAGGCGATGCGGGAGTCGCGCCGGTTCACACTGTTGCAGCTGGAGGAGCTGCACGGCTCGCTATGTCATTTGTGTTTTGTCATTACGGATGGTGCTTCACGGATTGCCGTGTTTTCCAACGCGATGGCGGCTTTCAAAGGCAACAGATTCGCCAAGCGCCATCTTTCGAATACCGCCTTCAAGACGCTCTTGTGGTGGGATGCAAAGTTGTCCAAGGTTTCGCTCTACCGCCAACTCCGCCCGCTCGGAGTTTTGCGGGATTTCGGGATCTACGTCGACGCGAGTACGTCCTGGGGCGTGGCCGTCGTCATTGGGACGCGTTGGTTCGCTTGGCAGCTTGCACCGGATTGGAAGCAGCCAGGCGTTGACATCTGTTGGCTCGAATCAGTGGCGATCGAGCTGTTATTTATGTTCTTGCAGCAGATGAACTTCCGCGAGGTCCATCTACTCGTACGTTCAGACAACAAAGGTGCCATCGGTGCCCACAAGAAGGGGCGCTCCCCCAATGTCGGGATCAACCTCTGCGCGCGACGCACTTTCGCGATCACGGCAGGTTTGTTGATTACCCCTAACATTATTTACGTCCCGTCTGCCGACAATCTCGCTGACGCTCCATCTCGCGGGCTCACCTGTGACCACTTGCGTGCTGCCGACCGCCTCGTCTGTGGGTTTCAGCTTCCAGCTGAACTCGCTGATGTCTTTGTCTAGCACATGCTCTGAATTCTCTCATCTGCGTGCACTCGATGGCATCTCGCCACTTTCTTCATCGTCCGCGCTCGCCCTCGCGCTGTCTCGCCCGTCTCCCACGCCGTCGTCCGTGCCCGTAGTTGTGTCATCGTCACCCAATTTGGGAATTGCGTATGTTGTTTTGGTTTTCAGCGTGTCCCATCACCTAACTGGGTCCAGCTCGTTCGTTTCGTCTTCACCCTTCTTTTCGTTGCCTTCAGCCCATTCTGTTTCCATTGGGGATTTGTGCGTTGATGTACTGTCTTGTCCCTGGTGTTACCTAATTTGCAGTAGTCCGGTTTTATCTCCTTTTTTGCCGCAATCTTCGCGCCAGTCGGCCCTTCCTTCCATCACCCAGTCTCCTGGTTTGTTGGCCCCGCCCTTCGTTCCGGTGGAGCCGCTCCGAGGCCTCCACCTCGATCCTCTTCACGTGCTGGCGGACTCAATCATCCAACCCGCACCGTTCCCACGTTCGCGTTCTGCATCGCCATGGCGTCGCCGTTCCTTTGACAATCTATCCAACCACGAACTCGGGACCCACATCCCGTCCTCCTCGCGGGCCGCGGAACCCCACGTTGCTCTTCTCGATGTGCGGACAGCTGCCGCGGCCTCGTTGCCCACAAAGCGCGCTCGCCGTGCCGCTAAGGGCAGGGAGCTGGCCGTTTCGCAGTATCGTCCTCACGTTCCCGCGGACCGGCGCGTGCTCTTGTGGACGTCCCCGTTCTCGCTGGTTGCCCACGCCGCATTGGAGGCCGCAGGCGTTCGCCTCGATTTGCAACGCCGCATCTACGAGGGATTGCTTCAGGCACAGGTATCGAATACTCGGGACTCCTACGGTGCCGGCCTCCTCCGCTTCCACCAGTTCTGTGATCGTGAGGGGATCCCTGAATCCGCGCGGATGCCAGCGGATCGGTTCCTGCTCGCCGCGTTCGTTGCCGAGGCCATCGGTTCGTGCACCGGGGGCTGCATTCGAAATTGGCTCAGCGGTCTTCGTTTATGGCACCTGTTCAATGATGCGCCGTGGCACGGCGATGAAGGGTGGCTTCCTGCGTTGAAGAAATCCGCCGACAAGGGTGGTATCACCTTCAAGCGTCCACCGCTTGGCCCCGTCACGGACGAGCACATGCGGGCGCTGCGTGCTTCCCTCGACTTGGGCTCCCCATTTGGTGCAGCGGTGTGGGCGGTGGCGTGCTCTGTGTATCGAGGCTGCCGCCGCCTCGGGGAGCTCCTCATATGCAGTGCTTCCAAGTTCTCGTCCTTGCATGATACTTGCCGCGAGACCCGGATCTCCCATTCACGCGTCAACAGGCACAAGGTGCGGGATATCCACCTGGTTTGGACAAAGACGACAACGATAGCTGGTGGCGAGTGTATCCTCACCGAGATCGTTGGGCCTGATGCCGACCTTTGCCCCGTCTGGGCGTTCGACAACCACCGCCGCGTCAATCATTCCCCTCCCGCTCACACGCCTCTCTTTGCGTTCCGCTCGCCAACGGGATGGGAGCACCTCACCAAGGACCGTTTCTTGCGTTTTGCCGCAAATGTCTTCAAGACGGGCTCGTTGGAACTAGTGTTCGGCCACAGCTTCCGCATCGGTGGTTCGTTGGCATTGCTGGTCGCGGGGGTCGCACCCGAGGTCATCATGAAGCTGGGTGGTTGGTCATCGTTGTGTTTTTTGATTTACTGGCGCCGTTTGGAGAAGATTTTGCCCCTGGACATTACTCGTGCGTGGGACGCGCGCATCGCCGAGTTCGCCGCGGCGCACGGTCACCCCGCCGGTGGCGACGTGGATTTGTTTGAATTGTAATCTTTTGTTTAATTGAGCTGCAACATGTTTTATCTGCCTTTCGCTGCGCTCTGTTTGGGGCCCTCGGCCCGTTTCACTCGCCCTCGCACGAGCCTTCAGCTCTTGGAGCTCCGCTCAGCTGGGTTGCTTTGGGGCTTCGTTCGCCGTCCCTTTGCGGCCCTTGTGTACGGGTTCGGTCATCCCCGGTGCGTCCTTTTCCGACTCGGAACTTCCCGCGGCTTTCACGTCGCCTCGGAAAGTCGAGCCGCCCCGGGACGCCCGAACCCCCCCACATACACACAAAACCGTCCCGTTATATCGCGTGTATTGTGGCCGCATAGCGGTGCCACAACTTATCTCATTCATCAGCCATCCTTCCGAAATCCGTTGATCATAGCATCTAACTTGTCTTTGGAGTCTCGTGATAATGGTTAACTTTCTCCTTCTACGATGCACTAGGAAACCATTGTGGAACGAAACGACCTAGAGTCGGATCAGGCGACCTGCTTTCTACCAGCACGAATTTCGTCACGGTTACGCAACGGGAATGCGAAAATCTGTCCCCGTCATCTCAGAAAATTGACTCATCGCATCATCTACTAATTTGATCAGCGGGTCATTATCGTCCTCGACGTTATAGCCATATGCTATGCTGAGAACCACGGCCCCCGCAAATCTGGGATATTTTATCAAGAACGTACATATAAAAAAACGTTGTTATTGCACCCGTGATCCTTCCACGTGTTCGGGTTCTGTTCAAGAATATGTGTCACCCTTTCGAACTATCCTTAGCGTACTTAGTACGGTATGCGGAGGCGGATTCCAGCAATGTAAACATGTAAACATGTGGCTATAAGCCGATTCAACCTTGGGAGCGGGTGCGCAAGAACTGGGCCATGAGCCGCCGGTAGTCTGACCACGTCTTGCCAAATTGAATGGAAGCTGGCCCCTCGTCCCAACCGACAAGCCTCCTGCCCGATTGCTGTAGATCCGGCTCTTGTTGTCAAGCATTTCCGTAGCATAGTGCACGTCGTTTAGGACTAATGGATTTCCCGAACACTTTCAGATGTACGATGGGACCTAGCACAAGTGGAAGTGAATTTCGCGTTGCGTTCAACTCGACGTACCATGCTCTTTTGCCCACCGAGAGAACGTCACCCATGACTGGGACTGAGGCAAGTCGAGAGCGTTTCCGAGGATGGGCACACCCTTGGGGGAGCCACATTCTTGTTGGGCCGGAAACAATAGATAGCGAGGAGTGCAACTACTCTCAGAGCAAGTATGAACATCTTGTCGTCTTGCAGCATCGAAGAGAACGGGAGGAAAAAGAGCCACATATATTTGTTGGCGCAAATAGGGGAGTTCAAAGTTAAAACGCGCCGGACACTTTTTCGCTTTTCTCGCCGGATGCTTTTCGTCATGTGATTTTCGGCCGATTCCGTGTCACATCAGACGATGCCAAACAATCAGGCCGACTTTCCCGATCATCGCCTTCACTGTCGGGCGCGATGTCGCCCGACGTCGGGAATGGTTTTCAACGTTGAGAGCGCCATTGAGCGCACCAATCCTACCGTGAAAACCAATAAGATTAATATAAGTGATCTAATAGGTAGTTAGGTGACTGCTCCGTATTAGCATTGGGCCTATCGACGCTGCCAACATCGACGCCAACGGCACCGGGAACGATGACCGCGTCGCCAACGATGCCCACTTTGTGATGTGACTGTCCATTGATGATCCAAACAAAATCAATAAATCACCTGATGACAAGCGTCCGGCGAAAAAGCGAAAAAGCGTCCGGCGCGTTTTAACTTTGAACTCCCCTAATTTCGGTCCATCTTATTATACCCGAGGTCCCCAGAAACAGTGGTATCACCGTTGTGCGTCCCGCAACGCAGTGCCAACCAGATGAAGTCCCGAAACTCCATGTCCGTTTGTCGCTGCATTTATTCAAAGTACGACCAAGATCGAACTGCAGGACTCGTGTGATAATTTCTCTTCTAGCGGAACTCCTTGCATGTTTGTTGCACAAGGACTGTAGCAGCTGCGCCGATATTTGAGACTCACTCTTTATATGTCGTCGTTATCGCAATGAATGTTTTGGAACATCGTGGAGGAGACCAAATATGGGGCTCGGTATGGCTCGGAGAATCGGATCGGAAAGTCACGCAAAAATCCATTGACCTTGACCGTTTACGCTCATTTAGTGGCACCCGACGCATACGCCTTTCTTCGTCGTGTTCACCCACTAAAAAAATGGCCAAGAAAACGACAAAAGGGAAGAAAAAGACCTCCACAGCTCCGGTGTCCAATGCAAATGGGTGCGTGCCATGCCGTACCGGGTCTGGAACAGCATGTCTCAGCCTCTCGCGTCTAGTGGTAAGGACTCGTCTGAGCCTGTACCCTCTGCGAGCACGAGTGGGCCCAGTACACCGGTTATTGAACGTACGCCTTCGCCACAGCCGGAACCCGAGCCGGAGGAAGAGGGCGACATTCTTGTCCGCGCGGAAAAGGTCAAGGAGCAAGGCAATGTCGCTTTTAAAGCAAAAAGATTCGGCGAAGCTATCGATCTCTATACGAAAGCGATAGGTATGCTATATTCCTGGTGATTCCGAGAACCAGGCTTACGGCCATTTTCAAAAAAGAGATGAATCCGGCCGAGCCGTCGTTCCTGACAAACAGAGCAGCGGCGTATATGGGTGTCAAGCGATTTCGTGCTGCACTGGACGACTGTCAACTCGCCTCGACGCTGCAGGCCGCAGCCCCGTCGGCGAAGACACTCCTCCGCCTCGCCCGGTGCCAGTTTGCGCTCGGATCCACTACGCCCGCCCTCTCGACTCTGCGCGCCGTCCTCGCAATCGAGTCGAAGAACGCGCCTGCACTGCAACTGCAGAGCAAGATTAGCTTGCTGGAGGGGCACCTCAAGAACTTCGAGGGCGCCCGGGCGAAGAAGGAGTGGGCCCATGCACGGCTCGCCCTCGACAAGTGCCTCCAGGGCATCGAGGGTGAGGGTGGCGAGATCCCCACGGAGTGGCGGCTCTGGCGCGTCGAGCTCGAGCTCGCGCGGGGGAACCTCGATGCGGCGAACATTGCTGCCAAGTACGAGACCTTCCGTCGTTGCTTGAAAAATACTCAAAGACACTCAGCGACGCGCTGCGGCTAAATCCGAGCTCACCGGACGTGCTGACGTCGCGCGGACTCGTCCTCTTCCTCAGTGGACGCCTCCCGCAAGCGCTACAGCACGTGCAGTCTGCTCTCCGCGGCGACCCAGGCCACGAACCTGCCCAACGTCTGCGCAAGCGCGTCAAGGACGTCGAGCGCCTTAAAGAAGAGGGTAATGCCGCGTTTAAGATGGGACGTCTGGAGGAAGCGATCGAAAAATATGGCGAGGCACTGGATGTGAGTTAACTGTTATTGATAATACTCGTCCTTGACGCCTGAACCGGTCTTCAGCGCGTCGGCGAGGCGGAAGAGGAGAGCAAAGGCGGCCAGATTCGTGCAACACTGCTCTCGAACCGCGCAACGTCGCTACTCAAGGTGCCTCCTCTCCTTCATTTTCACCACGCCCCTCTGACCATACCAGCTCGATCGGCACACTGACGCCTTGCGGGACACCGATGCCTCCCTGGAGCTGATTCCTACCTCCTTCAAGGCCCTGCGTACTCGCGCGCGTATCCATCTTCACCTCGAAAATTACGACAACGCCGTCGCGGACTTTAAGTCTGCGATCACGCAGGCGAGTGCAGACGGTGGCGCGGGCGATGCCGACGTGCGCGCGCTCAAGACGGAGCTCAAGAAGGCTGAGGCGGCCTTGAAACGTAGCAAGACGAAGGACTACTACAAGATCCTCGGCGTGCCGCGTGACTGTTCCGAGCAGGAGATTAAGAAGGGATACCGACGGGAGAGTCTGAAGCACCACCCGGACAAGGGCGGTGACGAAGAAAAATTCAAGCTCGTCGTCGAGGCGAACGCAGTGCTGTCCGACCCGCAGAGGCGCGAGCGGTATGACATGGGCGAAGACGAGGACGGGATGAGCGACGGGAGTGGCATGGGCGGCGGGATGAACGGCATGGATCTCTCCGAGCTGTTTGCCCAGTTCCACGGCGGTGGGGGTGGGTTTAGTCCCGGGGGCGGATTCGGGGGTGGCGGGTTCAGTGGTGGATTCTCCGGCGGCTCGCATTCGCATGGGGGGCGGAGCCATTCCTCATCCCATGGGTTTGGATTCTAGACGGTGGATGGTACATAATTCTTTTATAATTCGTTTTTGGCTTTGAGCAAGAAGAAAATCCGAGTAATCACAGGTGATCTTGGAGGCCAGGGGAGGGCATTCCTGGCACTTCTTAGTTTAAAGGGCTCGCCAGCAATTCCAAACTAATTTTCAGTTACGATTGGGGATCGCACAAAATGCAGACGAACTCCTGTTAGCCACTACACACTTTTTTCCTTTTACTCCCATCGCCTCTCGTGCTTTCCTTTCCTTCCCTTTTTCAACTCTATCCTCGGCCGATACGACGCTTTGGCAGTCGAGCAGAGGCGTCGCCCTCTAAGTTCTTCGAACAAGCACGAGCTGACATTCACGCATGGACCAAAATCCGATAAGACCTCTATGGCCGGGGCCTACCGTCATCTGTTCCACTTAATACTTCGGTAATGCCAACGAGTTCCTGAGACTTGAAAGTCCGTGGGGGGCTTTTGACCTTGTTCACTAGACGACACCAACGCCCCCGCTTCTTTGAGGATTGTCCACGGGTCCAGCTGCTACAGTGCCGGCTCAAGACCACCGCCTGCGCCACACCAGACTCCGCAAGACCCTCACGTTTAAATTGGGGTTCAGCCCAACACCTCAAGACTGGCGAAGGCTCAAGCTCTCAAGGCCCTCCACATCGCTTGCAATGGAAGTTCAAGACCTCGAGGTGCAAGATCCTACTACATAGTACGACTCGGAGACGAGGTGCAAGATCCCTCAAACTTCGCATGAAGCCCATACATGTATGATATCAAGATGCCTTTAATACTGGGGGCAACTCAAAATACTGAGCCGATAGGATCCTACACACGGCCCGTTGTGCGACCTCCGAAAATCCCGTTCAAGAACTCACCCACGACCACTAGTGAGTACCCCCAGACCACAGCCAAGCTGAAACCGGCATTGAGCGTATTCAAATGCTGGGAGGAATGACGCTTGAGACGCCCCGGACTAATCTCCCAGAGGCAGAGCAGATCAATTCCCTTGAACCTTCTGGCCTCAGGATATTCGTTGATCGCATGCTCCTGAGCTTTGTGCCAGTGTGCCTCTGAGAGACTCGTCCTGGACAATCTCGAGCGTCATACCACCAAGAATTGATCTATCTTAACAAACTCAATGACGGCCAACTGATTTGAATTGCATTTTTTTCAAAATTATTCGTTGTTATTTTCTCACGCGGCGCCAATCAACTCCGTGCACCCGGCCCATTTGTGTTCTGCCGTCCTTAGTCGTCGTCGTGACGGTCCCTTTGCTCATGGCGGTTCAAATCATGTTGGCTTCAAAGATGTGTTACAACTGATAAGTACACGGTAATAGTACACACTGCCTATCTAATGTAGAACACGATTTCGTATGAGAACACTTTCATTGTTCGAGAATGAATGTTGGGATGGACAACGGTCAGCACGGGTTCAAAGCTTCAGTATCAAGATCATACTCCTGGAACTCAGATCGACCCGCATGCGTCGAAGGCCCCAGAGAGGCTCGGAGTCTATTGGGGGAGACGAATGCGAGATGGCGATACAAACGGAGTGCGTAGCTAAATAGGTGCGGGTAAATGCTGTAAGTATGGGTGGGATAGCAAAATAAATGCACTGACGAGAGAGTGAGAGGGTGGTGAGAAGCCAGCTCTATCTCGCTAGGTTATAAGTTACCTGAGGTGGGCCCAAGCATTGCGCTTGGGCTGCGAAGATGTCGACCTTGCTTTCGGCCGCTGGGGCGAAGGTCAAAGCGGTGTCACGGTGGACAAAAGGGTCTTACCCGGAAAGACAATATCCGAGGGGTGGATATTGTCCTGCATTCCACTTGCGACCTGAGTAGGCAGGAATGCTCAGGTAAGTACAAGGGAGGCATGAAGCACGCGTTGGCACACCATATAAAGACTTATCTTGACCTAGGTCGAGATGTTACCTAAAAGTTCATAACTGTAGTCAAATCAAATTAATAGAAAATGGGTCTTTCCTTTTCGCATAAAATTGCAGCAGAAATATGAAGAATCAGCAGCTGTTTTGACACCGCAATTTTATCCACTATCAGCGAGGTAAAAAAGGACTGCTGAAAGATCAACTTTCAGTAGCCATTTCCAGTGAGAAGAAAGGTCTTTAAAAATTCCTTTGTTCAGGCTGTATTACAAGTCGGATATTCCAGACGAGAGGGAAGGTTGCTATTGGGGCATTCAGTGTTCTGACACTTGGAGGCCATAATTTGTCTATTTCGCTGGCATGGGAGGCAACAAGCGACAATTACGGCCTACAAACGGATTGATTGGATGGACAACTGCCAACATGGATCGGCCGACAGACCGGTCCTGGGCCGTCCGTGGTGCGTGGCCGCTGGCAGCGCGCAGTTACCGGGGACGACGGGGGCAGGTTAGGGATTTGGGCTCCGTGTGCACAGTTGGTTTCCGGACCCCTTGCGCGTGATCTAGAAAGACGCTACCTTTCTGCTGCCAGCAGAGACTAAACTTGGTGGCAAAGAGTCGTTGAATTTTGGACGATTGAATTGGTACAATACTTTGGTCCAGGGTGTCAACAGGTATCAACTATTAGCAGACGAGAACTTTGGCAGTCGGCGGTGTGAAAATAGAGGGCTATAAATGTGCTGAACAAGAATAAGTGGATGAGCTCAGAAGATATCTTTAAGTATCAAAATTACTGTGGCACGGGTTGCACGGCGATGATTAATATTTTACGAAGAAAGACGAGTTGCTAAGAGAATCAACGGTGTCAGACGACCGCGATACTTCGACAGAGTTTAGGGGGTTAGAGCTGGTTTTCCAGTACAAGAGCACTGGGTATTTAATTCGGAGTCCCGAGGAGTCCGATAGTATGGTGTCGGTCATCCGTGTTGAAACGTTGAAGAGCGGTGTACACCCAAGTTGAAGTTACAACGCATGGCGTTTGTGTGAATCCAGGTGTGGTAAATGATGTCAACATACATGCGATTCGGAACTGTCAGCCACTTCCGAGTCTCCGACATTGGGTGATTGAACGTGCGCCCAGATAAGGTGTCGGTATCCGCTGAGAACTATGTAGGTGTGTTCATCCTCTCGGAGGACACGGTCGGGAATTTTCGGATGGTGGTAGAGGTCTGCCGTAAATGGGTCGTCGGGGCGGAAGCTTTTTGATTTGATCTCCTACATTCGGCCATGCTCCCTCTAAGCCCGATGCGTCATATATAAGCCTAAAGCAAAACTTGGTCTTCTCTAATGCCCTTCTTCCGCAAAAGTACCCATCCAAGTGAAGAGCCTTCTCGCGTCGAGCACGATCATGTCAAGGAGGGCCAACGGATAGAAATCCTCCTAGACCACGACTATGTTTTTCTCCGCGGTACGGGGGTTGACGTTGAACCAACCCGACTCTCTGGAAATGTAGCACTTTATCTAACCGAACCTACGACAATTCGGTCCATTACCCTTCAGTTTCGCGGCAAGGCATACCTCCCCGTTCCCCCGCCGGACCCGCAGGCGCCGAGTAATCCACCGTCAACGTACATTATCTGCAAACACAACTGGTCATTTCTGGAGGGCGAGAAAAAACACAGTTATACGCTCAAGGCGGGGCGCCATCTCTTTCCGTTCCAGATCCAGGTCGGCGGGTCGTTACCATGCAGCATAATCACCGACGCATTTGGTGGTGCATCCGTGACATACAAGTTGCGCGCCGTCGCGCAACGCACTGGCACATTCAACCATAACATCCAGGCGGTCGCACCCGTGTACATTCTGCGCTCGCTGAGCCAGACTGCGCTCGAGTATCAGCAGACACGGGACATTGAGCACGTCTGGGCGGACAAACTCATGTTCTCCATCGCGATGCCGCACACCGCCTGGGCCGCAGGGGACGAATTTCTCGCTCTGCTCAAAGTCACACCGCTCGCCAAGGGTGTGGGCGTGCTCTCCGTGACTACCTCTCTACGGGAAACGACCAAGGCGTTTGGGCGTCCCCACGCCCTCACGCGTACGGTCGCGAGTGTGACGCACGAAATAATTGGCGGGAAGGCCGTGGAGGTCAAGGAGCCTGTGGATCCCAGGGGAAAATTCGCTTTGTCGTTGCGATCTGATCCGACGTATGAAGCAGGTCCAAGCAGCAGCAGCAGCAGCAGCGCAGGTCCTCTTGATACCAACAGTTCACCTGAGCCGTCGCCCAGCGAACCGACAGGAGACGAAGACGACGTGGTTGGTATCCTTTTGATTAACATTTTATTCGCACATTGATTCGCCACAGGTTGTTGTCCTGCACTTGCGCCTCCCGTCCCATTTGACGCCGAGCCATAAACTCGATCCCTTAACCGTTGCGCATGTGATCCACTGGAGTGTTCTTGTTTCCAATGCCGACGGCCACCTCTCGGAGCTATTCTGCACCCTCCCCGTTATCCTGCTCGACCCACAGCTCCTGAGCGAGGCACGGTCGTACACGAAAGTCGCGCGCCAGCTGCTCGTCGGTGGGCCAGAGGTCGCCCCGGAACCGGACGACGCGAACGAGCTGCCGAGCTACATTGCCCACGTTCGCGACCGGGTCGCGAACATGTTCTTTTCAGAGGGAAACACTATGCGCGTGAGGAATCCCTGGGTCCAGTCGGGCATGGACCCCATCCTCGTCGACGGGCGAAAACCCTACTCCAGGGACCGCACGCCCCTCGAGCTAATCTCCGACACTAATGACCCATATGTGCCCGACCCCGCGCATCCTGTGTTCCTTAACTGGGTCAACGCGGAGCTGCTCATCTCGCAGGGCGCAACGAAGATGACGATCACGGCCCCCGGAGTGGACGAAACGAGCGCGGAGGGCAGCACTAGTGCGCCAACGCCACATCCGGACCACCCGCCGACGCCGCCGACGCCCTCCGCAGACGGCATCCCGACTTATACGCACACGAGCAACACGAGCCGCGCACTCCCGGGGCTCTTCGTCGCACTCATGGAGCCTACGAGCGCGCTCACGCACCCACACTGGCTCACCACACGCCCGGACCCGAAGGACTCGCGCGCGTCGTCGATCGACGTCCAGCGGCGGGTGCGCGAGGTGTCGCGGCCTGACCCCGAGGTTGGCTCGGTCCTGTTGCACCGCGCGTTCACGGAGGTGCCGGACTACGATGTCGCGCTGCGCGGGTTCCTCGGCGGAGTGCCGCCACTGAGCAGCATGCAGGGGCTGCCGTCGTATGACGAGGCGTCGAGGAGTGAGACGCCGGACTTGCGAGCTGGGGACGAGGGCGCTACTTCATCATGACTTTGGTGTATTGCATTTTGTATCATTAGCATTAGCGAACTGGGTGGAAGGCAAGTTAGTAGAGTCTCTAGTCCGAGTCGTCCTTGTGCAGATTGGATTACACGAATCTAATTACATGAGAAGATGAAATTGTATGAGGGTTCGTTCATGGTGAAGACACGAGTGCTACAACACAGCTTTGAAAGCTCCTACAATAAATAGTAAAGAGCTACGGGAGCGTCTCACAATAACTAGAGACATGCAGAGTTTCCCTAACAAACAAAGTTCTTCATCTGCAAGACTGGCTTCGGCCCCTCGCCCGGGCACGCCGTCGACCCCGCCCCGAGATGTATACATACATACCCGTCTCATGAATATCCGGATTGCCCAAATAGAAAAGCATAGGGTCAAGGAAGTCGTTAGTCGAATGGAGATGCAGGATTCGTCGCCGCGCAGGTCCCACATGAACGTCACTAGGTTCCTACGACCCAGGTGTTGGTTTCGTGAAATCCAGCCGTCGCGAAACGGCGGTACGCGACTTGGCGTCGTCTGGCGAGGACAGCTTGCGCTTAAGGCGATTCGTCTTGCCGGTGAGCGTGTTCCCGTCGAGCTCTTCGAGCGGGTGCGCCGCGGTGAGCAGGGCCGCGCATTTTGGCAGTTTGGACGGATGGGAGGGATACGGCAGGGCGAAGAAGTACGCGTGAGTGAGCGCCTAGATCGGGATAGTCAACACACAAGTGACGGAATAGCCAAGAACTGCAAACGTCTTTGGCGGTGATTCGCTTCCGGGGCTCGTATATCAGGCACTGGCCAAGGAGACTCAGCGCGTCGGCGGTGGCGGCCGTGAAGAGGTCCCGCAGCGGCGTCTTGGGGAATTGTCCGATGGGAACATAGTCGGGGAGCTTGGTATGCCCCGGCCAATCCTGCTCTGTCGGCGTGCCCAGTGCACGGAAGATCGTCTTCAACTGATCCATGTCGCTTTCTCCAGCTAGATACGGAGTGCGGAGCATGAGCTCAGCAAAGATGCAACCAACAGACCACACGTCCACCGCCGTAGAGTAGTATCGGCTACCGAAAAGGAGCTCTGGAGGGCGGTACCATCTTGAGTACGTGGATGAGAACAAGACGGGCGCAAATTCAAACCGCCTCGTACCGTGTGATAACCTGGCAGGTCATTTTATACCCAGGGTCTGCAAAGTCGCGGGCAAGACCGAAATCAGCTATCTTGAGCTGGCCGTCGGAAGCGATGAGCAAATTGTTGGGTTTGAGATCCTGTGCACGGATTGAGGCAAGGTGTATGCGGGTGAGCAAAATATTCCATACGCGATGAAGAATCCAGTTCCGGTGGCAAAATTCGAGCCCACGAAATGTCATCGCCATCCAGCTTTTTATGTCGGCCGGGAGGAAGACCAGGGAACGGTCTTTGATTATCATTTCCAGGTCCGAGTCAAGGAATTCTAGCACGAGATTTAAATTTGTTTTCGAAGAGAACACGTCAAGGAGCTAGGAAACAAAATAAGCTTGAAGGTATACCGGTTGTCGGTTTAATTGTCTTGCCTCTATTACATTCTGGTGCTTTAGTTCTCGGAGATACTTCACCTCGCGAATTGCAGACATGTCTAGCCCATCCTTAAACTGCCCAACCTTGATCTTCTTTATAGCGACCTTGCGGTTGGTAGAGGCCTCCCTTCCTGAGAAAATTGTCTAGTTTTGGGTGCATGGACACGATAACCAGACTCACCTCGATACACCACGGCGTAGGTACCTTCACCGACTTTTTGGTCTTTGACCCTTTACGATTCGATCTGAAACACGGCCAATTGCTGGGAACTACCCGCTTACCATCGTTTTTGCCGCTCCGTGTTCGCTTTCTCGACAGCGTCCATGTCGGCTGTGGGCTAGCTGCAGCCCTTGTTAAGCGGGGAAGTCAAAACGTGACTCAGGGGCTTCGTACTCTTCAACTCTCTTCAGTACACTCAGAGTAACACTAGCTGCTTTATATGCTTCAGAATTTATAATATTCAGCGCTGGTGTACATTCATGAAGTGGCTGAACTGCCCAACGAGTTCTCGATGTGGCCACTGGTCGCCGAATCTGATGCGCTGTCATTCAGTCCTCGGAATACTGTTCCCTCAGCTTGACTCCGACCACCATGTTGTCCTTCGCGGCGCCGAGCTGGCAAACCGCAATCTTGGCTCAGAATGTGCGCAAAGGCCCTCTAGGTTCCGGCAAAGCGCGGATGGCCAGCCTCATCATACCCAGGGTCTATCTCTCGGACTATTTCACTGCCATTGACGAGAAGCAACTCAAGAAACTCCACATCACTCATGTTGTCAGTGTAATTGACCGCGTCCCTGCCATCCCGGAATGCATACCAGAGCAACAAAGGCTGCATATTCCCATCGCAGATCGTGTAGACACGGATATTGGCTCGTACTTGGACCAGACGACCGAATTCATCACTTCAGCTCTGGTGGAGAACGAAGAGAATAATGTATTGGTGTGTGGGACTATGGTTTCATCTGGATACTGTGCCCATGAAAGTGCTCATAGGTACATTGCTTCCAAGGTGTTAGCCGGAGCGCGACTGTGGTATGCGCGTACATCGTTTCAACGACAACCATGACAGCGTGCGTGTAGAGAGCACTGTTAATCTTTCCCGTACTGATCGTGTGTTACAGCCCAGAGTCAATATCCTACGTGCAGGCAAAGCGTTCTGTGGTATGTCCGAACGCCGGGTTCCGGACCCAGTTGCAGACGTGGAGTGCCCAATATTATTCAAACGACGCCAAAGCAACGACCCGATATCAGAGGATCTCGCAGGGGATCGCTGAACGGATACGAGAGTTGAAAGCCGTGGCCGGAGCACCGCCCACTGCCGTTAAGAGAATAAAGCGGGTTAGCTGACTTCCGAGATCACACAACGGGACATTGAGGGCTATAATACACATGATTATTTAATACAATATCTTCGCTTGTCGCTGCGGCTGTATACCCTGTACCTATATACCTTATAGATCAGGATTTAAATCCAGATCCAAATCGAATAATTGAGGTTGAGGAGCACGTAAATCCTGTCGGTATGGATTGGCGCCAGGCGCCAAATGCTGGCTTGCGTCGGGCGCCTTTGGTGGTGAGATGGTTGGAGCTACATCGACGGTCAGAAAGGGTTCGTAATGAACATGGTGCAAACAGACCTCGTCCGACAGAATGTGTTTCCCCAAGCAAGCCTAAAGGTGCCTCGGCATTGAGGCGACCTCGGCGCATCTTTTCTTCGTTGGGAAACGGAGGGAAGAACAGAGGCGGCGGGGGTTGGCCAGGAAGTGTAAGGTCAGGCATATTTGGCGGCGCGGATGTAAATGCACTGAGGCTCTGCGCATATGCGAGGAGCTCAGGATACGGAATAGCCGCTGTGTCGCGTCCGTGAGCCAAAGTTGAAGATACGAACGGATTTATCTCACCTTTCTTCGCCTGTTCTATAGATTTTATTCGCTCCTCCCCTTCCTCAATCATTTCTTCCAGTTCGCGTTTACCTGCCTCCAGCTCCGTGCAGATCTCCCGCCACCGCCGATCCAGCTCTAGAATCTCATCCTTTAGAGCTTCAATTTTGCGCTGTTTTATTTGGTGTGTATGTGCGAGGTTCACAGCAGAAGACAGAGCCTGGTCACAGGCGAGAAATGCAGAAAGCGGTGGTGGCGGCGGTGGTTTGGATTGAAGAGGAGATAAGGAGAGAAACAAGGTGTGCGATACATTCTGTAGGTCAGTGAGAGGACCAAGGAGTATGGAAGACATCGAGGATTCATTTTGACTGCTCGGAGGCATGAGAGGCGGAGTTAGCGCGTTATTTGGCGCTGTTGAGACAACTCTCATCTCTCAACTTCCGCGTCGTGTGCCTTGGTCAACTGTTGTCTGCCAGCGAACGGCCGGCTTTGAGTCTGTAAGAACGTGTGCACGCCATGTCGCGTCCCGACCCGGCGGAGCTGTACGAATTAACAGAGAGTGGACAAGTTCCCTCTCCGTTACAACAGATTCATTTCGCATCGAAATACGTGGATGGGAACACAATCGACTGGCTGCGGGAAGAAGCGGCCGAACGGGAACGCACAAATATTCAGCGGGCGCAGCATGGTGTTCGTGGCCTCCTGCTCCCATGGTCCGTGTCCGAATCTGACGGTTGTAATATCCCTGGAATTCACCCGTTCTCTAAGGTTGGATGCAGCCCGGATGTGGCTGATAGTCATTTTAACTGGGTTTGGTGTAGGCCTGGCGGGAGGTTGGCTGGACGTCCTCGTCAAGTGGTATGTTTCTCTTTCTATTTCGATTCGATCCAGTGAACGATGTTGCTTTAGGCTTGGAGACCTCCGGGAGGGGCGCTGTTCTTATGGATTTTTCTACAACCAAGTCGCATGTTGCAGCGATGTAACTTGTGCGTGCGCAGTGACTAACGTGTGTGCGTCGTTTTCTGAGATTGCTACATACAGCCGGAGAAGCGTGCACTGCGTGGTTGACTTGGAGCGAATACTTGAACGTGGAATTCGTATTTGCGCAATCGCTTCTGCACTCTTTCGTGTACGTTACGTTTGCAGTAAGCGGCATCTTGATCTCTCCTTCAAAGCATTCTCAGTCTCCTTTTCAGGTCGCGTTTGCTGGGAGTGCCGCAGTACTCGTGAAAAGTTATGCCCCATATGCGTTCCATACTGGAAGTGAGCTAGTCTTTCTCCCTCGCCCGTAACGTCAAATTAAATTATTTTGCCAGTCCCAGAAATCAAAGCAGTTAGTTTGGAACCAACGAGTACTTTGATCGCATACTCATTGAAACCCAGATTCTAGGAGGTTACGTCCTGACCGCATTTTTGACCCCCTGGACTCTGCTCATCAAAGCTCTTGGTCTCGCTCTTGCGGTTGCATCGGGGCTTTCTCTGGGAAAAGAGGTTCGTTCGATGGACACAGCCAGGCGACCACTAACATTTACATTTTAGGGGCCACTAGTACACGTCTCCTGCTGTATGGCGTATTTGCTTTCTCGATTCTTCAAGCAATTTCGGAATAGCGAAGGTTCATTCAATGATCTTCCGTCCAATACATATTCAACAAATTCCCTTAGCCCAGCAGCGGAAACTTTTGGCCGCTGCAGCTGCCGCCGGAGTGTCTGTGGCATTTGGGAGTCCGTTGGGAGGTGTCTTATTCGGTCTCGAAGGTCAGCCTACTCGTAACGCGTCGAGATAAGGGATTTAACCCCCCCCCACACAGAGCTGGATACGTTTGCAAATGAATCTGAAGTGATGTGGCGGGGTTTTGTGGCATCAGCCGTTGCCGCTGTCTCGCTGCAGTGGGTGAATCCGTTCGGAACCTCGAAGCTCGTCTTGTTCCAGGTGACGAGTGTGAGCGATACCTGGCGTGCGTTCGAATTGGTAAGTCATACACGCCCGCTTTCTTCCTGTCTGTCCCTTAACGTTTATCTTAGATCCCCTGGCTCACGTTGGCCGTGATTGGGGTATGCACTTTCCTTGGATTCTGATCTTCTCTGACCTCGGGCTAAATCAGGGTATCCTCGGCTCAGTGTTAATCAAACTCAACGTCGAGGTCGCGCTGTACAGACGAAACAGTGTTTTGAACGAGTGGCCGGTCCTTGAAGTCGTCGGTGTGAGCGCGATTACTGCTGCCATAAGTTATCTGGTAGGTCTTAACAACCTCCGCCAACCTTCTCCTAACGACTTTGTTGCCTAGGTTGTATTCTCGCGGTAATTGTTTTTGATCGCGACTGTGCCATGCCTGACTCGAAATCACAGAGTCCAAGCTTCCGAGTTGGTAGCAAACCTCTTCCAGGAATGCGATCCTACGAAGATTGATTACCACGGCCTTTGCAAGTACGCGGGGTCCCCCGAAGTCTCTTTATCCTTGCTTAGACCCTGCATCTAGTCCCACCGCGATGTGGGAGAACGTGTTCCTTCTGGTGCTTACGGCCGCTCTCAAAATCTTGTTAACTGCTTGGACGTTTGGAATGATGGTGAGATGGTACCGAACCAAGCGATAGTCAGAAACTCAACGGTAAATCATCTAGATTCCCGCTGGTATATTTTTGCCCACCATCGCCATCGGTGCATGCCTTGGTCGGGCAGTTGGTATGCTGACGTACATTCCTCCAACTAAATATGCATATCCTCGAGTCTGATAAACTGAGCAGGCAAGGTCTTCAACGTACATATCCTACCGCTTGGATATTTCTCTCTTGTCCGCCTGATCCCTCGGTGCGATGCGTCTCGCCCGGCTTTTACGCCGTGATAGGTGCCTCAGCGATGCTTGGCGGGGTTACCCGCATGACCAGTCAGTTCTCCGCCTTCCCTTGACGCCGGTCATTGTGTTTATGCTTGTCTATCAGTATCGCTCGTCGTCATTCTTTTCGAGGTTGGTCGGTTATGCTTCTACTGGTTTGTTTGATGACATAACATTTCTCTAGTTGACTGGTGCACTATCCCACGTCCTTCCGATCATGATCAGCGTCATGGTGTCGAAATGGGTCGGCGACGCGTTTGGAAAAGACGGAGGAATATACGCGGTTTGGATCGCGATGAGAGGGTATCCGTGGCTGCCGCCCGTCGATTTTCACGACAGAGGCGAGACTGGTGCGCATTTGATGAGACCGCTGCAGCGACTGGTCGTTATAGAAGACGAGCGGGAATCTCTTGCGGAGCTCGGTGCGCTGCCAGCTTCGTTGACCGTGCATGTCTTGATGGGATTATTCCCCAGATGGTCTGCTGAATGATCATGACTTCCATGGCTTCCCTGTTGTTCGGCGACAGGAATTCCTTGGGTTCATCACTCGGGATAAACTGCAGTTGGCCATCGGTACGTTGCGCAATCTGAGGTGCAAGTTGGCGTTAACCATTGCATTAGCCCCACTCCTCGCTGAAGATTTTGGTGCTGGGAGATCGAGGCGATGCGTCTTCTCCCAGCGAAGTTCTACCAATCCTGAGGAGGAGGTCGATCTTTCAGGTCTCCTTGAAGAGGCTGTATTACAACTCAGGCACGAAGTTCCTAAAGAACTCGTGGTCAGCATGTTCCAAAAATTGGTATGTCATTTTCAGAGCCTGCTTGGCCCCTGGCTGACGCGACCGTAGAACCTCCGCCAAATCATCTTTACCACGGGAGGGAAATTAACTGGGATGGTGACCAAATCAGACGTCGTTACACTACTTACATGCAATTTCCCTCACACAGCGTCGTTGTCTGCAGGGCGACGGCCGGGGTAGCGGCAGCAGGATGGTATATAACATGTACGATATTAGACCAATCTCAGGACCCTTTCCTCTACGAGTCGAAAAGCTCGCCTTGTCCATCTGCTAACCCTCCGAAATAACAAGTGAGGGCCTTGAGTTTTGATCCCATCCACTCCTCCTCTACTTCCACCTGCTCCTTTTTATCCGGGTCGCTGAGCAAGGCGCCAATCTCGTCCAGTTGGGTGTTCCGGGGAAGATAATAGGCAATATTCGGAGTGATCCTCCGGGACAAGTGAAACAGGTCTGCCCCATGAATCGGCTGAATTGAAGCAAGTGTGTAAGTTGGGTGGGTTGCCTCCCCTTCGACAGGAGACTCGGGCTTCGTCGGTGACGAGGGCCGCGTATCGCCCGCGAGATAGCTCGGGCCGCCCCACGGCGGACTCAGAAACACAACGTCAATTTTACGCGGCGAAGCGCTGTGTATTGCGAGGTATGCATTGGCGAAAGATATGTAGTCCGTGAGAATAAATTCTATCCGGTCTGCAACCCCGTAAATCTGCGCGTTATGCCGGGCGAGCGCGAGCCGGGTCGGGGAGATGTCCAAGGCGATGACTGCGCTAGATGAGGGGCGAGAAGCGGGCCGGGTGGTCCGACGCACCTCGTTCACAGGTCTTGGCGAACGCGATTGCGTTCCCGCCCACGCCGCAGAACGCGTCGAGGATGGTGTCGCAGCGGCAGCGCTCTGCTATCCGATCGGCGACGAGTTCCGGCGTGATACTGTACCACCCCTCTTCATCGAGGAGGCATCCAGACTCGTATAGGGAAAGAAATCGCATCCGCTGGGCGAAATCTGGTGATGGGGATCAGGCGCATGTCAGACAAGGTATAAAGAAAAACGGACATTTTTTGAGGTGTTCTGGAACATGCGACGCGTGCTCGTAGCGCGGAACCATTCCCGTTGCATCGTATGCTTTGATGTATCCCGAGTCTGAATACTCCGCCGGGACGCTCACTGCGCCCGCGTCGCTCGTTTTCCGCTTTTTCGCGGGACGGATATCGGATTCCGGTGGGCCAGATGGTTCTGCCGATTGCTGTAAGAATCGAGAGACGCCAGATAAGCCTCCTCTGCGCTTGCCCATCGCGTCGCGAGTTGAAGGGAGGTGTTGACAGATATTTGTCACAGCCGCTCTTGCCTTCAACGCTCCAAAAATGTTCTTCATCGTTAGTCTTGTGAACCATGTCGCTGCCGTTCTATCAATGTAGCCTCTCTGTTGCAGAAAGAACTGACGCACACAATTCTCCTACATCCATCCTACTTTGGCCCGCGCATGTTAAGTTTCCTCGAGTCAAAACTGTATTCAGATGTGGAGGGCACCTGTTCTGGCCAGTTCGGCTACATCATCGCGGTGGTCTCGATTCTGGACATTGGCAAGGGTATGGTTCTGAGTGGGAGCGGCCAGGCCGAGTTCATCACACGCTACCGGGCCATCGTGTTCAAGCCGTTCAAGGGTGAGGTCGTGGATGGCGTCGTGAATAATGTGAACAAGGTTTGCCATGCCCCACACCACCTTCCTGCGTACCAGCTCCTGAATCCTGCCACGCAGATGGGCTTCTTCGCGGACGTCGGACCGCTGTCGGTGTTCGTATCTCACCAAGTCCGTCCACCTTTCTTGGCTCGTGTACCGCGTTCCTTTAAACGTGCATTTGTTCTAGCTCATACATCCGGACCTGCGGTTCGACTCGAATTCGAATCCGCCCTCGTTTGCGTCCGTGGATCAGGTATAATTTCCGAGCCGTTTCGGAGCGCAGGTCTCACACAACCCTAGATCATTGAAAAATCTACGCATGTTCGTCTAAAAATCGTCGGCACTCGGGTCGACGCCACGGAGATTGTACGTGTCGGCCACCCCAGCTAACGTTATATTGATGTCGTGTAGTTTGCCATTGGGACGATTAAGGAAGATCATCTTGGGGTTATTGATTGACATTCTCTATCTCATGTACTCGACAATCCGCGTGTAATTCTGAAACTCTGGTCCCATTACTGTAATTAGAAGGAGGCGTACTAAAGCAGGCATCTAGGTTACAAATACAGCTCGGTCTGCGGGCAGGGATGCATCAAATCAACAACCGGTGGGAGATTTCTGGAGAAGCCAGGGCCGAGTTGAGTGCTCGGAGTGCCACTGTGGTGATATTAATTAATGTTGCGCGACGGGTTCGGGAGATCACGTACGGATGGAACCTCGATCGCGCAGACGGGCGAACGAACGGTCGGTCGGAGACGGCAGGTTTTCCTTCTTCAGCGGAAGGGCTGCAGAACGCGACGGGGAGCGTGGCGAGACGTCTATGCTTAGGTCCCGACACAGTGGCTCGTCGGTGGCAATTGCTCGAGGAGCGTCGTCCCATGTGGGAGGGCCCGCTGCGACCCACTTGCGCGGTTCCAGTTCGACTTCCTCGAGGAGCTCGAAGGGTGGGAGGTCTGCTTCGACCGGGGCCACGTCGAGTGTGGAAGTGGACGCGTCTGAGTGGTCGTATACTGAAACAAGTTCAACGGGGCGGGCACAAAGAGAAAATATGTTCGTACAGCCAAAAGGGAAGAGGAGGCTGCCCCGAGGGGTGTCCTCGAAGCCTTGGATGTCAAGATCCAGTTCGTCTAGGAGGTTGATGATAGTCTCAGTCATTTGTGGTGTAGGGCTTGTGGGTGCTTGAGTCAAGACCACAACGGCTTTATACTTTCAGACTTGGCCACACGGAGAAAGCCGAAGCCAGACACGCGAGCTTTGGCAACCTAGTAACGTAATTATTGTTTCTGGCCTCCAAGTCCAACAATGGCGGGGGTCACTTCGTCGTTCGACGGGTTACGAGGGACTCGTTTCCACTCCAGGACAGAAAACAAGAGAACAGTCCAAACTCGACTTTAGGTTCTTGTTTTCTCAGTTGCCAGGACTACACCAAAGCGTCGATGCCGCTAGACTCGAAACCGGTTTCCCAGAGCTTGATTACACGCGTTCCAGACAGCTCGAGAGATCCGATTCAGCCGCCTGGACAGAGCAGTCGTGCATTCACGGCAGCAACGCTTTCTCACCAGTTTGGCAATATTCAACGCGGTACGCTCAAAAGTACATGCTTCAATCCCCTCTTATCCTGACACTGCTGCGGTGATCTACCTATCGAACGTTCATCTCCACATCGAATATACACTCGGCGTCTTTCTCCCATAAAATGGCGTTATCAGTCCCTTCATAACTCCGCCAACAGGTTGGCACCGGAGGACCTGGGCCGCGTACATCGCGACACCCGCGACGCAGCTTGCTATCAAGGGTTCGACGCTGCGGTACGTGTCCAGTTCCTCTGACAGCAAAGGTTCTTCTGGGAAAGGTGCAATTTTATTGGAGAGCAGACGTGTTGTGTCGTTTGACGAATATATGTTTTTTGAAGTGAGGATTCGGGCGCAGTTGATGTTTTCCTGCATTCCTCTTGAGCGTCAGTCGTAGTCAGTTTTAGAATGTTGGCATAGTGGCGAAGATAATTCGGACAGCTCTAGACTCTTGTCATAAGAGGGATTGCAAGGAAGACGAACCGAGGTCCGAAGAAGACCGAAGATCAACTTCAAAGTTTGTTTGGCACCGCGCCTCTTCGTCGCTGTCCGCAGCGTGGACTTGCATACGTGTACTCTGCATGCACAATGCATCGGCATTTATGTGCTATATTTCTCTTTTTGCTCTGTCTGCCCTGCCTGCTCGTAGCCCAGGAGCCATCCCATGAAATAACCAGCTTCCAGAACTTACCAGCTAGACTCTTTTTCTTCGATGACACTACAGTGAGTTCTGATATTCATCCAAAAGCGCGTGCTGAATCTGAGCGCCCAGTCTGCTATTTACCATGACGCCATTGAAGGCAACATATACGTGTCGTCGGACGAGGGCAAGACGTGGAACCGTGCAGAGGATATTCCGAAAGGAGCCGCAGTAATGGTCATTGAGCATCCCTTTGACAATTCTTATGTGCGAATCATCCCTATTCGATCTCCCTACTCCCCGCTGACCCCGCCCAGGCATTCGTTCTGACGCGTCAGAAAACACATTACCGGACCGACGATCGGGGAAAGACATGGAGGTCTTTCGAGATGCCCATTAACGCTGCCCTCGTATCCCGGCCACTTTCCTTCCATTCCGACCCCAAAAAGTTCGGGTACATCCTCTACCAGGGGACCGTGTGTGATAAAATTGGTTGGGGTTCCATCTGTCATGACGAGGTGCGCACCACTAGCTATGTTCAACACATACTCACTCACCCGCCGCGATAGACATACATGACGAAAGATGCGTTCAGCTCGGCGCCACGCAAGATTCTTTCCGAGACGTCCCGGTGTCAGTTCGCGCATAGCAGCGCTGAATTCAAGCACGACGCGCATCCAGACCTCGTCTATTGCGTTGCTTTCGACACCAAGACCACCAACGGGGGCCATGCGCTCTCCTCATCCCGCCTGTTCTCGAGCACAGACTTCTTCGAGGAGGACAGCAAGGTCGAAGAACTCGGCATTGGAAAGAATGCCAAAGGCGTCATTGCCTTTGCCATCGTGTCCAAATTCGCTGTCGTTGCTCTCAAGGATCTGTCGCCCGGCAGTCAGGGCGACATGTTACTCTACGTGACGATAGACACCAAGACCTGGGCCAAGGCTCAATTCCCTCACGCCTCGTCGGCCAAACTCCGCGAGAACGCCTATACGCTCGTCGAATCTACGACACACTCCCTTGCCGTGGACGTCGTGCTGCAAGACCAGGGCACCATCGGGACGCTGTTCGTCAGCAACTCCAACGGAACGTTCTTCGTCCAGAGTCTCATGGACACCAATCGGAACGAGATGGGCTTTGTCGACTATGAGCGCATCTACGGTATAGAGGGTGCTGGCATCGCCAATGTGGTCATGAACGCGGAGGATGTTGAGGGCAGAGGGCAGCCCAAACAGCTAAAGTCTCTGATCACCTTCGACGATGGAAGTAGCTGGGCGCCGCTCCACGCTCCCTCCAAGGACAGCGGCGGTCAAAGGGTGGCATGCAACACCGATGATGTGGAGACGTGTTCCTTGCATGTGCACTCCGTCACTACTCCGCACAATTTCGGACGCATATTCTCGTCTCCTGCCCCCGGGTTCGTCATGGCCGTAGGCTCGATAGGGAACTCGCTTCTACCTTACGAGGAAAGCGATACCTTCTTGAGCACTGACGGTGGGGTCACTTGGAGTATGGTCAGGCAGGACGCCCACAAATACGAGTTTGGAGACTCGGGCAGTATTCTAGTTGTCGTTAACGACGAGGACGGCGTCAGCGAGGTGCGGTATTCTTTGGATTTAGGCGCCAACTGGTAAGCAACCATCCACGATATTTATAGCTCCGTCTCTAAGCATATCTTGATAGGAAAACCTACAACTTTGGGCTCAACTTGCGCGCCCGCGGACTCGTCACCTTACCGGATTCCACGTCACAGAAATTCCTCCTTCTTGGCCAGGTCGCGCGCAAGGACCAATCCAACAGCGTTGGCCGCTTTGTCGTCGTCTACCTCGATTTCGCGGAAACCAGGAAGAGGAAGTGCGGAGAGGATGATTTCGAAAGATGGTATGCAAGAACAACGAAAAGCGAGTGTATAATGGGGCGTAAAGTGCGTGCCACGGAACATTACCGCCAAAAAAAAACTAATGGCGTGCCGTTTAGCAATGGTATAAGCGACGCAAACCAAACGCAGATTGCTACGTCGGGGGAAAGTTCTCGGACCCGGAAGGACATGAAGATCCGTGCCCTTGCACGGACGTAGATTATGAGTGGTGAGCGTCGCGACTACTGGGCTATACCCATTTCCTAAATGAATGGCACTTGCAGTGACTACAACTTCGTCCGGGAGGGCAGTGAATGTGTACCTGTTGGACCTGAACCAATTGCTGCCGATATGTGCAAGGCTCCAGATCAGACGTACAAAGGCTCCTCCGGATATCGGAAGATTCCTGGAAATACGTGCACTGGTGGAACCAAGGACGAGAAGAAAGAGAAGCCATGCTCTCAGGGTACGTCTTTGCCTTGTTTTTACTTCTCGTTATGTAAGACTCACCCCGGTTTAGCTGCACCCAAAGAAGGGGACATTATCCACCAAACGGTATGTCACGTGTCCGCGTTTTGAATGGACGTTGATCTTCCTTTCAGTTCCCATTCCCGAGCAAAATAGTTCAGCACTCGTACTTCAAAGACTCGACGGTGAGTGGATGTCTCTTGTCGAGTCGACAACCGATTGATCGAGTGCATCGAGTAGACAATCCTCGTCCGATTAGAGGACCACAGCATCTGGCAATCGAGCAACGAGGGTTACACATGGGTGCAAAAATTCCCGGAAGAACGCTTCCTGGCATTCTATCACCATAAATACAGCTCCGGGCGCGCCTACCTCATCACGAATACCAATACATTCTATTCGACCACTGACAGTGGGCGCACTTGGAATCCGTTTGACGCTCCTATTCCTCCGAACACATTCCGTGCGCAGGTCCTCCGATTCCACCCCGACTCGGACAAGCTTATCTGGACGGGGAACAAGGACTGTGATGGGCCGCTGGCCCAGAATTGCCACGCTGAAGCCTACTACTCGCGGGACCATGGGCGCCACTGGAACTTGATTGAGAGCTACGTGGTTAATTGCGCATGGGCCAGGGACGCCAAGCTGGAGGCGGATCCTACGGAGATCTTGTGCGAGTCTTATCGTGACAAGACGGGGTCCCAGAAATTCTTCATGGGGAACAACCCGCTGGCGCTTGTAGAAGGAGGCAGCTACTTTACGGAGAAACGCAAGATTTTCGATGAAGTTGTTGGGTTTGCCAAGTTTTCGGAATTCTTGGTAGTTGCACAGGTAAGAAGTCGAGGTTGTGCCTCCGCCTGCTTGCCTTGCTTACGATATTCTACAGCTCTTGCCGGAGAAGCGATCGTTGGATCTTCAGGTTTCTATGGACGGCGTTCGATTCGCCACAGGCATGTTCCCGCCAAGCATGCACCCTGAGACGCATGTGAGTACGATCCAAGTCTGTTTTAATTCAGTTCTGACGTATTCTCCTCCAAGGCGTACACCGTTCTCGAGTCGAGCACAGGCTCCCTCTTCCTCCACATGACCATGTCAGAGCCGCCACACCCGTATTGGGGCAACATCCTCAAGTCCAACTCCAACGGAACGTACTTTGGCCTGTCAATCGAGAATGTGAACCGGGATGAACGCGGGTTTGTTGACTTTGAGAAGATGATTGGGCTTGACGGGATTGCTTTGATCAACGTCGTGGTTAATCCCGATGAGGCTGCTCTAACGGGACACAAGATGCTGCAGACACGGATTACACACAATGACGGTCGGTCTTTGTTTATATGAAGGTATATTGATGCTAAGACACGCATAGGCGGGACGTGGAAGCCACTGACTCCCCCGAAGGTCGACGCGCACGGAAATAAATACGAGTGCCAGAGTACCAGCTGTACTCTCAATATCCACGGCTACACCGAACGGACTGACCCTCGGGCAACTTACAGTAGCCCTTCTATCGTCGGTCTCATCTTGGCCGTCGGTAATGTGGGCGAATCTCTCGCGCCGTACGACCAGAGCGACACCTTCCTGAGTCGCGACGCCGGATTCACTTGGGAGGAAGTGCACAAGGACGCGCACCTGTATGAGTTTGGAGACTCTGGGTCGATCTTGGTCATGGCCAACGACGAGGAACCCACCGACCACGTCTTGTTCAGCACTGATGAAGGCTTGAGCTGGCGCGAGTACCAATTCACGGACGAGAAGATGCGGGTTAATTCGATTGTGACCGTGCCATCTGACACGAGCCGGCGGTTCATTCTGATAGGCAGTGTCCCCCACTCCCCCGCTTCCATTGCCGTGCATCTGGACTTTTCAGCTCTGACCAATCAACAATGTGAACGAACTTGGCGGAATCTAATTTATCCTGTTCTCACATAGCTTTATCTAGGTGTCCTTAGCGTTGAAAACCCCGGCCACGACGATTTTGAACTATGGAGCCCAAGCGAGGAACGTCAAGAACAATGTCTATTCGGGAGACAGGTAGAGCTACAGCTATAGTCCATTCTACCCTGTTAACACTTGATTAGACTCTTTATCATCGCCGCGTGCGCAATACAAACTGTGTCGTCGGCGATCAGCCCAAGGCACAGGAACGCATCGAAAAGAACTGCACGTGCACCGCCTCGGACTTTGAATGGTTTGTTTCCTTACACACAAGTCGACGAAAAGCTGGCTTACGAATTGCCAGTGACTTTAACTACTTCAAAAATGATGCGGATGAGTGTGTTCTCGCCCCTGGCACGACCCCGTTGGCCAACGACGAGAGCTCGTGCTGGAACGGTAACGGTGAAGACTATTGGTACGAGCGGACAGCATACCGAAAGATCTCTTTCTCCACATGCGAGGGCGGTGAGCGACCAGATCGGGGAATGCGGCACCAGTGCCCTGGCTTTGCGGGACACAGTGGCTTCTTCTGGTTCATGGTTATCCTCTTACCCATACTATTTGTCGCCGGTGTGGGGTACTGGTATTACAACAGCAGCGGTTTGGCTCGGGGGTGCGTCTCTCTCATTCCTAAATAAACTTCCTTCATCTGACCGTTCATCCTAGGACCATCCGCCTGCCTGGGGATAGCACCCCTGCCTTTGGCCGGCGCGCCGGCGGAGCTTTGGACACCCTTGCTTCTGTTCCATGGTTCCTCATCGGACTTGCGGGAATCGCTTGGGAGTGGACGACATCCCGGGTCCGAACTCGTTTCCCTCAACGCAGGGGATATAGAAATCTGCCTGTCGACGAGGATGCGCAGATACTTCGCTTCGAGGATGAAGAGTGAAAATAAACGAAAATGGACCGTGACCGCTGTGGAGCTGAACTGATCCCATGTTGTCCTTTCTCTGTAGACTAAGTATGCCCTTTTATTTTATTAGTGTTTGATCTACATACGTGTACTTTTGCAATGGATGGAAATAATTTTACCTGTTTTCTGAGAATTTGGTCGCAATCCGTATTTGGTCATCCACGTCTCACGTCGGGTGACGTCGCCCAACTTGTCTCTGCGCAGCCAACTTGTCCGCTACAGCCATGAATCCCGCCGTACAAAATCTCGTTATATCGCTGGGGGTCATGCAAGGTTTTGCCCGAGCCCCTCAGCTCGCCTCTTATCTGACCGCCATGTTCTTCAGTGGCCCGAAAAATCCCGTTCGATGACCCCGACGTTCTCCTGTACGTTCGGATTGGATACGTCAGCGTGCAAGTGCTTGTTCTGGGCATTTACTACTACGTCTCTATGGCTGTAAGACTCGGTCCCTCGCCTTTTTTCGTCTTTTAATGACGGTGTACAGATCAAGTCCAAGAATGACCAGACGGTGCTGAAATACGGTGAGACCTCGATAGAACAACGTCCTCTGACGGGAAGCTAATGCCTCTGTGGGACGCAGTGGATGCACCCAATCCCATGGTACGCTTTACTTGCATTTTGCGTTCCTGCTCCGTATGAACACGTCCAATAGACGCAGGAGCCAGGTCAACTCGTCACAACCACTGTACGAGACTACGACCTTTCTGAAACTTCCAAACTCGTCCGTGTTGGCATTTCTATCTTCCGCCGCCTCCATTAATGTTATCCGGCAGCTCCGTTCCGCCTACATGGGTATCGCCATGATGGCCTTCCTGCACGGCTACATGAAGTACACCCAGCCGCTGTTTGTCCAGGCCATCATGGGTCTGAAGGCATTGTACGAGGCCACGCCCGTCCGGGTCCATCTCTTGGGACAGAAGGCAGAGGGCGACTTGAAGAGACCTTGGAAGGCTGCTGGAGGGATGTTTGGGGGTGAGTTCCAGTGGGACTCGGACGTTCTTGTATTGACCTTGGAATCAACTCAGGTGCTGCTGGTGGTCCCCAGACCGACAACGCGGCCATCACAGAGGCGGAGAAACGGGTTGGCGGTACCAGCAAGAAGGACGATTAAGTTACTGCATGATTTAATTCGAACTTTTGTGGTGAGTCCCTGCGTGACACCTGAAAAGATAATGTAGGTTTATGCACCTTCAGTCGTCAAAATTACATACAGTTTCTCTGGACCGGTAGATCTCGGGCCTCGGAGTGGTACTAATGTAACTCGCGTGTATCGGGATGGTTCAGACATAAATAAGCGGAAATTTGACTGGAAGAGCACGAAGCAAATCCGAGCGATCTTGTTCCGGTCATATGCCAGACTTCACGTACCATGAACGTCAACCGGTTGCGTTGGCACTGACAAGTACAAGAAAACGATGGCGGCCTTGTTTTCTGCCTTGTTCTCATCCACTTCTCATCCTTGTACTTTTTTTGTTCAACTTTACTTCCTCGTAGGATCATCTCCAAGCTGGACCCACAGTTACTGCCGATGTCGAATACTTTGTTTGAATTTGAACAATAGCGCTCGTGTTTTCTGCGGCGATTTAAAAGGCTCGGGACTGCTCAACAGCTCAAAGCCGACGGTGCTCCCATCTACTTCTTAAAATATACTCCGTCTTTGTGCATGCCAGTACATACCGAAGCGTACCGGAAGTTTGTTAGGAGGTTCGTCTATCAGGCTCGTTTCATTTGGAAGTTTCACTGATATTCCTCTTCATAGCACCTGGTCGAAGCGCAAACACCCCACCCACAAGTTAGTCCGTCACGATAATCATGGTATTCATCTATTCGTCCAATGTTCCTCGATTTTAATTGACCTGGGTGTCCAGAATCAACACTGGGCTTCCTTCAAATGCTGAATAGAATCAAAAAGGCCCTGATGAACCTACTATGTCAACCCGTCCCGCGGAAGCCCCATAAAGATCTCGGTGTGCCGCAGAGACTGGGATGTCTGATAATTTATGATGAAAAGACGGAACGACCCTAATGTATTGATCCCATTTCCTATTTATTCTCGAACTGTTCTCCTCTTTATAAAATGACTTGGATTGGGCCTCTCCGAGGCGGGCGCTGAACCTTTAGGTGAGTGAGTAGACCCATTATTTTTTATTCTCCCTGACTTTTGCTGAAGTGATATCATTTCTTAAATAAGTACTTCTATTACGTGATTCACGACTTGAAAGTTCAGAGCCAAGAGTTGGAAGAACAAAGGTACAGTATATATAGGTAGGTATGGGAGCACGGGCACATGCTCGGATAAATCTCCTGCCTTGTCTGCGGGGAGAAGGCCTCGAGGGCGGTGAATGGGGAGGAGTCCGGACCGCAGAAACGACTCCTGCCTGATTCGGCTACTTCTCACGTCAACGGATACTGACCCGAACATAAAGCAGAAATGACAAACGGACAGTGTTCAATATATCGTGAATACCATTGCCTTCTCTTTACGATCTGGCATTGGAACGAGTAAAAACACATAAGAAGATGTCAAATGAATATTTTCGCATTTTTTATTGCCTACTTTCCAGCTTCCTGAATCCTCACTTGCATTCCGAATTTTTCCGAATCCATGACAAGCAGAATATGACAAAGTTTTGTTTGCACTTGTAGCAGAAAATGGAACAAAATCGATCTTCCCCAGGGTAGCCAAACCTAAAGGTTCAGCAATAACACCTGTCCGAAGCCTTTAAACTCCGCGCGACCATTATAATCACCATCAATTGTTGCCTGCAAAGGCGCCCTTCCTCCTCTTCATTTAATCCTACGGGGCCACGTATCAGTCACGACGAGAGCGACGTGGACCACGTATTAGCCACGTCGACCCCGCCACCTTATTTAAGGGCTGGACCTCAACACTCATTCCGCTTTCAAATCCTGCCCAGCTCGCATTTTCCTTCACTGGCGCCGGCTTCTCCAGCTACATCTCAGCAGCGACCTAGGAGTTCCTTCCCTATCTCACACCCGTGATTTCCCTTGCAAACCTGTGGCGAATGTGCTCCGCCCTAGAAGTTCCTAACAGCTTACTTGGCACAGATTCTTTCTTTGCGGTCTGGATGGCAATAATTTTATTGCAGAATCTTGGGCGCCATCCTTGGGCTTTACCTTGCAACGAACTTTCGATGCGAGACCATCCGCAGGCGCGCCAATACATCCCAAACCCTAAGTTGCAAACAGAACTTGGATTGATTTCGCCCTGCTCCTGTCCTTTTCTCATTGTCGGTCACACAAACGATTCCTTGCCTATCTAACTCCAGATACATCGGTTAGCTTATATGTACTTAATTAAGAGACTTGCAGCCTGGCATCAGTACTAGGACCACCGCGCTGGGTTCAATACTATATATTTACAACCTCATGGGAGATAATTCACTCCATATCCTCGATTCAAGTCGAGGGGTTGCCGGGGCGCGAAGCGCCTCTTGTATATCTAACAATGGGCCAGTACCATTTACCTAGTAATCCAGAATCATTTGCATACGCTGTTATTTTTGGATTTCGCCCTGACGGAATGGGACCACGCTGGGCTTAATATTATCCAGAGTCTTATCCAAGTCGAGAGTGGTGGAATAACAGGAATGATGGCGGCCAAATAATGTCCGCCGGACGCAAACTCCTTCACCATTTGCCGTGGAGAGGATTTCCTTCAATATATCTTGTCCAGTAATTTCTTTGCAGCATATCTACTGGTCCCTGGAACATGTTCTGTCGAACCAGTTTCCTTGCTCCCGCATGCTATGTGCTCCGGGCAATCTCCCTTGCTGCTTTCTCTTCAGCTACTTTACTTCAGCGCAATTCCCTCGAAACAACCTCCTGAAGTGCAACACAACCTGAGGTGTATTCGATTCAGGGAAAACTCCGAAGTGGAATTCAAGACCCGGGAGCCCGAGCTCTGTACATAAATTAGTTGATGTCCTTTGTAACGCGAACTACATTATTGGTTTGACAACTACAGTATATCACCGGTCAATGACGCAAACAAATAAAATCTCATTTGTGTACTTGTCACAAGGGACTTTTGGCAGTTCCAAGTCAGCCAATAGTCAACAATATGCTTTGAGAAACTTATGAGAATTTTTCCGATTTTTGTGAAGGGGAATAGTGGACAAAAGAAATAAAAAGTGTTGTGTCATTGACTGGTGAGACGGATATCAGTGCCAAACAATGGCCAAACAATGACTTTCTTGCCCTCATTCCTCGAGAACTGGGGCATTTACTGGCCCAAATCCCCACCAATACATATTTTACATACCTAATCTTTCAGGGAAAGAAGGTTCTAGAGCAAGGCATCCAGCACAGGCAGAGAAAAAAACTGTGTCATTGACTGGTTTGTGTCATTGACCGGTGATATACTGTAGACTCAATGAAATACTTTCAGTCGTGTAGACGGTTGGTAAGAAAAGGTCTGCAATGTTACTGCCAATGTATACCTTTAAACATTCGTACTAAAAACGCGAGGTTTTTTTTTTACAGCGTTTCCCAGATATCGATGTTGCATGCAAGTGTTCTTCAGGCTGCAGGGTCCGACCGATTAGCGCTCAGTGTTCAGCTGTTACATCTTGGTGTATGTTTCTTCGAGACCCAGTACTTAGGATTATTCTACCGAGGAACCCGGCTTTCAATAAAAGCCCCCCTTTTCGGAGAAATCTTTGAAAAGTCTATTCAAAAGCCCCTCCAGCATCACCGGGCGGAGTTTGAACAAGGCCGGATCAACAACGAAATTGCAGTTCCATGTGTTCATACTCAGACTGACGCTCATATCCCATCTTGTTGTTATATACCGTGCCGGAATGGACCTAGGACGAGATGGAAGATAGGCCGGAGGTTCCGGAGGCTCCGGTTAGGACCGGAGGTACCGGAGGGCCCGGAAGAGGTCCGGTGCAGTATAAAGGAAGGATTGCAACACCACAGGGGGTTAAGGGTGAGCTAACGCCTTGACTGACTGTTATATACCGAGCCGGGGTGGACCCAAAGAGTAAATGACCGAGCGACCGGAGGCTCCGGTATGTCGGAGCGTCGGAGAGCCGGAGGGTCCGGAACGTATACGGAGGAGGATCACAACACCACAGGGGGTCAAGGGTGAGTGACTACCCTAGCCGGCAGGTACCCGATAGAGGAAGACAAGTCGGAGTACCGGAGGGAACCGGAGAGAACGGAGACGACTCAGTGCAAGGGAAATGAGCCAAGCAACGTCAATTATCAATCTGACGTACAGGACATATTAAAGACGTATTTATACTAAGTATCTAATTGTATTCCATAAAAGGAAGGAGAGTGGTTCTTAACAATAAGTCAAGTCAGATGGGCTGATGAGAAGTCGTATGACAATAAGTGGAAAGGAAGGAAGACGGATAAACGGGAAACGCTCAGTAATCCTTCATTGCGTAAAAACCCGATGGTACCGGACGGTTCGGAGGCTCCGGTATACTACCGGAGCCTCGGAACCTACCGGAGCTACCGGAAGGTCGACGAGAAGACTGGGGATGTTGCATGGATATAACAGTATCACCCTCTTAGGTTCCTCTCCCATGAGGAACCCAAAAGGAATGAAGTTTGTCGAACAATGAAGAAGCGTGGGAAAATAAACAAGATCAAAAAGTCACGTGCTGTTGGTTTTGACTCAGACGTTTCTTTCTTCTTGACCACCACCACCTCCGGCATACTATCCTCCAAATTCGATGTCCAGCCACGGAAACACCGACAGTGGTCGCGAGGGGTCGACGGATAACAACCGCAGCGACGCCGGCAACGGCAAAAATTCCGGGAAGGGGAAGGCGCGAGCGACCACGACGGAGCTGCGTGAAGAGGCCGCCCAGCGGTTCTACGAGGAGAGGGAGCAGCGCCGGGTACGCCTTATCTCGGCGTACCAGGAACAGGCGGAGGAGGCCGCGCAACGCGCGGAAGTGGCGAATGAGGAGGCCGCTCGTGCCCTCCAGCTCATTCGAGACCTGGAGGCGCTCGACGCGGAGGCTCCGGAATTCGACGAATTGCCGGTGATAGAAACGTTGAAGTCGGTGTCGCCGGAGCGTGCGGAGGGGGGAGGCGAGGTGGACGAGCTGAACGACGAGGACGACAGCGACGTCGAGCAGGAGGGGGAGAACGGTGCGTCACAGTGAAAACCGGAGGTTCCGGTACTAACGGTTTTGATTTTCTTAGCTTGCGACTCTTGCCGGAGGAGTGGCGAGGTGTGCGTGGTCGAGGCGGGACGCACCGCCTGCCGCCGGTGCCGTGCGAAGCACATCCAGTGCAGTCGCGCGCGGCCCCTTGGACCGCCTCGCGTCAACAAGCGACGCGCGGCACAGGAGGCCCGTCGCCAAGGGTCCGCACCGGTTGCGGGGCCCTCGCGGACGCGCCGGAACCCCCGAACGGAGCGGGGGGACCGGAGCGACCGCGAGGTGCGCGATCGCACGAGGAAGGAGCGGGAACGGAGGGCCCGGAAGGCTGAGGGCAGAGAGAGTCTGCGAGAACAGGTCCGGGAGCTCGATGCTCACGTCGGATACCTCGGGGAGCAGGTGGGGCGCACCATGCTGCGCTATAAGCTGGCATACCGGGCGTGCCAGCTTATCCTTCAGACCCTTGCGGCGCCGGAGAGTGGTCGGGAGGTACCGCCCGGTGTTGAGCGGATGCTCCGCTGGATGGCCGCCGACATGGAGGCCTCCCAGTGGGATTTCTCCCTCGTGGAGCAGGCGGAACTCGACCTGGCCGCCGAGGAGCCGGTGAAGGACGAGGATGCGCCCCCGGCGAAACGCCGGAGGCTGATGAAGCGCGGAAGCCCCGAGGTGGCGGAGAAGGAGATGAAACCCGTCGAGTCGGAGGACTCGGAGGCGGAACCGGAGGCTCCGGTTGCGCCCCGAGCCCGTTCCGAATCGTGGCCGGAGGATTTCCGGTCCACGGACGGCGGGGAGGATGAGAGGATGGAAGTGGACGCGCCTGGGGCGCTGGAGGGGCCGGAAGGGCCTGAAGAACAACAAGTCGCCGCGACGTCCCGAGTTGCGAGCCAGGCTGCGGAGGCGAGGACCATTACGGTCCTTACCTTCAAGCCCGACCCCGAGCCTGTCCCGCCTCCGCCGCCCACTCCTTCGCCAGCACCGGAGCCTCCGGTGCAGGTGAAGAGGGAGTCGGAGGTGCGCGAGTTCCAGACTCTCGTGCTGCAGCCGGGAGCGCCAGCCGGATTCCACGAGGAGGATGGAGTCTTCGTGATGGACGATTCGGATGAGGAGATGGGGGAGCCGGAGGCTCCGGAAAAGCCGGAAGCGTCCGGAAGCGCGGTGTGAAGGCCCTGGAGGCCCAAGGACAAAATAGACATTTGTAAATATATGAAATGAGTGTTGTATTTTGAATTGGTTGAATTTCGTTTTCTTGGTTTTAATTTTGTGTGATGAGTTAATATTCGGGTCCGGGCTTATTCGGAAAGCGCCGGTGAAAGTTGTCGATATGTTCGGCCGCGTCCAAGTCGTCCGCCCCAACCCAAGCATACTGATCGTCGGTATTCTCGTATCCGAGCCATTCGACGTAGTACCGGAGCTTAGTTCGGAACCTCCGGTCGATCTTCGAGTCAACGATTTGCTTGATTTCGAAGTGTGACTCGCCGTCGATGATTTCTACAGCTGCCGGAGGCGGCTCCTCGCGTCCCGGGAATGGGTTCGGAACGTGCGGTTCAAGTTGGGAAATATGGAAAACTGGATGGACCTGTGACAACGATTTCGGAAGCCGAATGGTATAAGAAGCGGCACTGGGTTTGCCAATAACTTCATAAGGGCCAAGGTACGTCTCCGAGAATTTCGGAGTTGGCCGGCTGGTGTGAAGATGCTTCGCGAGGATGAAAACTTGATCGCCGATCGAAAGCGGAGGTTGCGGAGCACGTTTCCGGTCTCCGGTTTCCTTGTACCGCTCCTGGGCAAAAGTGATTTGCTCCCGGAGGAACTGATGCAGTTCCTGAAGATCAACGACAAAATCCTTGGCGTACATGTTCGCAACGTCACGCTCCAGATGGATCGTGATTGCCGGATTGTAACCCTTATTGGCGAAGAAAGGGGAGATGCCGGTCGAAGCATTCGGAGCGTTGTTGAGAGCGAATTCCGCAAGCGGAAGGAGTCGGTCCCAATCGTCCTGTTGATACGAGCAGTAGATGCGGATATATTGCTCAACAGTCTGATTCATACGTTCCGTTTGACCGTCAGCCTCCGGATGATAACCGGAAGTATAATGGATCTCCATATTGAGAAGTTCGCCCAGCGACCGGAAGAAGGAAGCGATGAATTCGGAGCCCCGGTCGCACGTAACATGTGCCGGAACACCGTGTTTGGAAAAGACGTGAATGAGGAAGAGGCGAGCGAGCTCCGGCGAATTGATATGGGTATCGCAAGGAATGAGAATGACCTGTTTAGATGACCGATCAACAATCACCAAAATGCAGTCAAACTCGCCGGAGAGAGGGAGTTGCTCGATGAAGTCCATGGAAATGGAATGCCAAGGCCGGAGCGGAACCGGAAGGGGTTTCAAGAGTCCGTAAGGCCGATGCCGAGGCTTTTTGTTGCGCTTGCATAGAACACACGACCGACAGTAGTCCCGGACGAAGGTCCGGACCTCCGGCCAAGTGTACTCACGGCGTACGAGTGCTAATGTGCGATTTTGTCCAAAGTGGCCAGCCAACTCGTGATCATGCAAATTCTGCAGAACACGTACGCGGAGCTGGTCCGGAGCATCTCCGGAAACCACCGGAACGTAAATGCGATCATAGAGCCGGAGCATACCGGAAGGGTCGAGTTTCCAGCGCGGAGTGGTGCCGGAGGCTGCGGAAGCAATGCCCGCAACGGCGGCTGGGTCATCGTTGTAGTGGGCACGAATGTCGGAATAGAGCTTCTCAACATCCATAACGATGGAGGAACGGAGGGTGATTTCCTCGAGGAATGTGGCCCGGAGCGACGCAGTGAGTTGATCTTGAGTAAAAATGGGGCGAAAATTTTGAGGATTCAATTGGCTGTAAGCCCTATCCCCCTCTTTAGGGTAGACGTCCCATCGTCTAGTCAAAGCGTCTGGCTTGGCTCCGAGCTTACCCGGACGGAACCGGATAACCATATTGAAGTGGCACAGGTATTCCGACCACCGGACTTGGCGACGAGTGAGGATTTTGGTCGTCGCGAAGTATTCCAGGTTCTTGTGGTCGGTTACGACGTCGACCGGAAGCTCCGGTCCTTCGAGGTAATGCCTCCAGTGTTTAAAGGCGTCGAAGATGGCCAAGAGTTCCTTGTCATGAGTGTCGTAGTTGAGTTCGGCCAGACCGAGTGTCCGAGACCGGAACGCAATGGGATGAATTTCGCCATCATCTCCGAGGATGGAGAGAATCGAGGCGATTGCGTAATCGGAGGCGTCGGTTTCGACAGTAAGCTGCCGGAACGGAATCCAGTGTGAAAGTACCGGAGCCTCCGTAAACGCGTGCTTGAGGGTGTCAAATGCGAGTTGGCAAACCGGGGTCCAATCCCATCGGACGTTGGAACGAGTGAGGCGAGTAAGAGGGATCGTGATCGCCGAGTAGTTCCATATGAAACACCGATAAAAATTACAAAACCCAAGGAAGGACTGAACGTCCTTCACTTTCCGGGGTTCCGGCCAATCAACGATGGCGGAGAAACTTTGTCCGGAGACATCCGGAAGCCTTCCGGCGACAGGATGTAACCGAGATATTCGCAGGTGGTGACGCTAAACTCGCATTTTGAGAGTTTTGCAGTAGAGTCCGGCCTTCCGGAGGCGCCGGAGCACTTCCCGAACGTGTTCAGTATGTTGGGTCGGATCATCGGAATAGATCAATATGTCGTCCAAGTAGATGATGATGTATACGTCCAACAGATCTGCGAACAAACTGTTCAGGAACCGCTGAAAAGCGGCCGGAGCGTTGGTAAGGCCTTCCGGAACAACCCGGAATTCGAAGGACCCATAGCGAGAACGAAACACCGTTTTAGGTTCGTCACCCGGAGCGATCCGGAGGAGATGGTATGCGTGTCGGAGATCAAGTTTTGTATAGATGCGAGCCTTCCCCGGAGCATCGAGGAGATCGGCGATGAGAGGAAGTGGATAGTGGTCCTTCGTCGTAATCCGATTAAGACCCCGGTAGTCGATGCATAACCGGAGGCTACCGTCCTTCTTCTTCGCGAAGAGAATAGGAGCTCCATGACTTGAACGAGTCGGGTATATAAATCCCGACTTCAAATTCTTGTCGATGAAGTCCCGGAGGGCAGCGAGCTCGGTAGGCGAAAGGGAGTAGACATGACCGACCGGAGGCTCCTCGCCGTCCAGGAGCTCGATTTTGAGGTCGAATTCTCGATGAGGAGGAAGATTGTAAGCTTCCTGCTCCGAGAAGACGTCAGCGAACTCGTGGTACTCGGAAGGTATACCGGAAGTGTCCGGAGCAGATGCGGAAGCAAACCGGGCACGGGCTTCTTCCGAGGGAGTGGCGCGCATCGTATATTGACAACAATCCTTGTCTCGAATGATGGAGCGGTAAGCCGCAGCAGACACGAGAGACACAAGCGGAGGGGTAGAGAGAGGACGAGGCCCGGAGGCCTCCGGAATCTCCATGGAAGGAGCAAGAGTCTCCATGGAAGGAGCGGGAGATGGCGGAATCGTCGGAGTCGGTGTAGGCGCCGGAGCCGGAACGACTTGTACCGGAGGTGCCTCGTCCGTAATCGGAACTACCGTAGCAGATCCCGGAATTATTTCCGGGGTTGTCGACAGGGATTCCCTTACGGTATCGGGCCGGAACGTGATAGAGGCTTCGGACCAGTTTAATCAACGGATTAATGCGGCTGAGCCAATTGTATCCCAGGACCAGATCGCAAGGAGAATCGAGACGTGTGACGAAGAAGTCCATGTATTGAACTTCGCCAGAAGGAAACCGGAGCAACACCGGAGCATCCGGTTAATGATGGAAGAAGATGAGCCGTCGAGGATACCGGACCCGTACCGGGTCCACCGTATACGTGGAAAACGCATTAGATTCGCAGACTTTCAATGATACAAAACAATGAGATGATCCGGAGTCCACAAGCGCACGCACACGGGAGTTGAATCCCGCGGACTACTCGAGAGAGAAGAGATGGAGACATGGAAGAGCATAGCTCCGGCT